>CM060700.1:35332741-35932741 GCA_030686995.1 Artemisia argyi | reverse complement strand
TAGTCAATGGCTTGAGCGTTTACCCGCGGGATCCATCACCACATGGGATGATCTCACCACTCGTTTCCTTGCTCAATTTTTCCCACCGGGGAGAACTACTAAGCTTAGAAATGACATCTTGATGTTCCAACAACGTCAAAATGAAACCTTTTATGAAGCATGGATTCGATATAAAGACCTACTCCGAAAATTCCCTCATCATGGCATCGAACCATGGCTCCAGATCCAAATCTTTTACGATAATGTTGACTATCAAACAAGGAAAGCCATTGATTACGCAGCCAAGGGTAGGCTAGATAGACTTAGCGTTGACGAGTGCTGGAAAGTTCTTGAGGAGTTGGCACAATACGAAGAGGAAGGATGGGAGGACCCGATGTTCCCAAGCAAGGTAAAACTTGACTACGCATGTGCCACCCAAGAAGAGTTGTTAGGAAGCATCGAGAAGCAGGTAAAAGAATTGATGAGTATTGAGAAACTTGCTGCTGAACCCGTGTGGAATCATAATCCACGTAGGAATACGGTTATCAACCAAAATTTTCCTGAACGCTCACGACAAGAGGAATTCGAAGGGATAATGGAAACCTTCATGGATAATCAGGAAAAACAAATCCAGCACCTAGAGGCACGCATGGAAAGCACTCATAAAGCTTTTATGAATTTCGCAGACCAATTCATATCAAGGGTCAAAGAAAAGATCAAAGAAAATTCCATACCTAAAAAAATTGAAAAAGTCTTCGAGGTGTCAACCCCTTTGGTGTTTGACCAAGAGGATAGCGGGAAATTTTCCTCAAATGCTTTACCATTAACTACCCCCCGTTCTCATGAACACCCCCATGCAGAGAAAAGTTCGCAAATCCATAACATTTTCGTTGGATGTTTGCGAACTACATTCTCGATCTCATCCAAAAAACGTTCTTTTGGTTTTAAACCCGGTGTAAAGAGGTCGCACCTCAAAAACACCACTGATTTGAAACCCCCTATGGAACAACATCTTTCTTCTCACACCAATGACCCGTACATAGGGATCAACTTAGCCAAAACGTCACCCGACCCCTTCTACAACCTTACCTCTTTCCGTGACAGTAATGAGACGTTCGACCCTGGTGGACCTCGTTAACGGAATAGCTACTCATGGGTTTTACTAATGTTTAGTTATTCACGCAAAGAGCAGGGACTGAACATGAAACTACTCCAAACCTCACCTTACACGGGCATCTGACGGCGTCAGATTTAACTCTTGACGCCGTCAGCTCGATGGATCAGCAATATTAACCCAAAACCAATCACTTTCAACCCGTACCCCACAAATCTCACCCAAGGTGCTGCTGCTACTCCGATTCTCCACCTCCCAATTCGACGTCTTCCGCATCCAATCTCCACTTTGTAAGTAAGTTTTCTTCATCCTTTTTCGATCAATTATCCTTAGGACCCATCAATTTGGAAAACCCCTTTCGCCCGAAACCCCACTCTTAACCCATTATTAACAAATCGTAATGCCATCCAATTGGTGATTTGTAACATGGGGGTTACCCGTTGATTATGTTATCTCACTCGAATTATGCATTGGATTAGGGAAAGCCACTCATGCCACGGATTCTTTAACCCCCCACCCATGTTTTCTGATTAAAGGAGCGTTTGGGTAATGGGTTAAGAATTTGAAAATTGATTTTTTCCCTTGCATTTGCATGGTTCTGATTTTGATCCATCTGACGGCGTCAGGATTACTCTTGACGGCGTCAGATGTGTCTGACTGCATAAAGTTCATCAAAATTCTCGTTCTAATCATTTCCGTTCACTCCACCTTTTTCCAGGAAAATGAGCAAAAGATCTCGTCAACATAAGGGCAGTTCCTCTAGATCTCAAAGGGTCAATTATGGAGAATTAGTCCATAGTTGGAGCGAGTTTGACGATGTTGGTGCTAACACCAAGTATGTGGAGTTGTGTAACCACCATATTGATGCTGGGGCTGTGGTTGACTGGGATTTTCTAAGAGCCAGTGGGTTGGAGGCTGCATTTTTAGGGAGGATCCGCAGAGATGGGTTTGCGGGTCCGCAGTGGGAGAGGTTGTTTAGGATTAGAGAGACAGTGTATAGTGAGTTAGTGAGGGAGTTCTTTGCGACCGTCCGTTTTGATCAGGCTGAGGCTAGGACAGATATGGGGGGCACCACTGTGTATTTTAGGCTAGGGGGAGAGTTGAGGTCATGTTCAGTGGCTGAGTTTGGTTGGAGGCATGGGTTATATACTAGTGAGGAGGTTGATGGGACTTTTCTGCAGAGGTTGTTACATGGAGAGACTCAGAGGAGTGAGATGAGGTGTATCACTTTTTGGCCGACCATAGGGAACGGGGTTTACACCTCGACTACCGGGGCAGCATCCATCAGGGACCCCATAGCTAGACTAGTCCACAGGTGCATCACATACAGCCTGTCAGGACGTCATGGCACCACTCACCGTGTCACTGCTTCAGACCTGTTCTAATTGTACACCATCTTTTCTGCGGATGTCTACTGCAACATCCCGTTTTGGGTGGCCAGTTATTTGAGGACCAGTGTGGGTGAGAGGGATATTGACAAGGTGTATGGGGGGATGTTCGTGACCCGGTTGGCTCGTTCCTATGGTCTTCTTACTCCTCAGATCATGGGGTACTTGAGCGACTGCGGGAACTGTAGGGTAGTGAGGGCGAAATCCCTCAGGCAGATGAGCATTGTGATGCAGATGGTGGATGGGTCCTACACCTGGTACGTGGCAGCAGGGCCTGCTGATGAGGATGATGGTGATGATGATGATGAGGGAATGCCCCAGCAGCATCAGTTTGCTGGGTATGAGGAGGGGACTGCTGACTACTACCGGCACATGGGCCGAGGAGATTGGCAGGCGCATCAGGGGGCTTGGATGGGTCAGGTGGATGCTTGGAGAACCACCACTGACCAGAGATTTGACTGGATGTATGAGCACACAGTCCACCAGATGCAGCATCTTTCGACCCGTGATCACATCGAGCCCCATCTGCAGATTGACCCATTCCCTGGGCGCGAGCAGGACTATCCTCCCTATGGGTATACTGGGCACCTCCCACCTGGCTATGATTACCGCTTTGGTCCTCCCCCTCAGTGATTCGTTTTGATATCTGTGGTTCTTGAACAATTTATTCTCGGTTGTATGATTTGAAACATTTGGTCTTGTAATAGTTTAGGATTCAGCCTCTGTTGGCTTTGGACACTTTTTATTTTCTTTTAACAAATATTATGCATGTTCGGCTTTTAATTTTATTGTTGGTTAATCTTTGCAACCCATGTTTTGTATGATTTTATTTGTTTGATTGTTATTTGCTTTCGTATACATGTTTAATTTTTATTGTTGGTTGATCATGCTTCTCAATTAAATTGAGGAAATACTTTACTATGTTGTTTGGCCTAGTCTTAACTCTAACCTAAAAGTATTTTTGCAAAAGATGAGTGTAAGGGGAAACCCCAAATATGTTTTTAAGAAACAAACCGATCATGATTCTCCACAATATTAAATGAACATGTATATTCGTATTTGTTAGAATCAAATGCTTGTATTGAGTCATAATGAAGTTTTGCAGGATTTTCCAGGAAGTAAGACCAAGTTTTTCCAGAAATTTTCCGGAAACTTAACATAAGAATTTCTGCAGGTCCATTCTGACGGCGTCATGAGTTTACTCTTGACGGCGTCAGGAGCTAAAATCTGGAAATTTTACCGGTTTTGTTTTTCTAACGGAGTCTTATGGTTTTTGTGAATTATTAAGTTTTATAATCTCCAGGAGATCTGCAAACTTCATTCCACAAGCATTATATCTTACTTTGTTTTCTAGGATTTAGTAACTTATATAGGATGCCGCCGATTTTACGCGAGGTTGTCTTGTCTATTTTTGTCAGGATTTACAGGTTATGTTCAACAAGGAGATGATTTATATTCTGGAAGGGAAGCTTTGATGGTTCATTTTCTTGGAGGAAGATTTAACCTGGCCAACCTATAATCCATACCGAGCGAATCAGGGGAGTATTTGATTTCATTCTCTTTACTTTTTCACTTTTACATTCTTTACTTGAACATTGGGGACAATGTTCATCTTAAGTGTAAGGGGAGGGTAAAAAGATGATACCTTACATATGCACTTTCGCTTGAGTTTGTTTTGTTTGATAGTAGATGTGTAATAAAACTATGAGAAATACTTGTTAGTGCAATTTTAGCGTCAAATTTAAAATTTTTTACAATATTTAGGAGTGAAACTTTAGCCATAGCAAGCGTCTCATGGATAGGAGATTGTATGACTAGCACATAACCGTACTTTCAGAAAAATTTTCCACCCAAAAATGTGAGGTTCGCCTTTAGATTTGATAGGAAAAGCATTTACTATTAGTGCTTATGAGTGTACCGGTAGCATTTAGATTCTAGAACTTGCGTTAGTGATGCATCCCGAGACCGCTAGTGAGACTACATTCGTGTAGTAGGATTTACTACATGATAAGAGGCACTAGGATCACCCTTGTGTTAAACCCGTATTATAATTACTTGACCATTTAAGTCATACTACTTGACTAGTTAAGTCAACTAATTTTCCCTATACCCCTAGCGTTGTACTCATTTTTAGTACACGAAACCCCTAGTACACCCCTCCGAGCCTATCTTTTCGTTTCTAACTTTAAGCATTTTACTTAAAGGAAGAATTTGTTACACCCCACTTAAATGTACAACCAAATCGCCTTAGCCTTTCGTGTATGCGCTCATTTTTAGTGCATTATTGTTATTTGTTAAACCCTAAGTTAACTTTCTAATTGATTACATGGTTGCTAAGTCGAGTCATATCCTTGTACATATTGTTTTGGGACGATTGGGATTCATGGGTAAGTACTTATTTTATGGAGTAATGGGGAAGAACATAATATTATTACCCCCATATGTACGTTAATCTTAAAAGTGCTCCAAGTGTTTTGATTTTCTTAATTCGAGTCATTAGAATAGTTGAATGTAAAGTATGTAAAGATTCAAGTGTAAGGGGAACGTTCATTCCCTATGATGTATTATTTTAGATGGTAGGGAAAGAGTGTATGCAAAAAAATAAAAAAAATAAAAAAAAATAAAAAAAAAAAAAAAAAAGGAAAAAATCAAGAAAAAAGAAAAAAAAATTAGAAAAAGGAAAAAGAGAAAAAACATACGGACTACCATCCCTTTTCATTCTATGTTCATTTTATGTTTTTGTTATTTTTCATTTATTAGCTTAAGTCGAGTCTAGTCTTGGCTTAGCAACGCCATCTTGTACATGTAATTAACCAAGATTGTTAACTCGCCACCAGTAAAACTTCCTTTATCCAACAAAATCGTGTAATTCATATCCCTATACCTAACGTTACAACCCTTTAAAAGACCTCTTTGATAGTTTATCCTAGGTGCTTACGCCATGTGGTGGAGGTTTGATCCTTTTCCCAAGCCTATGGTAATCTATTTTGCTATGACAGGTAGTGAGAGATATCTTCCATTTCCATAATGTTATATTACTTTATTACACCCGAGAGATGTGAGTATCTAAACACTATTTGTGAGGTGCTTGTATATGACCTCCGTGCTTGTCTATTGGTCTTTAGTGGAACGATTATTTGTTGTAATTACTTTTATATTAGTGTTAAATGACCCCTAACTTGTCTTTTGAGTAGAATAAAAGCGCATTTGCTTGAGGACAAGCAAATCTCAAGTGTAAGGGTATATGATGAGGCGAAAAATGATCCGTTTTTAGGGGGTCATTTAAGCCCGAATCCGACTTTATTTGATCAAATATTGCCCTAAATCGTTCCTTTTGTGATTTTAGGTACTTGGAGAGTGAATTCTGGAAAAGAAGCCATTTTGGACGTTTTTGGAGCATAAAAGTGAAGAAAACGGCAAAGTCTCAATTTTCCATGCTGGGAACAGTACATGAAGGCGTCAAGAGTTCTTCATGACGGCGTCAAACCTCAATAATAAAAATCCGTAGTTGATGACGGCGTCACACAGGGCGTCAGAAGTAGATCAAGGCCGTCCGAGGAAGTATTTGGCGGCGAGATGACGGCGTCACACATTTGTTCTTGACGCCGTCATCCCTATTTTCCTATATATAGTTTTTCACATTTAAGAGAGAAGTTTTGGAGAAACCCTAAAGACGATTTTGGTGCAACTTTTACAGGTTTTTCAAGGGTTCCAAACCCTTGAGACCTTGCATTGTAATTGAGATAAGTGTTCTTCTAATTCAATCAATATGTCTATGTGTTGGTTGTCTATATCTTGTTCTTGTCTCAATTCCATTATGCTAGGCTAGATCTCTTTTGTGTTTGCTTAGATCTAATGAAACCTAGATATTGATTATGTGTTGATTACTTGTTTATTCTTGTCTTGGATGAATGATTTATATGCTAGGCTTAAGAAAACTGGCAGATCTCCAAATGGTAACATGCTTGAACGTCTTAAGAAACATGAACCGAGGCGTACTAGGTCTTTATTGGTTGTATTTAATGCATGAGCCACTGTTTACAATCCCTATAGTTGTGCTGGGCATGGTGTAGGAGGAGATAAGAGCTCATAGAATTGGGGAGTTATGTATGCCACCCCATGAATGGTATTAAGGAATACAATCCGTCATCCATACAATTATAACAAGTAATTAACGTGTAAAAGATATCTAGGGAGTAGTGAAGTCTAAGTAAACACATTTTCTCCAATTACTGCTCACAACCTTAGTATAAATTAGTTTATTTTCATTTTTTGTATTTTATTTTGATTGCATCTTAGTATTGGGTTAGTTGAATAGCAACTAATTCCGCCCAAATCCTTCAAACCCCGAGATTTTAATTGCTTTCTAAAAAATATAAAAATATAAAAATAATCATCCCTCACCTTTAGAACTAGTAATTAGGCTTTCTAATCCTAGCGACACTATTCCTAAGCTGAACGATCAATCCCCCGGTACTTGTCACTATACTATACTACAACGATCAGGTATACTGCCTGGTGGGGGTTGTAAGCTTCTCGAGATCCCTCGAGAGGTAAAGCCTGTTGCGATTCTCACGCATCAGATATTCTGAATATCACAAGTGATTTTTAAAATTTTGTAACATGAAAATCACAAGTGTTATTCAGAATATCGCAAGTGATATTCAAAATATTGCAAGTGATAGCTGAATATCGCAAGTGATATTCTGAATATCACAAGTGATTTTCAACAAATGTTCTGTGACATGAAAATCACAAGTGATATTCAGAATATCGCAAGTGATATTCTGAATATCAAAAGTGATATTCTAAATATAAATCACAAGTGATATTCAGAATATTACAAGTGATTTCACGCTTTTTTTAATTCACGTTTTTTCAAAAGTGATATTTTGAATATCACTTTGAATATCACAAGTGATATTCTGAATATCACAAGTGATATTCTGAATATCACAAGTGATTTTCAACAATTGTTCTGTAACATGAAATTTACAAGTGATATTCAGAAAATCACAACTGATATTCTAAATATTACAAGTGATATTCCGAATATCACAAGTGATTTTCAACTAATATTTTGTAACATGAAAATCACAAGTGATATTCTAAATATCACATGTGATTTTCAACTAACGTTTTGTAACATGAATATCACTTGTAATTTTCTGAATATCACTTGTGATATTCAGATTATCACTTGTGATTTTCATGTTACAAAACATTAGTTGAAAATCACTTGTGATATTCAGAAAATCACAAGTGATATTCCGAATATCACAAGTGATGTTCAACTAATGTTTTGTAACATGAAAATCACAAGTGATATTCTGAATATCAAAAGTGATATTCAGATAATTACAAGTGTTATTCAGAATATTATAAGTGATTGTCACATTTTTTTAATTCACGTTTTTTTTACTTTCTTACGTTTTCTTCTGTTTTTGTTCGTTTTCATACGTTTTCTTTCGTTTTCATACGTTTCTGAATATCACAATTGATATTATTAATATCACAAGTGATATTTTGAATATCAAAGAAAATCACTTGTGATATTAAGAATATCAATTGTGATATTCAGAAACGTATGAAAACGGACGAAAACATATGAAAACGAACGAATACGTATGAAAGCGTAAAAACACGCCTGGAAAGGGACAAAAACGTATGAAAAATTGATGAAAACGGACGAAAACGTATAAAAACTGCTGAAAAGTATGAAAACAGACGAAAGCGTCTGAAAACAGACAAAAATACATAAAAATGGATGAAAATGTTTATAAACGTATGAAAACAGATAAAAATGGATGAAAGCATATAAAAACAGACGAAAACGTCTAAGACGATAATGTAAAAAATTGATGAAAACGTTTGAAAGCAGATAAAAACGTCTGAAAACGTATAAATACTGCCGAAACGTATGAAAATAGACGAAAACGTTTGAAAACAGACAAAAATGTACAAAAATGGATGAAAACAGACAAAAACGTATGAGTATCACCGAATATCACTTGTGAAAACGTCTAAAATTGGCCAAAAAAAAATTGAAAAATGGACGAAAACCTATAAAAATGAACGAAAATGTAAGAAAACAGACGAATATGTAGGAAAAATGACGAAAACGTCTAAAAACGGACGAAAACATAAAATAATAGAGGAAAACGTATGAAATCAGACGGAAACATATGTAAACATATGAAACCGGAAGAAAACGTATAAAAACGGATGAAATAGTGTAAAAACGGATGAAAACATATGAAAACGGACGAAAACGTATATAAACGTATGAAAACAGACAAAAATGTATAAAAACGGACGAAAACGTCTGAAAACGGACAAAAACGTATAAAAACGGATGAAAACGTATGAAAATGGACAAAAATGTCTGCAAACATATAAAAACTGACGAAAACGGATAAAAACGTCTGAAAACAGACGAAAACGTATAATAACGAACAAAAACGTCTGAACAGACGAAAACGTAAAAAAACGGACGAAAACGTATAAAAACGGTAAAAAACGTCTGAAACGGACAAAAACGTCTGAAAACATGTGAAAACAGACAAAAACGGACGAAAACGTAATAAAATGAGAAAAAATCGTGAATTTATTTAAAAAAGAAAAGCTTGACTTATTTAAAAAAAAATGAAAAAAAAACGTGAATTGAAAAAAAAAAAAAAAAGTGTAACGTTAATTGGTAAAAAGAGCTAAAAAAAATAATAAATAAATAAATAAATAAATAAATAAATAAAGTGAATAATAAAAAAGACAAAGAAAAAGGAAAGAAAAAGACATGGACTTAAGTTTCCATGTTTAGTCTTAGGTTAATCCCCACCATTAGATCAAACTAAATGGATGGTGGGGATTTGTCCCTTGGTATGTACAAAAAAACTAGTCCCTAAATGAACTTTTCTCTATGTTTATATTCTAAACAATATTTGATTGTGTCTATTATTTTGTAGTGAGTCGGTGCGTCTCTCATTTCCTTGTTAAATGTGATGATAGGTTAAAAAAGTTACTATTTGTTAAATATCAATCATGTAAAAGTAATGATTACCTTAAAATTATTTGTTCAATTATTTTTGTTTTAATTTGTATATGTCTTTTTTCGTAATTTTACTCTTTATAATTACAACTAATGCTACATTACCAGACACATTTTTTATACAAAGAGCTACCGCTTACTGCTCCTGCTTACTGCTTATTGCTACTGCTTACTGCTACTTGTCGCCAAACATACCCAAGAGGTGTTTCACGGTCCAAAATTTACGTGAAATGCTTGATAAAACATTACTAACTTCAACACCCATGATTCAAGAAACGAAGTGGAACAAGGTCATCTCAAGAAAGTTTTTATCTTTATATGGCTGCTACAAAAGAAAAGATTACTGGTTTATACTTGGCTCGATCATATTGATATGGATCTTAATTCAACTCTAGCTTTGTCCTCACTGTGAGGATGATATAAAAACGATAGATCATTGCTTCTTGAATTGTTCGCGGGTGTTACACGATATTATAAATCACAAAGATTCTAGTGATTATAATAAAAAGCAAAGGACGATATGGCAAGCCGTATGTTGGGCAATGATGCTTTGGTGTGTGCGTAATAAAAGTCTTTGAAAACAAAGTTTCGAACCTCACGACTATGTGTGATGAACTTCAAGTTTTATCTTACTATTGGATATCCACTAGAACAAAAGGTGCCGTAACTTCTTAAATTGAATGGTGTTCGGACCGGTAAAGGCTTGCAAATTTTGACTCACGTGGTTCGTTCTAGTTATGAAGGTTTCATTTGTTCAAGACTGCTTCTGTCACTTTGTGAGGGAACTACTGATATGCTTTCTTTGTCGTCTTCAAAAGGTATTGGCTTGGATGGAATATTTGGTCAGGAGCTAGTTGGATTTCTCCATGCTCTTATAGTTTAATTTTGTTTTTTTATGGTTGTTGTGGCTTCTGTACTTGGCCATATCACCCACCGTGTGAGTTTGCATATGGTTAGTCTTGTAGTTTTAGTCTTGCTCGTGCTTGTTGTATAGGTATTGGTACTGTTTTACCCGTCTTCACTCATATTCTCCATGTTCTATATCTTGTAGATTTAGTATAAGGGGTGGGAAGATCGGGTACACAATGTCTTGAACTGTTTCATGGGTGTCTTCAAGTCATCTTGATAACCTTTTGGTCTTGTGATTTTTTTATATTAAAAAAATTGTTGCGTGTTCATAAAAAACAATCAGAGTATGAGAGTAATAATACTCTTTATTACTCCGTATATAGTATTGATTATATATATTACATATTTTAGTACCCTAAGACTTCATCATGTGTGAATAATGAAGAAAAGAGATTGATGAGAAAAATGTATAAAAAATAAAAGATTGCCGGGGATTAAGAGGTCCAAAATGTTTACATGAACATACATATATCTATATCGTTATAAAAAAGAATAAAAAGAATGCTTGTAAAGGGAACGTGTTATTAAAAATGAGCATAATATAATGCTTGTAAAGGTTAAGGGCCCTTAGGGGTGTTCAAAAAAACCGAGAAATCGACAAACCGAGCCGATCCGTTTAATCCGAAACCGCAAAAAACCGATAACCGAAGAAACCGAAACCGAGAAAACCCGAAACCGAAAAACCCCGTTTATCACGGTTCGGTTTCGGTTTTTACTTTCAGTTATCCGCGGTTACCCGAACCGAACCGTGTATTATGTACATGTAGGTTTCAACAAACCATTTATAAGAATGAACAAGTACTAATGATATGATTGCACTAATTTTATCTTATAACGCATTTTTAATTTACTTACCTAATGTGATCATTTACTAACGACATATGATTAAAGTGACCGTAATTATAAACGTCAAATAAATAGTGTTAGTTATTTTGTTACATATGATAATTTAAATGTTTTTTATTGCGACGGAACAACTTTCTTATGACTCTAATCTCTTCAATGTTAGTATTTAATTTTACTACAATGACATATTACGTTCTAATTTATGTTATTGTTCGTCCGATTCGATTTGATAAATTTTTTAGAATGGTTAACCGTGACCCGAACCGCGAGTAACCGCTCATTTCGGGTAACCGCATGTCCGGTTACCCGCCTAGTATGGTTCGGTTACGGATAGTAAAATGAACTACCCACCCCATCATGGATAGTTAAAATCTCTAACCGAACCGAGCCGAACCGCCCCGTGAACACCCCTAAGGGCCATAGCTTTTCACCCAAAAATTGTGCTCCACCTGATGTACTATTTGCTATAACTTGATCACCAACGTGGTCTGCATCTGAAAATGCTGTTAGATTAAACCCAACGTAACTCGGCATGGCTCGGCGAGGCTCGGCATCAACAATGCCATCTTCTCGGCATGGCCTTTTCGGCATGCAATTCGGTAACTATTACCGAGTCGGTAACAAGTGAAGCATTTAATACGTTGGAGGAGTTATTGTTGTTAATTGGTCAATTAAAATGAAAAAAAGTTTAGGCATGCTTAGGCATGACATTGCCACTAAAAACCAACTTTAGGCATGTTTAGGCAAAAAATGTGTTGCATACTTTTTATTGGTCAATTAAAATGAAACTCTATAAACCTTTAGGCAACGTTGTCACCCCCTAAGGTTGTAGAATGAAAGATAGGAATTAATGTGAGGTCCACATCTAAATAATATGTTTGGTTTATGGCTTGGCTATCTATCAAAATTCATTCCTAACTAACTAGCTATAAGTCCCGTGCACGCACGGGATTTACACATGAATCAAATTTATTTTAAAATTTTAGTTTAGTATATGGACATATAAGAATCTACCCTTGAAAATTGTGATGTAAGTATAACTAATACCTTGTCCAGTATTTTTTTTATTATGTATTAATATCTTTTATAGTAATATTTTCTAAAAATATTTGTTAGTTGAAGATTTAATTTTGTTTAACTGACATAGATGTTAGGTTGAGATTGATGTTGTTGTTTAACTTTAATTATTCATATCGTGTTGTACAAAATGTGCGAGTTTAGTAGCACATAATCAGCACGAATAGGAGATATATCAGTATGTTATCCATGGGACGCCTTTCGTAGTGAGGGAAATCCTTTTAATGAAGTTAAAATATGCCCCGTAAAGTTTTTCAGAAATGTTTTTCTGGATATCCGTATATAAACTTTAAATAAGAATTTCAGGAGTTATTGTTATAAGTAAAATAGCGTATATTTATTTTCATACCGCAGTAATCCGTGCTTACATTTGATATTCATATTTCCGTTAACAATAGTTTAGCCGTATTTAATATTTAAGCCCGTGTACGCATAAATTAAACTTTTCAAATAAACTAACATGAGTCCTTATTTAACGTATATAGTAAAAAAAATATTTTAATGTATAAAAGTTTAAAACAAATATTAGTTTTAAAAAATATTTAACGTATATTAAAACTAATTCGTATATTTACAAAAGTTTGTAATGAAAATAATACTAATATTAATGTAATTTTAAACAAAGTTCATCTTATAAAGTATAGGGATATAAATTGTAAGGAGTTATTTGTTATTTTTCTAACGTTATTAAAAAATATGAAAACTTGTAATTTTACATTTAGATCTATATAGTTTTTGAAAAAATCAACTACTTAAGTTTTATTAATTACTTCCTCTTTTTTTAAGTTTTTGTTTTGACAAATTTGACACAAATATTTTTATGTGTTCTTTTCTTAATCAAATTTCTCCACCAAATTCATTAAAGTTTGACCAAAATCAATTCAATTTTGATTTTTTATTGATCAATTATGTTGCTTGATTTTGCCTATGTGGCAAAATCGATCTCTCCTATTGGTCTATTTTTTTTTTCGATGGGAAGGGTTTTGAAAAAACACTCCAAAATGATATAATTCTTTTATTATATAAAAGATATGGTAGGATTCATTTTATATCTCTCCCTTAATAATTATTATAAAATAATATTTTTTATAAAATCTTTTACATAAAATAAACATTTATAACATTTAATTTTTCTCTCTCCATCATTACTTTTAATCCAAATCCGAATTCGAATCCGACACCTTCAACAAACCAAACGCACCAAGGGTGCGTTTAGTTTATAAGTGGGATTGGAATTGGATTTGGATTTGAGAAAGGTTTGAAAGAAATGAGTAATGAGAAAAAATATAATTGAATTAAATATTATTATTTTAAAAATAAGTAAAATATTATTAATATTTATTTTAGAATAAAACAAAAATATAATAATATGTGGTCCCATCATAAAAGAGAAAAAATAAAATGTGATTGGATGATATCACTCAAAGATGCTAATGGGGGTGGGATTGAATCTATCTAGGGATGAGCACGGTATCGGTACCGTACCGATCTCGTACCGAATTAGTGGTACCGATTTTTTTCCGAGCATAAATAGTGGTACCGGTACCGTACCAAACGGGATTCGGATACCGGTATCCGTACCGGTACCGGAAAATCGGGTTTTTCCCGTTTTTATTCGGGAATTTCCTGATTTGGTACCGGTCCCGTACCGAATTAGTGGTCACGATTTTTTTTTCACTTTATTTCGTAGTCCCGGTACCGTACCGTATATCAGGAACGGTACCGTTTCGGTACGGTTCCGGTTCGGTTCCGGGATTTGGGTCGAAATGCTCATCCCTAAATCTATCATTGAAAGTCGTGGGTTCACGGAATCAAATAAATACCAAACAAGTTATTTGATATTACTTTCAATCCATACCCACCTATACCCGGATACCAAACAGGCCCTTAATTTTTCGCTGATGAAATCACGGTTTACTGTATAAAGATACATTGAACGATATAAGGGACAAACAAACAAATTGCCCATTTGTTTATTAGTCGTTTAACCTTAATTGCTAAAGTTGAAATCCAAACTATATTTTACATATTTTAGTACAATATAGCTTTCGGTTTGAATAATGAGGGTGGCAATTTGTTTATTAAAATTTATTAAATGGAAAATGCAAGTTGAAGGTGATAAATAATACTCGTATAAAGAAACACTAATTATAGATCAACATCTTCTACACCATTTTATCAACACAAGAACATGACGATTGATTAATTAAGTAACGAGACGAAGATAATATATAATATGGATGTCAACTTGTCAAGTGTGTTTTCTCTGTTACTATACTCATGACATTTACGATGAATCTTTGATCAGTGGCGGAACTAGAACATTTTTTTTGAATGAGACGAATTTATTTTTGGAGGGCCGAATAGGAGATTTATTTGCAACCTCAACTAAATTATCGCTAAATCACATAATATTTACATTATGTGTCGCAATTTTTTATTTTATTTTTATTTTTTTGGGGGGGAGGGGGGACCCTCCCCGCCCCTACATAGGTCCGCCCTTGCCTTTGGCTACCCACAGTGGTGACTCTCAGCGAACCGCATTTTTTCTGTCATCTCAGCTTTCTTTCTCTTGCGACCTATAACCGACCTTTTAAGCACAGTAAGACGACCGATATTTTTTTACAACAAAATTAAATTTTATTTATAGGGTATTGGGTTTAAATTTTAAAAAGTAAAAAATGTTTTTTTTTTTTTTTTTTTTTTTTTTTTTTTTCCTTCTTCTTTTTTGTTAAATATAAACATAAACGGATGTTTTGTTTTGAAATGAACACTCGACCGAGGTCGAGGTCTCAACAGATAGAGCTGCAACAGCGGCGACCCCTGTCGACCGACACCGAGCTCTTGGTCGACCCCCTTGTTGCGGGTGGCCTTAGTTAAGTGCAGTAATTTGTTCCAAAAAAGTTAATAGTATCTCTGTTTTTCTAAGAGGCCTCGGGGTATATCTTAATGATCACCTAAACGAACAACTTCTTAGTACATAGTTGTTTGATTTGCTTGGCATTTTCAAATAATGCACCACATGTTTCATCAATGTCTATCTTCTTTTATCTTCATAGTATCATGCACTCATGTTTAACTCACTTTTTGCTAATTTGTTTGGATTCCCCTTGTCTTCACTTTAAATGCTTATGCCATATTGATATAGTGGCTAAGTCAAAAACCATTAAACACTCATACATGATACATGTTTTATTATTATTGTTAAAATCACTGTGTTCATGTATTTGTTTTCTTACTTCGTATATATATTGTTCGATTATTGCATCTTGCATCGTTGTAAACTTCTCCCGACTAAGGCTACGAGTACAAACTCAGCCGGCAGAGGAAGGTATATGATAATGTGTCCATGTGTGTTTTTAGCTAGCTAGCTAGAGTACTACGACAAGTAGCGCTAGCGCATGCGCATTCACTGACTTGTGACTCTTACGTCTTTTTAAATAATTTATATGTTAGGTCTATATATATTGCAATCATCCTGTCACTTCAAGTTTAATCAATTGACTTATGATCAAATATGGATCTTGGCAGGGGCCGATCCTGTAGGGGCCATTTATATATTTGGGTGTTAATTCCATATATACCCAATTTAAACATAATAATGACATATTTACCCACTTAAAAATCATAATGACATATATGCCCAATTTAAATATCATTAATGTCATATTTACCCAAATCACTTTAAAATCAATTAAAAGGTAAATTTACATCGTCAAATTCCTATGATACCCTTAATAATATCATAAAATCATTCAATTTAGAACTGATATAAAATGTTGATCATGTCCAACATTAAAATGTATGGTGTGTTATTTTGATGTTGTTGTGAGCATATTTCATTTGTTATTATTTACGTATTTTGTGATGTTGTTTAGTTTTGGGTTTTGATGAGTTAACATAAGTCTCATTTGCTTGATTTGTATCAATGGAGCTAGATGTAAGGTTGAATAATCAGGTGGAATTTTAATCCACCTACAATTGAACAATATTTGATTTCTTATCCTACACATAATATACGTAAATTGATGATTTTTGTATCCATACCATGTTTGTTTGATACGATTGAACAATATATTAATGAGTCAAACACTTACGTGGATTAAATATTGTTTTATGTGATGTCTTTTCTTGTGAATCAATGGAGCTCAGAACATGGAATATGCTCACAACAGATATAACACACTTCGTATTTTAATCTAGGACATGATCAACACATTATATTGGTTCTGCAAATATTTTGATTGAAATGTATAGCAAATAGAATTGGGAATTGAATGATTTTGTGATATTATTAAGGGTATAATAGGAATATGATGATGTAAATTTACCTTTTAATTGATTTTATAGTGATTTGGGTAAATATGACATATATGATGTTTAAATTGGGCATATATGTCATTATAATTTTTAAGTGGGTAAATATGACATTAGTATGTTTAAATTGGATATATATGGAATTAACCCTATATATTTATTCCGCTATCCTAGTCTCCTGCCGTAACATTCACACATATCTTTGTAGTTATTGTAGGACCTCGTGGTTCCGGATCATTTGCAAAGTAGCATAAATTTGCAAAGCCTAAAAACTGAAAAGTATTTTGGTGGTGCCACACGCCCCCCTCCTTTTTCTCCCAAGGATACTTATGTAATTTCCCCACCTTCCCGCTATATCCTCTTCTTCCCTTTTTTTTCTTTCTATTATTAGGTTTTTCTTTCTATTATTTATTCTCCAAGTAACCTCCCAACCATCACTATCATCATCAGATCTAACATAAATTAATAGTGGTGTGTTAGGATCGAACTCGAGATCGTGAGATTGCACACTTTACGTATGAAGAGTAAAAGAATAATTATTTATAAATGTTATATATAATTATTAATAAACACAAAACTAGTAACGACCGTTAGTATTTAACGGAGAATGACTAACGACCATTAGATGAAGATTAGGAAAGTAATACTTGTAAATAATTGAAAACAAGAGAAGGTTCCGGAATCCCTTGGGGGAAGCCTAGACCGATCGGCCAAGGGGTGGTTTCCACGTCCTCTTTGCCTTGTGCTCCAAGTAAACTTAAGTATATAAACAAACCCAAGATTCATTGTTTTCTCATAACTTGTACACACACATCTTGGTGTTTTTCTCTCCTTCTCTTGTCCTTGTCGATCCAAACTTAAACCCTATAAGGGTTTTCGATTTTCATAAGCTAAAAGGTTTTGTGTTTAATTTACTTGCATAAACTTTTACTTGAATTAGTACGTGTGTACAAGAACGCGATTCAAACACACTATTGTTTGATTCTTGGATTGAATTACAAAAGAGGTAAGGGGTAATTCTTATAATCCACATAAACCCTAATTAGGGTTCTTGAGTTGAAGATTGCATTTGATTCTTGTTCGGGCTAGAATCACTAAGGTATGTTTACTATTTTATATTGATTAATTAATTACATGTTATATGATCTTGTTATAACGCTTCCGCGTATGTTTACCTGATGTGTTTGGTTTATTTATATGATTGTCATGATATTATAATTCCAACAGTGGTATCAGAGCCGTTATAATGTGTAATTAATTATCGAAACGCATAAAAATTGAATCTTGATTCGTTTAATTACATGTTTTTAGGGTTTTCATATTCCAAACCCTATTTTTTTTTATTTGGGTCGATTGACCTATTAGTTTGTTAGGGTTTTGGTTTTGATTTTTAATTTTGTAGGATATAATATCAAGTCACAAACATGTATTCCATGGTGGTGGTTGTGATTCGTGTGTGTTGAAGAAAAAGAGAAGTATTGGAACCTTAGAAAGAATGAGAGAAAAACAAGAGAGTATTAGATTGATATGAATGAAGGTCCAACCCTCTCCACATGTGGAGAGGGGTATTTATAGTCCTAACAAAGAAAAGCTAAAACGCCCACACCGGGCTGTGGATCAGGCATACAGTGGGTAAAGACCCGTTCTTCTTCCACGATGTTACTTAATCTAATACTAACTAACTAATAACTAAACTAACTACGAGCTAACTTAATGCTATTACAATAATTAGGTGACCGAGACTTTTTCAGGAATATTTGTATTCCTAACAATCTCCCCCTAAGCGAGGTCACCTTGGAAATTAAGCTCTTTGATCTTTAAGCATTCATAAGTCTTTGTAGCTCGTAGGTTCTGATTCTTCACTTTTCTGCACACTTTGTGCTTCAAGCAAACGAACTTGTGATTTGGATTCCTTTGTGATGTGTGATCTTTGAGCTTCTTTGAGATCATCAGCCACAGTAAATCTCCAAGCTCATCCACAGTAGTATCGCCTTCATGTGATGTAGTGACTTAAGGACCTTCATGCTCACCCTTCTGGATCAGGAGACTTTACATTTGAGTTGTGGATAAGGAGACTGTTTCATCAGAGTTGCGGAAACGTTGTTGGTAATCTCTCAATATTTGTTGTAGCAAGTCTCTCATCGTCATTGATAGTGAGGAGTATGTGTGAGCATGAGGTATGGATTGACCCGATTCAGCTGGAAATAGGAGTCATCAACGCCATCTTTATATGTATCCCTGAAATAAAACAGTTAGCAATAAAGATAGAGAACGAATATGGCTTTGTCATTCGTTCTGCGAGGACAGACTACCCTCCGGTTTTGTGAAAACCGACCTGTGATCAGGTAGAGTCTCTTTTAAAAAAGACTCTCCTTGACAGGAATTTCCAGCTTGTAGTAATGAATTTTCCAAAGAATCCACTTTGGAATCTTCATACTTAGCATGTTCTCATACTGGAACGTCTCAAAGCAGACAGGACGATAGAGTGAATCGGTGAATAAATATTCACGGATTGATGAGAAATTGATCTATAGAAATCACTCGCGTGTCCTATGATAACCATTTTTGAGACACAACGAGAGTTTTATACTTTGAATCACATTTCCATAAAAAAATACTTTTGTTTGAAAGATTTTACACAATCAATGTGCTCGAAAAATTAGTTAGTGAGCACATTGAAAGGTTTTAGCAAAAGTATCCGTCAATCCATATCCTGGAACAAGTTTGATTCAATATTTGAATCGCACCATTGTTGCTTTCCAGTTGTCACTTGATCATTGATCCAAGATGGATCTCACATGTCACCTACCAAGAGCTTGAGTGATGTTCGCTCTAGAAGGATTTCCATATTCATTGTGAATATTTTCATATCACTCGGATGTTCTGGCAATACCACAAGGATAATGCGTAGGACTCTAAATATTTTACCTTATTTTCCACATTGTGTGAAACAATAAGCATTTTTGGAATGTGTCCTATCGAGATTTATGGATGATCTCATGGCTCTAGACTCAATAATGCGTTTTGATCAGCTCCTGGAGACTGGGGAGGCGTCTCCTGTTTTAGGTATCAACATAGCTCGCAATGAGCGGTTGATACATTGCACAGGGTTCCCCGTGAGAATGAAACAAGCTCTTTTAAGAGAACTTGAGTGGTTGGGAAGTTTAGTGCAGTGCGTCACTGGGTCTATGACGTCTTGTCTTCAATACCGGTGTTACCTTAGTAACCGCCAGTAGATTATGAATTGAACCCGGTTTCTGCCCTAAGGTTGAATATTTGGAGGGCTATTTCTTTTCACCCTTTCTCATTTCATTTCTTTTTAATTCTTCAACCCCTTCAGTGCTTACTGAGACTTCACCACTAGAACCTTGTTGGGTTTGTTCCAGTCCTAGCTCTATCTCAGTCCGCACTCTTCCCTTTCTCACTTTTCTCCTTTTTTTTTCAATCATTCGTAAGGACTTCTAATCTATCTATGGATTGTCCTTGGGAAGATCCTTCCGGTTCTGGTGGATCATGGGAACTCATACCTAACCTTAACCATCCTTATAACTCCATGCATAAAGATAAATGGTCGGTCTTTGGTATTACTTCCACAAACGCCTTTTGCTCCCCCTCAATATGTGCATCGATATTTGAAAGAGTTTAGCACATATGTAGGAGCCTATTATTGAGTCCAAAAGACCACATTTGATTATCAGCTTTCATATTTAAATCACATTCTCTCCCCCGATCAAAAATTTCAAATCTTTTGAGATTTTGGATCCCAATTGATTTAAATAAGTTAGAAAACGTTTGGGAGAGAAATGCAGTCAATTTTAATATTATCTGATAAAAGGAATTTTTTCTGCTCCCCCTCAATCTGTGAGGGAGGTTGTTATGTGTCAGATTTGATGAGTTTACAAACAATTTGAAGTTTTGATAATTTCTGAAAACTCTTTGAAAATTTCTCATTCTGACACATAACCATCACAAAATGTTTTGTTGCTTTTGTACAAAGTGTGGAGAGTTTTGATGATGCATAAAATTTTGAGAAATCACTCTCCCCCTCAATCAATGACGGATGTTAAAACTGAAATATTTTCATAAAATATTAAAGTCATTGATTGAGTGAAAAAAAAATTATCAAAATTTTGAGTTCAATTTGATTTTCAATCAAAATCTCATGGTACCACCAAGTTTTGCACAAATACTTTCCGGAAAAATCATAGAAGGGAAAGTATTTGGCGATAAAAAGAAGATTTCTCTTCTTTATCAAGAAATAATGCACTGAAGCATACATTAGATCGAGGAAACATGGATATAAAGTCCGGGTTGCTATCTGACGTAATAGCAAGCCATAATTTGAAGTCCGGGTTGCAGCCTGAAATGACTACAAGCCATAGTTATTGAAGAATATTTGGAGATACGACATGTTTTTGAAAAAAACTTTATTTGAAACCGAAAAACTCTTGCTCAAGCATATGTATGATTCCGTGTCATTGTTGAATGACATTTCTAGAAACGTACATAATATTGATTACACAAGAGACATGTCGAAAGAAGAATATTTTTGGATTTTTTTGATTTTTCAGATTTTTATGGTTTTTATAAGTTTTACATTTGTCTATTTTCTTTTTGATAAATCTTATATACAAAGGATATGTGAAGCCAATCCTTTAATCATCATTCTCTTCTTGGAGAGACTTAAGAGTTTCTGGAGTGAGGCTCTTCATCCCAAGTCGTGGGAGAATGAACTGAAATCTTTCCCGAGAAAGAGCCTTTGTGAATATATCAGCCAGCTGAAACTCCGTTCTCACAAAGTAGAGTTCCACTATCCCCTTCTCCACTTGTTCTCTGATGAAGTGATGACGAATGTCTATATGCTTGGCTCTGGAGTGCTGGACATTGTTGCAACACAGGGCAATGGCACTTTTGTTATCACAATACATTGGGATTTTGTTGAAGTCATACCCATAGTCTGATAATTGCGATCTCATCCACAAAATTTGAGCACAACACGAGGACATGGCTATGTATTCAGCTTATGTGGATGATATTGAAGTGCACATCTGCTTTTTGGATGACCAGCTAACAAGTTTCTCACCCAAGAATTGAGCACCTCTAGAAGTACTTCTGCGAGTATCTTGACATCCCGCATGATCAGCATCTGAGTAGGCGTGAGAGCCATTGCATTGTCTTTAGGGTACCAAAGACCCATATGGATTGTCCCTTGGAGATATCTGAAAATTCTCTTGACAGCCTCCAAGTGCTTTTTGGTGGGTTTGGATTGATATCTGGCACACATGCATACGGCAAAATGAAGGCCTGGCCTACTTGCTGTGAGGTACATGAGAGAACCAATCATGCTTCAGTATTTGGTCTGATCAATGGTTACTCCAGCAGAGTCATCATCGAATTTGGATCTTTCAACCATGGGTGTATCAACTGTGTCACTTGAATCAAAGCCAAACTTCTTGAGGATGTCACTAGCATACTTGGCTTGATTTACGAAGATGCCGCTCGGGTTTTGTAAGATTTGTAACCCCAAGAAGAAAGACATTTGTCCCATCATATACATTTGAAACTTGGAACTCATTTCTGTAGCAAAGCGATCACATTCCTTGGAATCAGACGATGCAAAGATGATATCATCTACATAGATTTGAACGTGAAGTAGGTTGTTTCCAGTCTTCCTAGTGAACAAGGTTGGATTAACCACACCCTTGGTAAATCGATTTGCAAGGAGAAACTTGGAAAGTGTGTCGTACCAAGCTCTCGGAGCCTGTTTGAGACCATAGAGTGCCTTTTTCAAGCGATATACATGATTTGGTCTTTCGGGATCCACGAAACCATCAGGTTGAGTAACATAGACTACCTCCTTTAAGTCCCCATTAAGGAAGGCAGTCTTAACATCCATTTGATAAACAATCATGTTACTGCTGGCAGCATTGGCAAGGAAGATTCTAATGGCCTCAATACGAGCAACAGGTGCAAACGATTCTTCAAAGTCAATACCCTCTTGTTGACTGTATCCTTTCGCAACTAATCGAGCCTTGTTCTTCAACACATCACCATGCTCATCAAGCTTAACTTTGAAAATCCATTTGAGAGCGATAATCATAGCACATTCAGGTGGTGGTACTAGTTCCCATATATCAAGGCGATCAAACTCATGGATTTCTTCTTGCATGGCAGTGAACCAGGATGCTTTGGCAAGTGCATCCTTGAAATCTTTGGGTTCAATTTTGGATAATACAGAGTTGAAGAAGCACCACAAGGCATCGGTAGCAAGCTGTTTTCTGGTGGACACTGGTCGTGAGGGATTACCTATGATGTTATCAATTGGGTGATCATTGGTCCATTTTCTGAGATGTTCATGAGGTTGTAGATAGTGAACATATATGGTAGAATATGATTCTCCTGAAGATGATGCTTCGGTGGATGGTTCGGGAGCGAACACATTGACAAATGTTTCATCTTCGGGAGGGGCAAAAGGATTGTTTTCACAAGAATTATTGGTTGTCGCTTCTTGACTTTCAGAGGAAGAAAGTGCATTTGACACATGTTGGGAGTTGCTAAATTCTGGAGCTTCCTGATCAAGTGAAATGGAAGTGGATGGATCATTTGTGACACGAAAAGCATCAACAGCCATATCATTAGGTTCTGCAGCTTGTTGTTCAGGAGCTTGAGGTTGCTGCGACTCAAAGTACTCATCAAACATGGGGTCAAATAACTTCTTCAATTCTTCACAAGTAGGCGGAACATAAGAAGTGCCGGGTTTGGAGGGCTGTACAAGTCCCGAACTTATTGGTCCAGGAGACAAAAGATTTGGTGAGGGTCCAGAACTGGTGTGTCCTGAAGCCGTATGCTCTGTCAGCTCATCAAACGTGACATGGATTGTTTCCATGATTTGTCGGGTTCTTTTGTTGTAGATTCGGTACCCTTTTCGATCTGCTGCATATCCGATGAATACCCCAATATCAGCCTTAGCTTTAAGCTTCCCTAAATCTTCACTATCGTTAGTTGGGTAACACAGGGCACCAAATACACGAAGAAATGAGAGATCAGGCTTTTTGAGGTGCATCAGCTCATACGGTGTCTTGCTGTGGGGAGGATGTATCAATGACCGATTTTGAGTGTAGCAAGCAGTAGCAATGGCTTCAGCCCATAGAAACATTGGTGTCTTTGAAAATATCAGCATAGTGCGAGCAGCTTCAACTAGTGTGCGATTCCTTCTTTCAACGACTCCATTTTGTTGAGGAGTTCGAGGAATACTCTTCTGATGACTGATGCCGACACTTTCATAGAATTTGGTGAGTTGTTGGTTAACAAACTCAGTTCCATTGTCTGTGCGAATAATCCTAACAGTTTTGTTGAGACTTACTTGCAACTGCTTGATGATTTTGATTATAATATCGGGAGTTTCATCCTTGGATCTTAAAAACTTCACCCATGTGAATCTTGAATAGTCATCCACAATAACAAGAATATATCTTTTCCCATTGAAGCTTTGCACTCTCATGGGTCCACACATATCCATGTGAAGGGTATGGAGAACTTCAGTGTTGGAGTTGGTAGGTTTAGGTTTATGAGTTTGTTTCTTGCTTTTCCCTAATTGACATGATGAGCATAGATGATCTTTTTCATACTTCAATCTGGGCATGCCTCGAACAAGATCTTTGCGAGAAAGCTCATTTATGGTGCCGAAGTTTAAGTGGTTCAAACGCCGATACCATAACCATGATTTGCTTTCTGAGGCCTTTGACAGTAAGCAAATGGGAGAGGACTGCATCATGTCTTCAATAGAGATGGTATACAAATTTGTACCACGACTTCCCTTAAGGAGATCAACTCCATCCAATTCTCTAACGAAACATGTGTGTTTTCTGAAAGCCAATTCGAGATCAGAATCACAAAATTGACCAACAGAGAATAAGTTGTGCCCAAGTCCTTCCACATAGTAAACTCTAGAAATCACACTATCACCAAACACATAATCACCATACCCCATAATAGCCCCAAAGTGGTCGTTTCCAAATCTAACTGTCCCGATAAACTTTTTCACGAAATTTCTGAGCCGAGAGCGATCCCCAGTCATATGTTTTGAGCAGCCTGAGTCCAAATACCAAAGGACGATTTGTACGACCTGCATTTGAAACCAGACAGATATGGATAACTGAAAAACATGGATCCCCAAGTGTAATTGGGATCCAATATGTTAGCACATGCATACTTAAGAGATACAAGATCAGTATTTTCATTGGTTCTCACAGATAAACCGATGCCAGTAGAAGCGGTTGTCTTACTATCAAGGCATTGGGTCACTAAAGGGAATTTTCTACCAGTAGCCTTCCATCTCTTAACCTCTAAAGTCTTAGGGTCGGGCATGTAAGTCAATGAGCACTGGTTTCCTAGAGTGAATTTTCTTCCAGTAGGTTTCCACTGATATCCTACACAGTTAAATATTTTTCCTATAGCTTTCCAAGTATTGTTATCCTGTCTGTGTGCCTTAGCAGATTTAATTGGGGATACATAAGAGGATTTCAAAAAAGACACAACACATTCATCATGATTACCAGAAATTAAACAACCGTTACAAGTCTTACAAGTTGCATTAGAATTCGAATTAATTACAGTACGCTTAACGCAAATACTAGAATCAACACGATTCTTTTTGTTCAAATCAATCTTATTGTTCCTAAGGTGGTCTTCTACTTTCTTCCCTTGATCACTCTTAGCAAGCGAAGTCCTATCATTCCTTGTATTGCCTTTAGGCTTTGACCCGCTAGCTTTAGTGACATTGATTACTCCTGTAGAATTGACGATGGGAACATTAGATTGTTGCAAAGTTGTTTGGTTTCTAGGTGGTGATGTGCTATGATCAGAACTAGCCAGAGGTTTTTCAAAAGTAACATGCTTCTTCAAATTCCTAGATGAGGATGTGCCATTTTTATCACGCATGTTGGGAATCTTGGGACACGTACCTATGGCATATTCTAACAACTTTTGTGACCGCTTGGTAAGAAAGCAAACATCCGATAGGGAGTTATCAGATGGTCTTACCATTCTATCTTCTTCAATGGTTTCACGGGTCATGTCAAGGCAGTTCTTAAGATGTCTAAGGTAATCACTATGGACTAGCTCATTGTTCTTAAGGGGAAGAGGAATGAACACAGCCTCACATGCATACTTTTTACAATTACAAACCACAGAATCGATATTATCACTTTTATACATCAGCATTTTCCCTTTCACCTTTGTCTTTAGATTCTCAATTTCATTAAGCAAAGAGGTTATTTTTTCATTGGTTTTATCACGAGTGATCTTGATAGAATCATATAACTCTTTGTAATGTTGTTTAACTTTAGAATTTTCAGCTTGAAAACAATCATTTTCATGTTTAAGTAAGTTGATAGTGTTTTGAAGTTGAAAGTTATGAGAATCTGGAGACATTGGTTTATGGGTGTTGATCACAGCATTCATGGGAGACTTCAATTGGGCAATTTGAGCCCTCAATAACCTAATCGTGTTCGTGTGAGCTTGAATTTTTTCATCCCATTTTGCTAATTCAAAATATGCATCAAATTCCGGAGCATTAGAAGATGTCTTGGCCTTTGATATTTTCACTTTTTCTTCTAAATGTTGATATTTTAATTGAAAATTAAGATTCTCAACTTCTAGTTTAGAAAGATGCTTGACCATGTTGTCATGATCATCATTTTGAATTTTTTCAAGCAATTTCAAATTCTCCCCCTCAAGTTCAACAACACGATTGTGAAGGTTATTCAAAGCAATAGACATTTCATGAAACTGACAAGCATTAAGAGAAGAGTCTGTAGCAGTGTAAAACACTTCTTGTGAAATACATTTAGCAATCAAGTTGTCATTCATGATGAGAATATTTTTCCTGGCAATTTCACTATGCTGGAGATCTATTGCTCTTTGTTTACACTCGTTTTCCACATTTTTAAACACTTCTTTCATTTCCTTAAGCTCAACGTCAAGGGATTGTCGTAAACCCTCAAAATGTTCTTTGATTAGTTTAAAAAATGGGATGACTTCAGTTAAGTAACACTCTTTGGTCAGCTCAAATCCCCGTTCACCCTCAGTGATTCCCGTTGGTGTGATTCTCTTTTTGCATGTTTTATCAAAATCAGTGAACATTTGACACAGCACATAAATGCTAATAAGAGTTTTACATTGCGTGGGAAGTGACAACTGAACTAAGTGCATCGGTGTATTGGGGGGATACACCGTTGGGGCAGCTAACTTTTGGGATGTCTTGGCCTAAATTTCCTCAGCTTTTATTTTCTCAATGTCTAAGGGCCAAAATACCTGTTCTGGTGTTAACTTAGTTTGTGGTGCAAAAACAGTCACTCGGTTTTGTTCATAATAATCATGGGGCTTAACAATGACTCGGTGTTTAATGCACTTTGGATCCTTCATTTTATTATCAAATCTCTCTCTATTGGCAGAATCAAGTTCATCCAATTCTTTATCGGACCAACTATTTGGTGGTTCATGGTTGGGAGTAAGCATAACCTTAGCATCATAGAGGGCAGGTTGAGAGGCTCTAACGCTCTTAAGGAAGTTTGTTTTAGACAATCCTAAATCCTTATCACTATGCTTATCCCGAAGTTTAATGTGCTTTTTCATCATTTGAGCTGTTTGACAGGTTTGGCCTTGAACATACAACTTATTTTCAAGTTTGTTTTTCAACTGCTTAAGGTTGGCAAATTCGTTTAATAGTTTCTTTTCCTTTTCTTGAAATTCACATTTTAGGAGATTTAAACTATCCTGAATTTCCTGTTTTTCCTTAAGAACACGATCAAGTTGATTTTGAAAAGATTTAATCTCTTGTTTAGAGGCCATTTCCTTTAAATTTTGTTCAGTGATGTAAGCATGCATTTGCAATTCCAATTTTTGTTCACGTTCAGTTAGCTCAAATCTTGCACGTTGTTCATAGAACCTTACTTGATCCTTAAGAGTATTTATCCTAGTGATTAGGGTGTCATCAGGTGCAACAGCAGTGTACTCATCCAATTCACACATATCGTCATCAACAGAGGATATATTACTTGATACAACAGACTCGACGTTTGCTTTACATATTGTTCATATGGGACAATATTGCTATTTCCCAAATTAGCACTATTTAATTCAGCAACGTCTGTTTGTCGTACTTCATTATATATCGTTTGTTCATGCATCACATCATTATCACTTACAACAGAAGACTTCCACAAGATACGTCAGAATTACTATCGTGATCCAAATGTTGCTCAGTTGGGAACTCATTAATAGTTTCCAATTCAGCCTCATTTGATTCACGAACATTATTTTGTCGTATATCATTGATGGTCTTTTGTTCATCGTTGTTAGCACATATATCATATAATTTTAGTACCTCAGATATGATGGATGAGTTGGATCGATCAGATTGTTGTGTGGGTGAGACAACAGATGATAAATTAGCCATGAAGATTGTCTGAGCAGTGGGTTCGTCATCAACATCTGAGTCGAATGCATCACAATCTTTTGCTTGGAAGATGTTTGGATAATTAAGAGTTAAATCCTGAACTGGCTGTTCATCCACATCATCATCGAATGTCTTTCCATCATCCCCAGCAAGAAATGCCAATTCATCCTCATTAAGGACCACTCCATTCTCTTGAGCTAGCATGAGCAACATTTTGTCCTTAAAGTAATCTGAGTTTTGAGGACGTTTTGGTTGAGTGCAGTTTCTGGCAAAGTGACCTAAACCCCCACAGTTGTAACATTTTGGTTGCCTTCCTTGTCCCTGATTCACATTTGCAACTCTGTTCTGAAAGTTACCCCTCACAGCATTCCTTTGATTCACATTCTGTCTTCCCTGAACGTTCTGCACCATTACTTTTCCATCTTCCACAATAGCCTGATTGCGTGGATTGGAAGAAGTTCTGAGTTGATTGTTGGAAGATGGGAGTGCAGCCCTGAAATGTTGAACAAGCAGAGACACTTGATTGGAAAGATTGTCAATCATCTTGTCAGTATGAGAGTATCCTGAGTCGAGGTGAGTATTCATGGCAGCCGATGATTGTAGCGATGAGTGATCCATTGATGACACAGGTTGATTAGTTGGCACAATATTAGTCATGAAAGCAAGTGGATCACTTGTGACAATTGGATTGAGCTTCTCTCTTAATTGACAATCATAAGCAGCATGCTTCTCATGTTGTTGTAAATAAGTAAACAATTGCTCATAGTTCGTATTTCTCAATCCTTTGTTGAGCTTGACAGCAGTGACAAAACGATCCCACTCAGGTGACATGTTGTTCACAAACTTAGAGTTGAGTTGAATGTTGGGCATTGTCATTCTGATCATTCTCATGTCATTAACCAGCTTGTGAAATCTGACATAGTAATCGGTAATGTTTTCACCAGGATTCATTTTGAAATGTTCAAACTCATCATACAATTGAGATTCACGGTCTTCTTTGGTCAGCTCTGAGCCAGACAGAAGCATTTTGACATTGTCCCATACAGTCTTGGCTTCAGTGTTGAAGTTGATTAGCTTGTCCACATCTTTGGGTAACCCTTGTATTACTATGTTGGAGGCTCGAATGTCAGCATCATAGCGCTTCTTTTCAACATCAGTGAGATCATTGTAGGTGCGTGGTCTATCAATTCCCTGAACAACAGAGCCATCCTCAGCCGTGGAGATAGCATCTCTGGTTGTACCCATCTGCATAGGACCTTCATCGATAGATCACAGAATGTTCTCACCATTTTCTTTACCCAAGTAATACAGTCTGATTCTTTGTGCCCATGATTCATAATCTGTCCTGTCTAGCATCGGAGGTCGGGTGTCGGACCCAGCAGCTTGAATGTCATCTGATACTGTCGACATCTCAAAATCTTCAAACAGGATTTTATAGCTTTTGTGACTTAAACCGAGAAATGATTCTTTCTAGAGATTTTACTAAAGTCAACAAAAGAAACCGGAAGATATGTTCAGCAGATTAAGCTAAGAGAGAGATACCAGATGAGTCACAGTTTGCATCAAGTGTTAAGTTGTGACAAGTCAAGTTGCAATATATCCAATTGAGATTAGTCAAGTCGTAAGGATTAACTCACAACGTCAGATCACAATTAGATTAATTGAAACGACTAAGGTTACAACAATTCACGAATTGCAAAGTGATTAACCTATCACATGGATCTCATCACTTAGTGACTTGCCAAACAATTAGAGAAAGTCGTAACTGAAACCACCAAACCGCAGCGTAGGAGATAGTCGCAACAAAGTGCACAAGTCGTAGGAGGAGCTAAACGCAAGTTGACCAAAACGCAGGGAAAGTTAACCGCAGGATAGGTAACCACAAAGAGAGTTAACCGCAAGGCACTAACCACAGTACGAAGCAAACCGCAGAATAATCAAACCGCAATTGTGGTGACCGCAAGAAAAAGCTAACCACAAAGAACTAAACACAGACCACTTAACCACAGGAGCTAGTCGCAGTCAGTAAACCACAGATACTAAACGCAGACCAGCTAACCGCAGGAGCTAGTCGCAGTTGACAATAGTCCAAAACTGTCACTTTCCTTGCGATTTGTTTGTATTCCCAAAATAGTAATCGCAGACAAACTAACCATAGAGATCATGAGCAAACCGCAGATAAGCAATGAAACAGTGGAGCTAATAGCAACAAGGAATTTCGACCTAAACCCAATCCAAACTTCAAATAAGCTTATGATATATTATAACCAACTGAAACACAATGTTGTACTAACACCAAGGATCATAAAAGTACATCTCTAACACATCTAATAACACAAGAAAGATCAAACCAAGATGTTTTCAATAAAACTATTCTAACTCACAAAAACTACACAAAACCACACCAAATCCGATTCTACAAGGCCCTAAGATGAAACCTTGGCTTTTGATACCAATTTTAGGATTTATGATGAGGCGAAAAATGAACTGCTTTTAGGGGGTCATTTAAGCCTGGAATTGAATTTATTTGATCAAATATTACCCTAAATCGTTCCTTTTGTGATTTTAGGTACTTTGGGAGTGAAATCTGGAAAAGGAAGCAATTAGGACGTTTTTGGAGCATAAAAGTGAAGAAAACACCAAAGACTTAATTTTCCATGCTGAGAACAGTACCTGACGGCGTCAAGAGGAAAATCATGATGGCGTCAAGAGTAAAAGTGGTGACGACCCAGTGCAAACCTGACGGCGTCACAAGAGGGCGTCAAGAGTTAATTTTGTGACGGCCTGCATAAGGTGAATACATGACGGCGTCAGACCCAGATCTAGGCAGTCCGAGGAACTATTTGGCGGTGAGATGACGGCGTCAGACATTTGTTCTTGACGCCGTCACCTTCTAAACTCTATATATAGTTTTCTATTTTTCATTCATTGGAGAGGAACTTGTGTGGAGAAACCTTAGGGCCGAACTTTGTAAACCCTAGCTCGTATTTTACAGATTTTTCAAGGGTTTTCAACCCTTGAATCCTTTCATGTGCTATTAAGATAAGTCTTCTCTTAATTCAATCAATATGTCTATGTGTTGGTTGTCTATATCTTGTGCTTGTCTTAATTTCAATATGCTAGGCTAGATCTATCTTGTGTTTGCTTGGATTTAATGAAACCTAGATGTTAATTATGTGTTGATTACTTGTTTATGGTTGTATTGGATGAATGATTTCAATGTTAGACTTAAGAAAACTGGCAGATCTCCATTGTGTAACATGCTTGAACGTCTTAGGAAACATGAACCAATGTGTACTAGGTTTTATTGGTTGTATTTAATGCATGAGTAAATTCTAATGATCCCATGTTAGGAGCTTCTTAGCCGGCTCAACATAGGAGTGAAGTAGGCACTCATAGGATTGGGGAAGTAAGTACGCCACCCCATGAATGGTATTAAGAAATACAATCCGTCATCCACGCAACTATAACAAGTAATTAACGTGTAAAAGATATCTAGGGAGTAGTGAAATCTAAGTAAACACATTTCTCCCACATATTGCTCACAACTTTAGTTTAATATAGTTTAATTTAATTTTTAGTATTTTATTTTGATTGCATCTTAGTATTTGGTTAGTTGATTAGCAACTAATTCCGCCCAAATCCTTCAAACCCGAGATTTTTACTTGCTTTCCTAAAAATATAAAAATACAAAAAGAATCATCCCTTATCTCTAGACCTAGTCTTTAGGTTTTCTAATCCTAGTGACACTATTCCTAGCTGAACGATCAATCCCCCGGTACTTGTCATTATACTATACTACATCGATCAGGTACACTGCCTGGTGGGGGTTGTAAGCTTCTGAAGATCCCTTGAGAGGTAAAGCCTGGTGCAAACCCTACGCTTCAAGTTTTCGGCGCCGCAGCCTGGGGAATAGTTATTGTCTAGGTTAGAATCTCTTTTTATTAGGTGTACTTGCTAGATTCCTTTCTAGTAAGATTTTATTTTTATTTTTATTTTAGGTTTTCTTTAGTCTATCTTTTCTTTGTGTCTTTGTTTGTAAAAACCTTTCCATTGACTATTCCGTTAGCCATTATGGAGAACGCGAATCCGCCATACTACCAACCACGAAATTCACCCACTCCAAATGACATCTTGATGTTTAAACAACATGAGGATGAACCTATCTATGATGCATGGGCTCGTTTTAAATATTTACTCCGAAAAGTCCCTCATCATAATTTCGATATGTGGTCCAAAATTAAAATATTTTACCATCGTGTTGACCACTATACCAAAATGGACGTTGACCATGCCGCAGATGGGGACCTTTGGGGATTAAGTGCTGATGAAGCATGGGAAACCATAGAGAATTGTGCCAGACTTGCCAAAAAAATGGACAACCCAACAAACGTTGTTACGGATCAATTGATAGCAAGTTTAAGGGAACAGGCAAGAAGAATGTTTGGGGATAAGCGTACAGATGAGATAACAGGGTGCACGAAGTGGTTTGATTTCACCACAATACAGGATGAACACATAGGTGACCTTGATGTGATGGAGGATGTAGCTGAACATGATCACATTGATCAAAAAGACCTAGGTTTTATGATCGATGATGATGAATCTCAAGAAACACATGATGAATCTATTGGGCAATTTGTATATAGTAGTCAGAATACTGAGGATGATCCTTATGATTCGGATATAGAAGTTGAGATGCCTAGAGAAGCACGTGAGATACTTGGGAAAATGTTAGGGTTAAATTATAATACAATACATGTTGAGGATATAGGTGATCGTGACATAGGGAATGATGAAGTAAATAACATAAGCTCACCAAATACCCCACAACTCCCATCATCATTTGAGGCATAGACACCGCCCGTGACTTATTCGGATGAAGTAGATGAGACTTTAGGAATCCTAATTGAGGTAAAACCTTTGAACCAAACACAACTAAAGGATATAGGTTTGAATACTTATAATGATAACCTTACTCTTAGTTATAGGGAAGTTCCTAGTTTTGATGAACCGGAGCCTCAACCAAAATCGTTACCTAATCTTCTATCCTTGGATGAAAATTTAGGAATTGAAATAGGTCCTGATCCACCCATCAAACCATATAGTCCGGGTAGTCTTAGGACAAAGGTAATGGACTCTAAGCCTTGTAGAGAGGAAGCCAATATAGGAGTGGAAAATGACCTTACATGCTTACATCACCCATTTATAATTGATCACAAGAAACATTATGGGTTTAAACCGGGTTTATTAGGTCAAGATGGATCCCCAACTAGGAGTCTTTCGAAGTTGATAGAAAATGATCCCTTTCTAGGAGAAAATCTTAATCCACCCATTAACCCGATTGAATTAGGTAAGGTTATGATGATAGGAGCACAGCCCTTTGAGCATATAATTCATCCACCACTCTTTCCTCACGTGGCATACTTTCACCGAGAAGGTGTGCATCGCTACTATCACCCACACTTAATCTTAAGTGTAGGGAAAACTTCTCTTATTTCCGTTAAATAAGGGTAGAGTCAGGCTCGTGACTCGAACAAAAACAAGCGCTTCTTGGGAGGCAACCCAAGCTTTATTTATTTGTTTGTTTGTGTGTTTATTTGATTTTATCTGTTTCTGTATGCATGCTTTATTTTTATTGTTGGTAGATCATGTTTCAAAACGAAAATAGTGAAAATACTTTACTTTGTTGTTTGGCCTAGTCTTAACTTCATCCAAAGGTATTTTGCAAAAGATAAGTGTAAGGGGAAACCCCAAATATGTTTTTAAGAAACAAACCGATCATGATTCTCCACAATATTAAATGAACATGTATATTCGTATTTGTTAGAGTCAAATGCTTGTATCGAGTCATAATGAAGTTTTGCAGGATTTTCCAGGAAGTAGAACCAAGTTTTTTCAGAAATTTTCCGGAAACTTAACATAAGAATTTCTGCAGGTCACTTCTGACGGCGTCACGAGTTTACTCTTGACGGCGTCACATGTAAAAATCTGGAAATTTTACCAGTTTTGTTTTTCTAACGGAGTCTTAAAGTTTTTTTTGAATTATTAGTTTTATAATCTCCAGGAAATCTGCAAACATCATTCCACAGGCATTATATCTTATTTTGTTTTCTAGGATTTATTAGTGTATGTAGATTGCCGCCGATTTTATGCGAGGTTGCCTTGTCTGTTTTCTCAGGATTTACAGGTTATGTATGACAAGAAGATGATTTATTTTTCTGGAAGGGAAGCTTTGATTGTTCATTTTCTTGGAGGAAGATCTAACCTGGGCACCTTATTATCCATACCGAGCGAATCAGGGGAGTATTTGATTTCGTTCTTTTTACTTATCTCACTTTTACATTCTTTACTTGAACATTGGGGACAATGTTCATCATAAGTGTAAGGGGAGGGTAAAATAATGATACCTTACAGATACACTTTCGCTTGAGTTTGTTTGTTTGATGGTAGATGTGTAATAAAACTATGAGAAATACTTGTTAGTGCAATTTTAGCGCCAAATTTAAAATTTTTTACAACATTTAGGAGTGAAACTTTAGCCATAACAAGCGTCTCATGGATAGGAGATTGTATGACTAGCACATAACCGTATCATTCAGAAAAATTTTCCACCCAAATATGTGAAGTTCGCCTTTAGATTTGATAGGAAAAGCATTTACTATTAGTGCTTATGAGTGTACCGGTAGCATTTAGATTCTAGAACTTGCGTTAGTCATGCATCCCGAGACCGCTAGTGAGACTACATTCGTGTAGTAGGATTTACTACATGATAAGAGGCATTAGGATCACCCTTGTGTTAAACCCGTATCATAATTACTTGACCATTTAAGTCATATTACTTGGCTAGTTAAGTCAATTAATTTTTTCCTACACCCTTAACGTTGTACTCATTTTTAGTAAACGAAACCCCTAGTACACCCCTCCGAGCCTATCTTTTCGTTTCTAACTTTAAGCATTTTACTTAAAGGAATAATTTGTTACACCCCACTTAAATGTACACCCAAATCGCCTTAGCCTTCCGTGTATGCGCTCATTTTTAGTGCATTATTGTTATTTGTTAAACCTTAAGTTAATTATCTAATTGATTACATGGTTGCTAAGTCGAGTCATATCCTTGTACATATTATTTTGGGACGATTGGGACTCATGGGTAAAGTACTTATTTTATGGAGTAATGGGGAAGAACATCATATATTACCCCCATATATACGTTAATCTTAAAAGTACTCCAAGTGTTTTGATTTTCTTAATTCGAGTCATTAGATTAGTTTATTGTAAAGTATGTAAAAATTCAAGTGTTAGGGGAATGTTCATTCCCTATGATGTATTATTTTGGATGGTAGGGTAAGAGTGTATGCAAAAAAAAATAAAATAAAAAAAAATAATAATAAAATCGAAAAAACAAGTAAAAGAAAAGAAAAAAATAGAAAAAGAAAAGAGAAAAACATACGGACTACCATCCCTTTTCATTCTATGTTCATTTTATGTTTTTGTTATTTTTCATTTATTAGCTTAAGTCGAGTCTAGTCTTGGCTTAGCAACGCCATATTGTACATGTAATTAACCAAGATTGTTAACTCGCCACCAGTAAAGACTGCCTATATCCAACAAAACCGTGTATTTTATATCCCTACACCTAACGTTACAACCCTTTAAAAGACCTCTTTGATAGTTTATCTTAGGTGCTTACGCCATGTGGTGGAGGTTTGATCATTTCCCAAGCCTATGGTAATCTATTTTGCTATGACAGGTAGTGAGAGATATCTTCCGTTTTCATATTGTAATTTATACTTTATTACACCCGAGAGATGTGAGTATCTAAACACTATTTGTGAGGTGCTAGTATATGACCTCCGTGCTTGTCTTTGGTCTTTAGTGGAACGATTATTTGTTGTAATTACTTTTATATTAGTGTTAAATAACCCCTAACTTGTATTTTGATTAGAATAAAAGCGCATTTGCTTGAGGACAAGCAAATCTCAAGTGCAAGGGTATATGATGAGGCGAAGAATGAACCACTTTTTGGGGTCATTTAAGCCCGGAATTGAATTTATTTGATCAAATATTACCCTAAATCATTCCTTTTGTGATTTTAGGTACTTTGGGAGTGAAATCTGGAAAAGGAAGCAATTCGGACGTTTTTGGAGCATAAAAATTAAGAAAACACCAAAGACTTAATTTTCCATGCTGAGAACAGTACCTGACAGCGTCAAGAGGAAAATCTTGACGATGTCAAGAGTAAAAGTGGTGATGACCCAGTGCAAACCTGACGGCGGCACAAGAAGGGCGTCAAGAGTTAATTTTGTGACGGCCTGCATAAAGTGAATACATGACGGCTTCAGACCCAGATCTAGGCAGTCCGAGGAACTATTTGGCGGCGAGATGACGGCGTCAGACATTTGTTCTTGACGCCGTCACCTTCTAAACTCTATATATAGTTTTCTATTTTTCATTCATTGGAGAGGAACTTGTGTGGAGAAACCCTAGGGCCGAACTTTGTAAACCCTAGCTCGTATTTTACAGCTTTTTCAAGGGTTTTCAACCCTTGAATCCTTTCATGTGCTATTAAGATAAGTCTTCTCTTAATTCAATCAATATGTCTATGTGTTGGTTGTCTATATCTTGTGCTTGTCTTAATTTCAACATGCTAGGCTAGATCTATCTTGTGTTTGCTTGGATCTAATGAAACCTAGATGTTAATTATGTGTTGATTACTTGTTTATGGTTGTATTGGATGAAGGATTTCAATGTTAGGCTTAAGAAAACTGGCAGATCTTCATTGTGTAACATGCTTGAACGTCTTAGGAAACATGAACCGATGTGTACTAGGTTTTATTGGTTGTATTTAATGCATGAGTAAATTATAATGATCCCATGTTAGGAGCTTCTTAGCCGGCTCGACATAGGAGTGAAGTAGGCACTCATAGGATTGGGGAAGTAAGTACGCCACCCCATGAATGGTATTAAGGAATACAATCCGTCATCCACGCAACTATAACAAGTAATTAACGTGTAAAAGATATCTAGGGAGTAGTGAAATCTAAGTAAACACATTTCTCCCATATATTGCTCACAACTTTAGTTTAATATAGTTTAATTTCATTTTTAGTATTTTATTTTGATTGCATCTTAGTATTGGGTTAGTTGATTAGCAACTAATTCCGCTCAAATCCTTCAAACCCGAGATTTTTACTTGCTTTCCTAAAAATATAAAAATACAAAAAGAATCATCCCTTATCTCTAGACCTAGTCTTTAGGTTTTCTAATCCTAGCGACACTATTACTAGTTGAACGATCAATCCCCCGGTACTTGTCATTATATTATACTACATCGATCAGGTACACTGCCTGGTGGGGGTTGTAAGCTTCTCAAGATCCCTTGAGAGGTAAAGCCTGGTGCAAACCCCACACATCAATATAATATCAAGTCACAAACATGTATTCCATAGTGGTGGTTGTGATTCGTGTGTGTTGAAGAAAAAGAGAAGTATTGGAACCTTAGAAAGAATGAGAGAAAAACTAGAGAGTATTAGATTGATATGAATGAAGGTCCAACCCTCTCCACATGTGGAGAGGGGTATTTATAGTCCTAACAAAGAAAAGCTAAAACACCCACACCCGGGCTGTGGATCAGGCATACAGTGGGTAAAGACCCGTCCTTCTTCCACGATGTTACTTAATCTAATACTAACTAACTAATAACTAAACTAACTACGAGCTAACTTAATGCTATTATAATAATTAGGTGACCGAGACTTTTTCAGGAATATTTGTATTCCTAACAAATTTGATTAGAAACCCTAGGATGTCATATAATTGGTTATTTGTTTTAGTAAACGATCTTGGTGCAATATGTTAATTGTTAAGCATAATCCATGAAAAAATGCATGTTTGCATGGATTTAATTGTGTGAGAATTTAAATAGTTTAAATTGGATATATGAATTAATTGTTAAGTTATATCGCAACATGTAAATTTATTAATAGATGACGAATTGGGGAAGACTCCAATATTAAGTAATCAATTACGTGCTATGTGGTGTTTGTTTAGTTTTGGCTTACGAAATCGATTTATCGATGTATGTGGCTCTTTTTCCATTGAAGAAGAAAGCCTTAATTGAATAAATGCATTATACACCTAGACTTGATTATTAATAGGACTATTGAATAAAATTTGCATGTGGCTACATGTTTATACATATTTAATTGTTATGTTATGTATATGTTTATTTGGTTGTTTTATTTTTTATTATGTATTACTTGTTTTTTGTTTATTATTATGTGAGACATGTTTATAAACAGAAAAGGGTAATTTTTGAATAGAAAAATAATATGGACTAAATAAATGGCGAAATTATTTTGGTTTTAAGAGTCAAAATTTCAAAGGTTTATTGATTGATGTTTTTGTACGTAATGGTTAACTAGGCCCGACCGAAGTTTACACACTACAAGATGGGTATAAGGTTGGCTTCGCATTAAATTGTGGCCTTAGATAGACAACATTCTGTCTTAACGCTCGTTTATGTGTAAATTAGACTTACCGAACAACCATTACATGTACACTGTCATCTTAAGGGTGTATTCACCACAATTCCACAATGATTATCCGAAACACTAAGCTTTAGGGCTTATGCAAAAATACAATATAAGTGGACGATAATTGTTGGTAATTCTTTAATTGGTGAACCCGATACCTCAATCAAAACTTTGCTATTTTACTCTTAGTAAATTGGTAATAAAAATGTTTTATAAAACCAATGTTATGAAGTTGTATGCATGCTTCTTCATACATTATTTTGTTTACACGTCAAAATTTAATACCCTTATAAAATTAAGTCAAATGCCATCTAATTAAGAACACTTGAAGTTGTAGTTTACGTCATGTGAGAGCTTGGCTAGATTGCAATGGAGAGGTAAATTTTATAATTTCATTGCTAGCAGATCAACTGATGTAATGGATTTATGAGTTTGCAGTTTTTAAGTTAGACGACTTAAATTGAGTAGGAAGTGAGATCTTGGACTCAAGGCATTAAGATGGGGATCAAACATGCTTACAATACAAATGTTTTGTGATTGTAAATCCTATAAATCTAGGAATTGGACAAATGTTATGCCGATTATTGTACGACAATTACCTTGTTGAATACTATCATTACTAGCAGATCAACTGATGTAATGGTACTATGTCAATTAGGATCCTAGCTTTAAGAAAATACTATGGTTTATATGAATATATTTACCAATGGGTATTTTATTTTCTTAAAGACCTAATTATCGAAAATACTGAAATTGAATTTTGTAATTCGTTTTAATGTATTAATGCAACGTTCAAACCGTAAACGCACTTTGGGCTTTGGTAAATTGATCTAGTTCTGTTTTCAAACATATGTTTGATTAAGAATAATTTACTTAAAAGACAAAAGAAGTCTCCTTTCTATGAAGGAAGAGTGGGACACAATCCTATTCCTTTTCATGAATGAGAAAGGATAATAGGAATATTAGATATGTCTAAATTCTAATATAACTCATAGCAAATTTTTAATAGTTAAGAAAATTGCGAATATTTTTCATAGGGATTTCATCATCCTCATTCGGTGATTAAATTCTTAATAACAAATATGATATTTGGTTAATAGAAAATTATGTATGACATTTTATGAGTTATTTAGAAGCTAGACTAATTACCGCAAAATGATAAAAGCAAACTAGTTTATTCATCTAGTTGTTTTGGCTATTTAAAAGGTGCTACATACATTGTAGGATGGTAGACCTGTTAAGGAAGAAATTGCATGCCCAATTTTTCAAGTTAATAGCATTTGGTGGATAGTCCATCATTTACGTAGTAGGATACACACTTTAGTGCATAAGTAATTGTTACGTATAGACATTCAAAGGTGTAGGAAAGTTAAAAGCACACTATTTTCATTTACTGGATATGAAACACTTACAATGTTGTCAAATTCAGTGGTTGTATTGTGTACTTATTACTGAATAAGGAATTATTGTAATGATCGTTAATTCAGTGGGAGTTACAAGCTTTGACATCTTGGTAGCTAAAGATATTACTTTCCAAGTGTAGACACTCATACTTTTAAAGATAGTCTTGTATGTTTCCTTACTAGACATTGGTGTTCTATAACTACTTGTTATACTAAAATATATGACACAATCATATTGATCACATAAGCAAATGCATGGCGTGTTGTTTATCAACTATATGAGGTTGTTCCATGCACAAGTGGGAGAAATGTTATATTTAATGTGTGCAAGAAACAACTCATAAAGATATGATTTAATGGATTCTCCTGACTGCAAGGTAAGAGAATAACGTTCTAATATGAATTATACTAAGCTAATTCTAGAAACACTTGGTGTTACAATTTATGTTATGTGAGAGCTTAGCTAGATTGCAACAACAAGGTGAATTTCATATTTTCATTACTAGCAGATCATCTGATGTAATTGAACTATGAGAATTTGCAGTTTCTAAATTAGATACCTATTAGAACATGTGTCAATATAATATCAAGACTACTTTAATTAGTATATTTATGAATTCTTGGAACGACATAAACTAATTAAGTAATCTAATGCTACTTCAATCTGAATATTTATGTGTTCTTGGAATGACATAAATAAATAAAGAAATAATGTTATTTACATTATTGTGAAGTAATAAATTAACTTGAAATTACTATTGAAACCAAAAGATGGTGTTCATAATTACTTTAGTTAAACATGTTTATGTTTCATTGTAAAGATATAAACATAAAGTCTTTTAATTGTTACAAGACTTATAATAAAGTAAGACGTTATCTAGTTATGGTTTTTTAATTAAGACATAAACATGAAGTCATTAAATTGTTAAATGACTTATAACGTATAGTGGGATTATAATAGTTTATGTTTTCTTGTAAAGACATGGATATGAAGTGATTTTGTCAAAAGTACTTGTATTATAAAGCATGTAATTGGCTTGAAAATTATTATACCATTAAAATGAATTAGTTGGTAAATAGACAAATCAAAACGAATATGGTTATCTTTAATATTGTTAGATAGTCTTACAATATTAGTCTTAATGAAATGTCAAATGTTTATGGTATGTTCAGTTTGGAAAATCAAACTCTTGTTATATTGTTTGATTAAAGATAACTATGACTTTTTTTCTTCCAAAAAGTTATCAAGGTTAGAATATTGAGTATGACTTGGACATACTTAATAAAACTCCAACATAGAAGATTAATAAGACATTATCATATGATGGAATGTGATGAATGTAATGAATTACATTAAGTCTTAAATTGAAGTTCTGAATTTGTTCAACTGCTTATGAAGAGGTTATTAACAAAGTAAAGTCAGGAACTATCAATAAGTATTTGTAATATCCCAAAAGAGAACATTGTATAGTTGCGTTATTTGCTAAGTATTTAAAAGCAAGTGGGAGTTATTGATCTTTAAAAGATAAAATTACAAGATACATAATATTCTAAAAATGCACTAGTAAATATCATGATGAAGTTTGACATTTGAATGTTAAATCTCAAGATGATAATAAAGTTTGACATTTAAATGTTAAATCTCAAGATGATGGAATTATCATTCATAGAATAGCAATATATCTCAGATATTTGATTAATATGCTGAGAGCTATGATTTACAGGATTATTGTAAACCTGATAATCATTATGATATATTACCAAATATGAAATTGGGTAAAGTATACATGATATGAATGATTAAGATGTTCTCCATAAAGATAATCAACTTTAGAAACTTGGTTTATCTTAATAGTTAGACTAGAAAATGAAGATGAGTTTCTTCAAAGATAAGGTAACCTTTTGTGGTTTAAATCTTTGTAAAGAAATCATATGGACAACATTGTGCACGTATTTAATGCATGTTTTATGACAAGATTATTAATTACACTTAAGCAATTAACTGTGATTGAATATTATTTTCTAAATACATTAAATATATAAAGATTATGATTGTCACATTTATGAAATTGACAATGGAATATCAAAACTCTTTCTTGAGTGATTACTTGAGCGAGGACGATAAGTAATCAAAATGAGTTTATGAATTCAAATAAATCTTTGGAAGTGTACAAAGTGCAATAATCCATGGATGGATAAATGCATGCATCTAGAAAATTACTCTTATGTTTAATTATTACATTCATGATTTGATTTATAATTGAAATAAGATAATTTCTAAGTATTCCTGAAAGCTAGTGGGAGTATTATGTTTAATTTCCTAAATCATATATGTTGTAGAACATATAAAAAGTAATATTCCATATAAGTAAAATGTTAAGTCTTCTATTGGAATGAAACTTTACTTATTTAGAAAATAAAACATATAACCTTGTGTGAATGTTTATTGTTGAAACATGTGTGGTAAATGAATCTAATATAACATGATATATCATTTAGAAAGTCTAAATGGATATGTATAACATGAATAAAATCTAAGTATGACTCAAAAAATTTTCATGCACATCATGTTTTGTTGTATCATGCTTGATTACAAGATGATTTGGAAATATTAATATCTAATTAAAAGGTTATTAGATAACTTGTGTAATATTCTAAAAGAATATGTTTGATTATAGAATCACATCCTAAATCTGGAACAGCTTCCAAATTCTATAGATGAACAATTTTTCAATTGTTGTGAAAATTGTCTTAGCCAACAAACTTGAAAGTTTGAAGGGCATCAAACATTACACAATAGATATTAATGTTTATGGGAAGTTTTAATAGCATATTGTTGTTTGCATACAATAATGCTAATGAAATTGAGGTGACACTCAATGCTAGTTATGGTAAGGATTTCATCTTTGGCTATTACTAGTTATGCTTACTAAAAGCATAGTTGCATTATACATTAAGAGAATAAGAATACTTTAAACTTTAAAATGTTTGGAAGTTTAATTATCATAAATTGGTGGTTAAGGATGTCACACATTTTATAAAATATTATATGGCATTATCAAAATAGTTGAGTATGCATATACAAGAACTTCAATAGTTGAATTCTTGAAATAAGTATTCTTAAAATTTCAATAGATCAAAGTTGGATGATTTATGCCTTGTCAACAAGTATGAATGTCATTACTTGAGATATAATTCATCAACAAGAGTTATCATGCATTGATCTATTTAGTATTTGGATAAGGGATGTTAAACAATTATTATAATAAATTTAAATACATGGTATGTTTAATTTATAATAAATTGTATCCTATATTTGTATGTTTAAATCCATGAATAAAGGTTATTCTAAATTGTCCGTTGTCAGATAATAATATGGGAATATTATTAAATCAATACAAATCTGAAGGTTGGTATAATATACTTAAAGTATATTGATGCATAGTCATGCCATTTCAGATGATATTCAATGATACCGAATATAGGACTTATCCCAACTACATGATGTTACTTTATGGATCTTGTCATTAAGTAAATCATGAGAAGTTATCCTCAGACTTGAGATGCAAGATAAGTGTCATGAATGTAGTACATTTTTGTGGAACAACTTAACGCTATACGTAACTGGTAGTCATAAGGGTTGTTTTCGAAAGTGTTACAAAGTTTGTGGGTTTTGCTAGTAGTCAAGATAGAATTTGTTCCTTCAAATTTATTTTTGGAGTTTAATACTGCTGGGCCCCTCGTAGGGTTCGTAAGATGCATGTGCGGCCGCACCCAAGATCTCCCCTGAATATGTTCAGAAGATTTGGTAATCTTGATCAATCACAAACAACGAGAAACATAATGGTTAATTAAGGAATGACTTTAATCCATATCCTTATTAACGTGGTATTAGAAACAAAAGGATAATAATAATGAGAAATCATTAAAAGGTTTTTCCAGGAGCCTTACTCGGGTCGTACTAGAGACATGGGCGTGTTGCAAGACGCTAACCGATGTGATCACACTATTAAGATATGTCCAAGTGGAAGTTATTAGTTTATGAACATAAATTAATAGTGGTGTGTTACGATCGAACTCGAGATCGTGGGATTGCACACTTTACGTATGAAGAGTAAAAGAATGATTATTTATAAATGTTATATATAATTATTAATAAACACAAAACTAGTAACGACCGTTAGTATTTAACGGAGAATGACTAACGACCATTAGATGAAGATTAGGAAAGTAATACTTGTAAATAATTGGAAATAAGAGAAGGTTCCGGAAACCCTTGGGGGAAGCCTAGACCGATCGGCCAAGGGGTGGTTTCCACCTCCTCTTTGCCTTGTGCTCCAAGTAAACTTAAGTATATAAACAAACCCAAGATTCAATGTTTTCTCATAACTTGTACACACACATCTTGGTGTTTTTCTCTCCTTCTCTTGTCCTTGTCGATCCAAACTTAAACCCTATAAGGGTTTTCGATTTTCATAAGCTAAAAGGTTTTGTGTTTAATTTACTTGCATAAACTTTTACTTGAATTAGTACGTGTGTACAAGAACGCGATTCAAACACACTATTGTTTGATTCTTGGATTGAATTACAAAAGATGTAGGGGGTAATTCTTATAATCCACATAAACCCTAATTAGGGTTCTTGAGTTGAAGATTGCATTTGATTCTTGTTCGGGCTAGAATCACTAAGGTATGTTTACTATTTTATACTGATTAATTAATTACATGTTATATGATCTTGTTATAACGCTTCCGCATATGTTTACCTGATGTGTTTGGTTTATTTATATGATTGTCATGATATTATAATACCAACAGCAACACCGTCTTCACGCCATCACCATCAGGTACCAACTAATAAAACTTTTTTTTGTACTTTTTGACTTCATAATAATCAGGTAAACATAGAAGATCTGTTGTTGAAATGTGATAGATATAATGATGCACACTAACTGCTCGACAAAATGCTTCAACCAGATTTTTGTTGAAAGATAAAATAAATGCATATCTTTATATGAAGAGCTAAACAATAAAAATGGATTTTTCTTAAGAGAGATGAGATGAGAGATACTTGGTAAGAAAAATGGATTTTTGTTAAAAATAAAAGTATTGATTATTCAAGCAGAATTTCGGCAAGCTGAACACTAACTAATTTGTGGTTAAATGTTTAGTGGGTGTTCGGGATTACTTAATAAAATAAGCTTTTTAGAATAAGGATTTTAAGTGTGTTTGGGATTGCTTCTTTAAAGTGCTTATCTTACTTTTTAAAATACATTTAAGTGTTTGGATGAAAAACTAACAAGCTGGCATATATTTATTTCAAATTGATAAGCAGTTTAAAATAAGTAATTCAAAAATTGATTAATTTCTAGTTATCTTATGCTTTTTTAGTTGATGAACATTATTATTATTATTATTATTATTATTATTATTATTTGTTTATTAGTTATTATGTTATCATAGGTTCATCAGTTAGATTTTTTTTTTTTTTTCTTTTTTTTTTTAGTTATTGACTTTTAGCTAATATGTTATTATACGTTCATCAGTTTGTTTATTTAAACTATTATGTTATTATAGGTTCATCAGTTAAGTTTATTTGTGTTATCATATGTTATAGGTTCATCAGTTAGTTTATACTTTTTTTAGTTTATTTGTGTGATAGGTTTAATGATTAGTTGTTGAAATGTGATAGGTTTAATGATGCACACCAACTTCTCAACAAAATGCTTCAACCGGATTATGAGGTCTTAGCTGATAAATGACGTTAAATATCGTTTTTCAATTTTGTTGATGTGATGGATGGGCGGTGGATGTTTGATAATTATAGGGATGAGACGTGCTTTGATAATGATTATCAGTTCACTAGTTAGTTTTGGTCATCAATTAATTTTGTTCATTATTTATTTTTTATAATGTTCATCAGTTCTAGTTAGTATTGTTTATCAGTTAATCAATTTTTTAATAAAAAACACAATGTTTATCAGTTTATCAGTTATTTTTTGTATTGTTTATCAGTTATTTTTGATAACGTTTATGAGTTATTTTTTTAATGTTTATCAGTTATTTTTAATATTTTTCATCAGTTACTTTTGATAATGTTCATTAGTTATTTTTATAATGTTCAGCTGTTTTCGAAAAAAATAACGTTCTCAGTTATTTTTGATATTGTTCATCAGTTATTTTTATAACGTTTATCAGTTATTTTTTATAATGTTCAGTAGTTTTTGAAAAAAAAATAACGTTCATCAGTTATTTTTGATATTGTTTATCAGCTATTTTTATAACATTCACCAGTTATTGTTCATTAGTTATTTTTGATAACGTTCATCAGTTATTGTTCATCTTTAACGTGCGAAATCTCACTCATATCATATCGGATTTAAGTGATTCAAATTTCTGGGTAAAGAATGGCAAAAAAGCTACAACTTTCGTGATTTAAGTTTTGCAAAAATTGGCCTTTAAACTAGACAAAATTATAGCCGAAAATGTCAAAAATTTCAAGAAAATCAACACATACTAAAAAAGTTAAAAAAAAATTACGATTCATATATCATAATGCATACAGAATTAAAGAGAATTAAATTTAAAAAGTTATCGTGAAATTGGTTTTACATAAAAGTTTGTCGTTTGAAAGTTATTTATGTTTAAAATTTTGGGGTAGAACAAAAAACGAGTTAAAAGAACCAAAATGTCCCCAAACCGAATTTAATAAGAAAAAAAGGGAGGGAGTGGGTGGTGGACACTTATCACATTGTGAGTGGCTTTCTAGCCTTTTTAATTTTCTTAACTTTCTAAAGAATCGCACCTCAGGACCTCGTACGTATACTCTTCCGTTTATGATGTTAGTTCCACATTGGTGCTCCTTCGTAGACCAAGTGCTATTTTAGTGATGTATCGCAATACGCCGTTGGATCTATCCATACCAATGTAATATGTTTAGCATTCTTGTATTCAAGTCGTAGTAATACCAAAAAAATAAAAATAAATAAATAAATAAATAAAATAATGTGACCAAAAGACTAGCCTAATTGCAATGGGTGTGATCAAATTTGTCCATCCACAAAATATATAGAAAAACATATGTCGCAATGATTGTAAAAAATAAATAAATAAATACACAAACAAGTGGGGAGTGTCCAAGTTCAATGTTTTATATATATAATAGACGATTATCGTGTACAGCAACAAGATTTTATAGTGGCGGATAGTTATACTGATATTTTGACACAATATACTAACATCAACATTAACATTTTCTTGATAATTCATTTTCATTTCTATCAAATTAACTATAAATTAATACAAGAGTAAAAGGAAGTGTATGATATTTATATATTAGAGAGTAGTATGGTATTTTATAAATATTAATTAAGTTTATGCTAACTTGTCATTTATAATAAGGCGTATGACAGGGAAAGAACATTACTCAAAATTAAGAACTTTTAAAAGATTAAGAGATGTGATGCATGCTTTATAAGTAATTAAGATAAAGAAACTCCACACAATGAAAAAAGTATGTTGAAAATTACAATTGAACTAATAAGAGTGCAACATTCTGTCTACGGATTTAGCATTTTTATTGGCCAATAAAAATCGAAAATGAGGCTACAATTGGTCAATCTCTTTAATTTTCTTTTAATTTGTAAAATGTGCTTAAAAACAATGCATCGATTTTGTAAAAAATACTTTGTAAAAGAGTAGGTAATTAATAAAACTTATTTGCTAAATTTTAAATAAATTATATGAACTTAAGTACTATAATTATTAATTTTCATATTTTTATTAACTTTATAAATTCAATAAATACCCATTAGATTATATACCTTTTATACTTTATATTTTACAAAAAGTACAACAATAAGTTGTTATTTATAAATATAATTATCAGTATATATAAACTAATGTATTTATATGAAATTATAAATATAAAAAGGAAAACACGAGTTACTGTAACATGTAAATACATACACGAGATTATATATATACGAACAACTCATTTTACTCCTCTTTATGAGATTAACTAAGGATATCCTGAAAAGTATTACTGTATTTTTTTTAACTATCTGCATTCAATAACGACTCATATTATTTCTCTTTACAATTTTAGCCTGCACGTACGTGAGTTTATTAATTAAATACGGTTAAAATTATTATTTGCAGAAATATAAATAGCAAAATGAAAGCAAAACCTCACGAGTTATTGTGAGATGAAAATAAATAGACAAAATTTACATATAGCGACACATATTTTTTAAGGGTCATTATGTGCTGATAAACACATATCTATACTATCTATAAAACAAAAGTGGTCAAACTAAAAAGTGAAAAGTCAAGAAAGTGAAATGTTGAAAAACTTAAAAATAAAATGTTGAAAAAATAAATTATGAGCAATTTCAAAAGAAAGTGAAATGTTGAAAAAATTAAAAAAATAAATAAATTATGAGCAATTAATTATAAGCAATTTTCAAACCCGATTGGTTGACCTGGTTTAATTTGACCCTTTTTTCGACCCAACCCGTGAGGTTTACCAGGTTTAAATTAACCTGTTTTTCGACCGGAATGGTTCAACTGGTTGAACCACCCGGATTGAACCGTGTTTCAAAATATTATGTTTAATCCCCAAATCCTGATACTTTTATTATTTTTCATTTATAACCCATGAACTATTTTTATCACTAAAACTATTTGTCCATATAAAATCCCGTTGCTATGCATGGCACTGGTCTAGTAATGTCTAAAACATGATATCAATAGGTAAATTTAAACAATATCAACCTAAACACTATGTCAGTTAACAAAGTCAAATTAATAGTGCAACGACAATCTATTCGATTTTAATCAATTAATACATAATGTAAAAATTATGTAAATACCCCCGCATGCACGGGTATTATAATTATATAAATATAAAAGATTGATTTATAATTTTGTATACAAATCTTAGCTACTACAAAAACATGAATTTATGAATTGTAACAACATTCAACTTCAAAACAAAGTTATTAAAATGTTATTATCCGTTATATTATCTACCCAAACTAGTTATAATGCCCGCGCACGCACGGGTTTTTTTTTAAAAAAATTTTGAATGAGATATTTTTATTTCTTAAAAAACAAATAATTTAATTTTTGTTTTGTTTGATTTATGATTTTTAATTATATTTCTTTATTATTAAATATAATCATTTGAAAAATTTAACCATGTTGTTAGTTGCATCTTATCTATATTTTTTTGTATTTATCTTCTACTTGTGTAGTATATCAACAACAATTAAAAAATAATAATTAAAATATTACCTAATAAGGAAATATTCTTTTTTCCAAAATACGAAAATACCCACTAGGAATTTTGTTTTATTATATAAAAAATATTTCGTGCGCGCACGAATTTTAAAACTAGTTATTCATGAAAGCAAATGCAATCCGCCAAAATATTTGATTAATCAAATAATTATAAGTATATTATTATGGACAATTGCACAAAATGTTTTTTGAATAGATAACACCAAAGAGAAAAAAGGTAAATAAAAAAAAATAATAAACGAAATAAATGTTGGTGTACAACAAACATGTGAGATTAACAATTATAATTTGAGGAAGTGGTTTTGGTTGTGTTTTTGAATACGGTATATTCAGGGTTAACAATTTATAACTTTAAAACGATACTCCATCCGTCCCAAAATTATTGTCCAGTTCGAATTTTCAAAGTCAAATTGGTTTATCTTTGACCATAATATATATTTTTTATTATAAAATACTTGATGAAAAAATTATACAATTGAAAAGTACACTTAAAACTCAATCCATTTATATATTTTGCATCAATTATTATATAACACCCACAAAAATATTTAAAGTCAAAATTGAAAAAGAAATACTAAAAAAGTCAATTGTGGACAATAAAAATGGGACGGATGGAGTATTTTTTAGAAACAAATTACTTCAATTACCTTATTATCTAATCTAATATATGTAGTCTAGCGGTGAGCGCTTGATATTCTTCGGTGGAGGACTCACGCTCAAACTCGTACGTCAATTTTGGTTCAGCTTTAAGACGCTTCTCATCTAACCCGGTTTGCAATAAAAAGCTAGCATTGTTTTGAATAAGATTTTTGAGAAAAGCCACAGGTCGAAAAGAACTTTGGTTGGGATTGCCTGCCAAAGCAGCCTTTCGTAAAACTTGCCCTATTGCTCGATGCTTAAGAGATTGGTCTAAAACACTCAACACCCCAATATGAATAATAACATTACTAGTATCAAAACAAACAGTGTATATAAAGGGGTCAATTGCATATATACTCATTAAAATTTTGCATAATTGCATATATACTCAACAGAGAAAATTGTCTAAAAATACATATAACTTGCCAGTTTTTTCTATTGTATGCATGAATTTTTTTTTCTCCTATTGTATGCATAAACTATCTTAATTTTCCTATTGTATCAATATTACGGGTTTTTATTCTATTAATTACACCGTAATTAGTGTGATTAAGTATTGTCACGTCATAAGTCAGCCGTAATATTGATACAATAGGAAGATTAAGATAGTGTATGTATACAATAGAAAAAAGTGACAAGTTAAATATATTTTTAGACAATTTTTCCTACTCAAAACAGGCTTAACTTGCATTATATATCATGTGTTGAAAATTTGTATTTTGAGAAAATATACAAGTTTTTGAATTTTAGTTGGTATAAATGCAATTCTCCTATATAATAATCAGTTAATGTTGAATGGCAGGACGCCAAAATGGATCAATATAAATACGGAGTATTTAATATCGAAAGTGGATGGTTGATCGCCGCTACAAGGTGTTCGTTATGTATTTTGACAGCGAAAAATGCAAATTTTACATTTATTTGTTTATTTTATCAAAAGAAAATTATATTATTTTCTAAGCTAACATATGTATTAACATGTCAACATAGGTTTAACTCGGCCGATACTATTTTTTATCACAACCACTCAAGATAGTTGATGATGATCAAAACTAAACATGTATTAATATCTAAATTATAGTCGGCACACGGCAAGCTAACCAACCACCTTTGTTTATGAAAACTATTTAAAAAGTACGTCATCCAACAGTTGTTCCAAGAGTACACTATTTTACTTAAACATGTTTCACTATTTCTCTAATACTAGTATATTCTTCAGATAAAAAGTAACCTATTTAATATCTAAATACTTCATATTACCATTAACTAAAAAGATAAAAATAAATACTTCAAATATATAGCAGATGCATCAAAGTGTATTCTTTTTTATATATGATAAAAAGTAAGGAGCCGTTAACCTTCTTCTAAAATCGGTTAGCAATTGTACTAGATTTTTTTTTTGTTTTTTTTTTTTTTTGTTTTTTTTTTTCGTCTCCTTTTAAAGTATAAACATATGTCGCATGTTTGGCACTTCAAATTATGAAAGATTATAAGATAATCAATGTTTAGGTGATAAAGATTGTGGATTATTTTATAAAAATAAGTTGCATAAACAAGCTTTTAAAAACATGCAGGAGATTATACTTTACAAATTACCGATTTGCCCTTTGAAATTACCCACGCTTCCTACATGATTCCATAACTCAAATATTTGTACGTCCAATTATGTCATTTTACAATTTTAATCTACAATTGCAGCTAGTTTGCCAAATACCAATTAAAAAAAAAAAAAAAAAAAAAAAAAAAAAAACCCTACAATTTTAATCATTTTTATCAACAGCGCCAGCATCAGCAACAACATCAACACAAGCAACAACAACATCTATTTTTGTCAAACAAACCCATAGTCAAATTGCTTAGAAGCTGCATTTTTAGATTATTACTATGTTTGATTATAATACTAGCGGTTTATTGATGCTGGCATAATCCACAGTTGGAAATTGAGGTTATGTTTGATTATAATACTAGCGGTTTATTGATGCTGGCAAAATCCACAGTTGGAAATTGAGGTTAGGGTGATGATAATCTTGGATATCTCCTCAAATTGTGTATTGTCACTTTTCGTGTAAAGTATTTCAATCCTAGTGGTGTTTGAGTATTACGAAATCCTTATCGGGATAATTCAAAAAGAACACTTACTTTCTAGGCACAAGAAAACTAAGCAAAAACAAAGAGGAATTACATTAATTTTCGTATGTTAGAATGAGACCAAAACATATGTTATATAACAAACATATTAGACAGTTGCAAGTGGTTAAAATCGGTTAAATCTAAGAGACACAACTCTTTACCAATAGACATGTTGGTTGGATTTTTGGTGGGAAAATATGTTAAGTCCTTTAATACCGATTTCTAAAAATCATTTATAAAGGGCGCTGCCCTTTGACCTTGCAAAGGGCACTGCCCTTTGATCTTGATGTTAGTTTATGGACATAAATTAATAGATATATGTTAGGATTGAACTCGAGATCACGGGATTGCACACTTTACGTATGAGAATTAAAGTTTAATAATTAAATATAAAATGTTATATTTGATTATTAATTACACAAAATGACTAACGACCGTTAAGTAATTAATGGAAATTGACTAACGGTTAAATGAAGAGGACTAGAGTGGAAATTAGATGTCAAGAAGGATCCGAAACCCCTTGTGGGTTTGTGGCCGATCGGATGGGCTATGGGGTAACCCATTCCCACTCCAACTTGTCCTCCAAGTTTTCCGTCTTATAAATACAACTTGTACACATACAATAAACCTAAAACTTGTTTTCTTTATTTGTGGGTTTAGGCCGATCGAACAAAACCCTTACATAGGGACGATCGGTTTTGTTTAACAAAACCAAATTGTTTTGTGTTTCTTAACTAGCATTAACTTTAATTCGTTAATAGTACGTGTGTACAAGAACGTGGTACAAACATACTTTTGTTTGTATCTTGGATTGAATTGAAAAACAGTAAGGGTCAATTCTTTAATCCACAAAAACCCTAATTAGGGTTCTTGAATTGATCAATGATGAAGCAAAAAGTGTACCGCTTTTGGGGGTCATTTAAGGCCTAAGTCGAGATTATTTGATCAAATATTGCCCTAAATCGTTCCTTTTGTCATTTTAGGTATTTTGAGAGGAAATTTACAAAAGGAAGCATTTTGAACGTTTTTGGAGCGAAAAAGTGAAGAAAACGACAAAGTATTAAAATCATGCTGGAAATTACACATGACAGCGTCACAGGTTGCTAGTGATGGCGTCAAGACTTGACAAAGAGGTGGATAAATCAATTACACGTGACGCGCCAGAAGGTTTTCTAAAGAGTTCGTGACGGCGTCACGTTATAAAATGCCAAGGCCGTCACGTATTATTCCAAAGAGAGACGGCCCAGAGTCCACAAAGAGTGACGGCGTCAGAAGTGGATCTAGGCAATACGAGTATTATTTTGGCGGCGAGTTGATGGCGTCAGACCTAACTCTTGACGCCGTCATGATGCAAAATCTATATATAGTTTTTTAGTTTTCATTCATTGTGTGCAACTTTGAAGGGAGTAAACCCTAGACGAATTTTACAGATATTTTGAGGGTTTCAAACCCTTGTTTCATCCATGCTTAATTGAAGATAAGTCTTTCATCAAATCATTCAATATGTCTATGTGTTGTTTGATTATATCTTACGCTTGTCTTCTCTTTAACATGCTAGGCTAGGTTTTCTTTGTGTTTGCTTAGATGTAATGAAACTTAGATATTGATTATGGGTTGGTTGTTTGTTTATAATTGTTGTGGATGAATGAATTCGATGTTAGGCTTAAGAAAACTGGCAGACTTCCAATTGGTAACTTGCTTGAACGTCTTAGGAAACATGATCGGAGGTGTACTACGATATATTGGTTGTATTTAATGCGTAGGTAACTACTAATGAGGCCATGTTAGGAGCTAGTAGTCGGCTCGACATAGGAAGAGGTAGAAGCTTATAGAGTTAGGGAAGATCGTACACGGTTCTACGAATGGTATTAAGGAATATAACCCGTCATCCATGCAATTGTAACAAACTAATCAACCTGTAAAAGATAGCTAGGGAGTAGTGAAATCTAAGTAAACACATTTTCTCTCATTATTGTTTTCGCCATAATTTAGTTTAAGTTTAGTTTATTTTATTTTGATTGCATCTTTAGTTATTTGGGTTAGTTGATTAGCAACTAATTCCGCCCACTCCTTCCAAAACCGAGATTTTACTTGCTTTCATTTAAAATATAAAAATACAAAAAGAATCATCCCTCATCTCTAGACCTAGTTTTATTAAGTTTTAACCCTAGTGAACACTATTCTTTGAGTTGAAAGATCAATCCGCCGGTACTTGTCACTATACTATACTACAACGATCAGGTACACTGCCTAATGGAGATTGCTAGCTTCTCAAGACCCCTTGAGAGGTAAAACCTTTTGCGAGGGCGCAATTCCACGCATCAAGTTTTTGGCGCCGCAGCCCGGGGAATAGTTATTGTCTAGGTTAAAATTTCTTTTTATTTGATCTACTTGCTAGATTCCTTTCTAGTAAGATTTTTATTATATTTTTGTAAGTTTCTTTAGTCTATCTTTTTCTTCGTTCCTTTGTTCGTAACCTTTGCCATCCGCCATCATGGTAAATGAAGATCTTTCTAATCTTAGAGTCACCAGAAGTCATAGTTCCTTAAGAAATCTTGTTCCTCCCTATGCAGAACCTGAAAGGGAAATGCGTAGGCTAAGGCAATCTCTTCCAACACCCGAACCATCCGGCACAGCCATCAACTTTGATGAAGCCCTTTCTGAAGAAGATTCAGATCATCACCATACACCCCCTAACTCCCAATCCAGTCGTGATATGGACACTCCTGAAATTCCCACACCGAAGCGCCTTAAGGATTATTCCTCCCCAAATCCTCACGGCTTCTCAAATGCCATTGTCTTTCCAAACGAACGTACCAATGAGGTCTTGCGTGCAAACGATGTTTGGCTTGTCCAAAGTGTATGCAAGTGTAACAACCGTGATTTTAGCATGTTAGTTAGACTTATAGCCTTGAGTTATCTAACTTTGTTTAGTGTGGTTTGGGTAGATATATGGGTATATGTGTGTTATTGTGTGATTATTATTTGAGTTAGTACTAAATCCCTTTGCGTTGTGGTTGTCATTGTGATTTTTGGGGATGTTGATTTTGTGAAAGTTCATTTTGATCACCCATGTGGTGTAGAAATGACTTGTGCATATTTGGTGTTTTGAGGTTTTGCGTAACGAGTCTTCGTTCAAGTATTTTGAGCATTAGTAAGTTACGAGAATGTTGTTTTTGTGAGAAATGTTTATGGAGTGTGTGAAATTCTAGTTTTGGAAACTTTATTTTGAAAATGAATATTTTCCGGGTTGTTGTAAAATTAAGGTTTATCGCGAAAGACGTTAGGTTTTGATATGGGAATACATAAAATATGAAAAGTATGAGGTTTTGAGTGCAATAAATAAATTATATATATATATATATATATATATATATATATATATATATATATATATATATATATATATATATATATATATATATATATATATATATATATATATATATATATATATAGGGTAGGGATCCAGTAAGAAGTAAATTAAAATAAGAAGTGGTAAGAAGTGACCAAAACCACGCATTTGAGATGCAACGACTTGCATTAGATGCATTTCTATTCATATAGATGCAACATCTTGAGTTTCGAAAGTTAATTTGATGTATAGATGGTGCAAATTGATTTTCATGATTTTTGCACATGCAGAGGAACAAAAAATAAGAGGAATCATGAAATGTATCTAATATACGTATATGCATCTGATTAAAAGCTAGAAAACACACTATGGTGCGTTATAATGCATCTAAGATTATAGGGATGCATCTAATTTAGGTCGGTGCATCTCGGATTTGTAGTTATATTTCTTCTTATTCCTTCTTATTTTAAGTAATATTCTTATTTGAACTTAACTCTCTCTCTCTCTCTCTCTCTATATATATATATATATATATATATATATATATATATATATATATATATATATATATATATAAAGAGGGGGCGGCCGAATATTAGGATAAGGGGGAAAAAGGAAACCAAATTTGATACTAAATACAACTCTAAGCCTTAAGGGTTATCCAATAATAATATAAATACAAAATCAAGACTCCCAAATCCCTTTTTCCTGCATATTGAAGTCGACCACAAAGAGAACAAGAAGAAAAAAAATAAGGTTTCATAGTTTTCAAGCAATAATCAAGAATCAAGGTAAAATCCTTAAACCTTATGTGTAATTAATTAATTATTGTTATGATTCATGTAATATTTATTATGATGGAATCTAGGATTTATATACTTCTGTAAATTAATGAAGTAAAACATGTTAGGATCATTCGATGTTAATAATATGGTAATTGGTTAAGGGAATTGAGTGTAAAACGCGTTAGATTACGTGTTAGGGTTTGGACAGAAAAATATGGCTGTAAAGATGTAAGTGTAAATAACAGATGGTGAAGAGTTAAGTCACGAATTTTAGGTCTAAATTGAAGTTTAATGAAAGAGCTTTCCAAAAACTCCAGCCACGATTGATTTCAAGGTCGAGAAGTTGGTCTTTTGATTTTTCTTTGATAAGGTGTCAAAGCTGACAAACCGGGACAGAATTTGGGTAAAAGTTTGAGGGTGAGTTGTGGTTGTAAAAGTGGTACTTTGACTATCCCTTCTGGAATAGTTAAGTATTAGGTTATAATAGACTACCACGAAAAGGATTCGCGATAAAAACTTGTGGAAGTATTTTATGTTAATTAAAACTTTTTGGTGTCCGTTCAGATCCGAATTTGAGTAGTTGACAAGTTTAATTTTCTTTTGAGTACTTGTGTGTGTTATTGGTCCATGGCCTTCTGGGATTAGCTTGTATGCTTATGAGAGACCATGGTAAATTTTTGGTGTGAGTTTTTGAGCTTTATTTTTCATGATTTCATGTGGGCGAATGTACCCAAAAATTCTGCGTTTTCTGATTTTAAGAGTGCAAGGGATTTATTGAGTGTTAAGTTATGGTGGTGGTTAGTATGGTGTCTAGGAGATCCATGGTGGGTCATATGACTCTTAGACATCCATCATATGTGTATTACATGGGTTGTAGCTTTTAGCTTGACCTTGTGTAATGTGGATTATTTTTATGTGCTATAGATTGTGAATTGTTTTTGTGGAAGCTGCGGAGTTTAAGGTGAGTTCATAGTCCCATATTTTTTACCTTGTTTTAAACTTGGGATGGGAATGATGCTTGTCTTAAATGTTTAAGTTACTGTGATTATGTGTGTGTCAAAAGAGCTTGGACTTATAATGTTATCGTATCTATGCGACCTAATTGATATTGTAATCATTGTGGGGTCGGAGGACACGAGCCGTCCCGTTGTAATCATTGTGGGATCGGAGGACATGAGCCATCCTGTTGTAATCATTGTGGGATCGGAGGACACGAGCCCTCCTGTTGTAATCATTGTGGGATCGGGGGACACGAGCCGTCCTGTTGTAATCATTGTAGGATCGGAGGACACGAGCCGTCCTGTTATTGCCTTTGTGTGTGATTATTGACTTGCAAATACATGTAGCTTATATGATAACTGCAATTTATTTGGCCAGCTATGTTTTATGATCACAGTAAACTGGTTGCCTTGAGAGTGTATGTGAGTCTAAACCTATGAATCTCACCAACGTTATGTTGACATTTTAAGCATCATTTTCAGGTGAGCATTCTAAGGCCAAAGTTGAGGGCAGTAATTAGGCGAGACTTAGTTGCATATGGAGGCTTTATTTATGTTTTGGGATATTGACTTTATTTGGGTTTGGTTTTGATACATTTATGTTTTCCGTTTGGTACTTTCATATCTATTGAAGATACCTTTTGGATTTTGTTTTGGTTATTTATTTTATCTTGAGGTATTGTTACAACACTGTGTGTTGGTACATTGCTCTATTTATGTGCATGTAGTTGTTCTCTATGTAGACACTAGGTGTTGTGATGATATCCATGAAGTTACACCCGCGCATTTCCGCCGTGGCAGGGTGTGACAGATTGGTATCAGAGCCTTGGTTATAGAGAATTAGGTGGTTTAACCTAGACTATAGCTTAGGAGTCCCTCATATAGTTGTGTTTAGGACCTATGTGTAAGTATAATACTTTTACATGTCTATTTTCCTAATTTATGAGTTGTTTTACCGAGTTTTGAACGTCTATCGAACCCTATACTTAGCATCGTGTGTGTGTCATTTATAGAATGGCACCTCTTGCGCGAAAGACACTTCGTTGGACCACAGTAGTCGCTAAGGGACGTAAGAGAGTTGGGAAGACGAAGAGAATCAACAGGAGGATATTGGTCCCCGCTAGAATGGTACCATGTGTGATTAAAGAGAAGCTGACACTCGAGAACGTGAATGGGGAAATGGTGGAGAGGTATGAGACGAAGGTAGCTGATAAAGAAGGTTTCACTACCAAGTACCCATGTAGGTGTCCTCAGTTTCTAGAAGATAACGGGGTAGTTTGGGCTAGACCCCGAGGGTTGTATGACTTTGTAGATAGAATAGATGAAGAGTTAAGAAATCATGAAGATGATTTTGCAAGACATCCTCTACCACAGAATCATGGGAATAAGAATGGATGGGTGAGCGAGGAGGAGGAAGTGGATTCGGATTTGGAGTCCACTGCGCGTACACCGTTTTAGGTCTTAGATAGAACTCGGGCTGCGTACGACTTGTTTTCAATGTTATGTTTTTAATGTTTTATAGTTTTGTTGAGTTATTTTGACGTTGATTGTATGTTGGAATGTGAATTCCCTCGGATTTTGGGATTTATCCCATGTTTTAATGAGAAGCCTTGGGCGAGTTTGAATATTTTGGTGTGTATATTATGTGTATGATGGGAGTATAATTTGGTTAGTATTGATTGTGTGTTATTTGTTATGAGACGTTACTATTGTTAGGTGTGGCGTTGGAAGTAAGTACACATGTGGAAGGATACATCTAAAATTGTGGGTGGCCAACACAATTATAAATGTATCACGACATATGTGGACTTATAGCCAATGTTACATTGAATCAATGGTGATGTGCTTATGTGTGGTAGAGTCGAGTTTATTTTGTTATGTGATTGAGAGTGTTCCATGTGATGGGAGGTAGATGATTGAGTAGGATTATGGAAATTGTGGAATCATACTATGGTTGGAGCCAATCATACGGGGTACACTGACAAGTTTCATGAGTTAGCTAGGATAGTTCCTCATCTAGTAACTCCTAAATCAAAGCGTATTGAGAGGTATATCCGTGGGTTGGTTCCACAGATTCGCTCGATGGTTAGGGCTACTGAGCCGACAACGCTTCTAAGTGCCATTCAAAAGGCTGGGGCACTGACAGATGAAGTCGTTAGGAGTGGAACACTTGCAAAGTCGGGAGAGAAGAAGCGAGAGGAGGTTGATACTACTAAGACAGCTGGTTTTAGTGGTGACAATAAGAAAGCAAGAAAAGGGAAGGGGTTCGTAGCAACGGATCCTATGATGGCAGCAGGTTATGTGGGAACAGTTTCTACGGCTATGACTGGTAATAATGAGAAGAGGGGATATGCTGGTAATGCCCCTAGATGTGCTAAGTGTAATAGCAATCATCCTGAGAATGTTGCATGTCGTATATGCTTCAGGTGTGGCAAACCTGGGCACATTGCTAGGTATTGTCAAGGAGGGATTATTCAGGCAACTCCAATTAACTCGGTAGGCGCAGGGCCTCAGTGCAGGGCGTGCTATGAGTGTGGTAGTACCGATCATCTGCGCAACTGGTGTCCTAAACTTGCTGGAGTGTTTGGACGGCCTGGGAATCAACTGGCTATTGAAGGAGGACAAGGACAAGGATCTAACAGGAATGCAGCTAAGGGAAAGGCGTTTACAATGAATGCAAGCGAGGCACGCCAAGACCCGAACGTTGTTACTGGTACTTTCTCTCTCAATGGTCATTATGCTACTACTTTATTTGATACGGGTGCAGATTACTGTTTTGCTACTACTGAATTTGCTAGAATATTGGGTGTTGAGTTTAGTGAACTTAGACCTAGTATTTTGATTGAAATAGCTAGTGGTATAGAAATAGAGGTTGATAAGGTTATTCGTGAGTGTGTTATTGTGTTAGAGGGTGTTACGTTTAAGATTGACTTAATACCCTTAGGACATGGTAGTTTTGATGTGGTAATAGGGATGGATTGGTTGGCTAGGCATAATGCTGAAGTAATATGCCATGAGAAGGTGGTTCGAATTTCATTAGAGAATGGTGAGGTGTTGCGAGTACAAGGAGAAAATATGGAGAGGAAATCGAAATCCCTTGTGAGTACGAAGCCTAGAGCACTCAAAGTGGGGGATATTCCAATAGTGTGTGAGTTTTCGGGCGTTTTTCCCGAGGATTTGTCCGGATTACCGCCGATACGACAGGTGGAGTTTCGTATTGAACTAATTCCTGGAGTGACGCCGGTAGCGAAAGCTCCTTATCAATTAGCACCTACGGAGATGCAGGAGTTGACTGCGCAGTTGAAAGAGCTCCAAGATAAGGGGTTTACTCGACCTAGTCATTCCCCGTGGGGAGCACCTGTTTTGTTCGTTAAGAAGAAGGATGGTTCGTTTAGAATGTGTATTGATTACCGAGAGTTGAATATGTTAACGGTGAAGAATCGGTATCCTCTACCTAGAATTGATGATCTTTTCGACCAGTTGCAGGGTGCTAGATTTTTCTCAAAGATAGACCTGCGATCTGGTTATCATCAGTTGAGAGTGCATGAGGAGGATATTCCCAAGACAACTTTTAGAACTCGTTATGGACACTTTGAGTTTACGGTTATGCCATTTGGGTTGACTAATGCACCTGCGGTATTCATGGATTTGATGAATCATGTGTGTAGGCCCTATTTGGATAAATTCGTAATTATGTTCATTGACGATATATTGATTTATTCCAAGACGAACGAAGAGCATGGGGAACACCTGAGGTTAATACTTGGTTTGTTGGAGAGCGAGAGATTGTACGCTAAGTTCTCTAAATGTGAGTTTTGGCTGCAAGAGGTGCAATTTCTTGGTCATATAGTGAATAGTGAAGGTATACACGTAAATCCCAGCAAGATAGAAGCGGTCAAGAATTGGAAGGCTCCTACGACACCTTCTGAGATACGCTCTTTCTTAGGACTGGCAGGATACTACAGGAGATTTATAGCAAATTTTTCAAATATTGCTAAGCCTCTCACTATGTTGACTCATAAGAATAAGAAGTATGAGTGGGGAGATGAGCAAGAAGTGGCTTTTCATACACTAAAGGATAGTTTGTGTAATGCACCTATTCTGACGTTACCTGACGGGCCAGATGATTTTGTGGTATATTGTGATGTGTCGAATCAAGGTTTTGGATGTGTGTTAATGCAAAGGGGGAAGGTGATAGCTTATGCATCCCGACAACTCAAGGTTCATGAGAAAAATTATACCACTCATGACCTAGAGCTTGGTGCGGTGGTATTTGCTCTCAAGAATTGGAGACATTATTTGTATGGTACGAAGAGTACAGTCTATACCGACCATAAGAGTCTTAAGCATATTTTTAATCAGAAGGAGTTGAATACGCGTCAAAGAAGATGGATGGAGCTGCTAAGTGATTATGACTGCGACATTCGTTATCATCCTGGAAAAGTGAATGTGGTGGCTGATGCGTTGAGTAGAAAAGAAAGAATTAAGCCAAGACGTGTGCGGGCTATGAGCATAACATTGCAGTCGGGAATTAAGAGTAAGATATTGGCAGCACAAGAGGAGGCTCTCAAGGATGAGAACTCTATGGTTGAAATGTTGCGTGGTTTAGATCAGCAGATGGAAAGAAAGGAAGATGGTGGACTATATTTCTTAGATCGAATATGGGTTCCACTGGCGGGGGATGTGAGAAAGGTGATCATGGATGAGGCTCATAAGACGAGATACTCGATTCATCCAGGGTCTGATAAGATGTACTATGATCTTAGAGATGCTTATTGGTGGCCGGGTATGAAGAGGGAGATAGCTGAGTATGTTAGTCAATGTTTAACTTGTTTGAAGGTTAAGGCTGAACATCAGATACCCTCTGGATTATTGAAGCAGCCGCCGATTCCTGAATGGAAGTGGGATAATATAACTATGGATTTCATTACTAAATTACCTCACATAAGTAATGGACAAGACACGATATGGGTCATTGTGGACAGTTTGACGAAGTCTGCACATTTTCTGGCCATTCGTGTGGATTATAAGATGGAGAAATTGGCAAGAATCTATATTAACGAGATTGTGGCAAGGCATGGTGTGCCTGTGTCTATCATTTCAGATCAGGGATAGTTGGTTCACTTCGCGGTTCTGTAAATCGTTGCAAAAGGCTTTGAATACACGGTTGGATATGAGTACTGCTTATCATCCACAGACCGATGGGCAAAGTGAGCGAACGATTCAGACATTGGAAGATTTGCTTCATGCTTGTGCTATTGATTTTGGAGGAAGCTAGGATACTCACTTGCCTTTGGCTGAGTTTTCCTATAATAACAGCTATCATGCAAGCATTAGATGTGCACCGTTTGAGATGTTGTATGGAAGGAAGTGTAGATCACCGGTGTTATGGGCAGAGGTTGGGACGAGTCAATTAATTGGACCTGAGTTGGTACAAGAGACTACGGATATGGTCTTTCGAATTAAAGAAAGACTTAAGGCTGCGAGAGATCGTCAAAAGAGTTACGCGGATAATCGCCGCAAACCTTTGGAGTTTAGTGTTGGGGATCTTGTGATGCTGAAAGTGTCACCATGGAAGGGTGTTGTGCGTTTCGGCAAGAAAGGCAAGTTAGCACCTAGATATGTTGGGCCGTTTGAGATTATGGAGAGGATTGGACTTGTGGCATATCGGTTGAGATTGCCTGAGGAATTGAGTGGTGTGCATGATACGTTTCACGTGTCCAATTTGAAGAAGTGTTTGGCGGATGCTAGTTTGCATGTGCCACTAGATGAGATTAAGGTTGATAGAACACTTCACTTTGTGGAGGAACCTGTTGAGATTATGGACCGAGAAGTTAAGAGTATGAAGCGTAGTAAGATTGCATTGGTAAAGGTACAATGGAATTCCAAGCGTGGTCCAAAGTTTACTTGGGAGCGTGAGGATCAAATGAGAGCTAAGTATCCTAAGTTGTTTGTTGAGAAGTCTGATGATACGAGCTATTAAATCTCGGGACGAGCTTTCCCTTAGTGGGGGATGATGTAACAACCGTGATTTTAGCAGGTTAGTTAGACTTATAACCTTGAGTTATCTAACTTTGTTTGGTGTGGTTTGGGTAAATATATGGGTATATGTGTGTTATTGTGTGATTAGTATTTGAGTTAGTACTAAATCTCTTTGCGTTGTGGTTGTCATTGTGATTTTTGGAGATGTTGATTTTGGGAAAGTTTATTTTGATCACCCATGTGGTGTAGAAATGACTTGTGCATATTTGGTGTTTTGAGGTTTTGCGTAACGAGTTTTCGTTCAAGTATTTGAGCGTTAGTAAGTTACGGGAATGTTGTTTTTGTGAGAAATGTTTATGGAGTGTGTGAAATTCTATTTTTGGAAACTTTATTTTGAAAATGAATATTTTCCGGGTTGTCGTAAAATTAAGGTTTATCGCGAAAGACGTTAGGTTTTGATATGGGAATACATAAAATATGAAAAGTATGAGATTTTGAGTGTAATAAAAAATTTAATAAAAAAAATAAAAATAAATATGAAAAGTATGAGATTTTGAGTGTAATAAAAATTTTAAGATAATGGGGAAAAAGGAAACCAAATTTGATACCAAATACAACTCTAAGCCTTAAGGGTTATCCACTAATAATATAAATACAAAATCAAGACTCCCAAATCCCTTTTTCCTGCATATTGAAGTCGACCACAAGGAGAATAAGAAGAAAAAATTAGGGTTTCATAGTTTTCAAGCAATAATCAAGAATCAAGGTAAAATCCTTAAACCTTATGTGTAATTAATTAATTATTGTTATGATTCATGTAATATTTATTATGATGGAATCTAGGGTTTATATACTTCTGTAAATTAATGAAGTAAAACATGTTAGGATCATTAGATGTTAATAATAGGGTAATTGGTTAAGGGAATTGAGTGTAAAAAGCGTTAGATTACGTGTTAGGGTTTGGATAGAAAACTATGGTTGTAAAGATGTAAGTGTAAATAACAGATGGTGAAGAGTTAAGTCACGAATTTTAGGTCTAAATTAAATTTTAATGAAAGATATTTCCAAAAAGTCCAGCCACGATTGATTTCAAGGTCGGAAAGTTGGTCTTTTGATTTTTCTTTGATAAGGTGTCAAAGCTGTCAAACCGGGACAGAATTTGGGTAAAACTTTGAGGGTGAGTTGTGGTTGTAAAAGCGGTATTTTGACTAGCCCTTCTGGAATAGTTAAGTATTAGGTTATAATAGACTACCACGAAAAGAATTCGCGATAAAAACTCGTGGAAGTATTTTATGTTAATTAAAACTTTTTGGTGTGCGTTCAGATCCGAATTTGAGCAGTTGACAAGTTTGATTTTCTTTTGAGTACTTGTGTGTGTTATTGGTCCATGGCCTTCTGGGATTAGCTTGTATGCTTATGATAGACCATGGTAAATTTTTGGTGTGAGTTTTTGAGCTTCATTTGTCGTGATTTCATGTGGGCGAATGTACCCAAAAATTCTGCGTTTTCTGATTTTAAGAGTGCAAGGGATTTAGTGAGTGTTAGGGTATGGTGGTGGTTAGTACGGTGTCTAGGAGATCCCTGGTGGGTCATATGAGTCTTAGACATCCATCATATGTGTATTACATGGGTTGTAGCTTTTATCTTGACCTTGTGTAATGTGGATTATTTTTATGTGCTATAGATTGTGAATTGTTTTTGTGGAAGCTGCGGAGTTTAAGGTGAGTTCATAGTCCCATATTTTTTACCTTGTTTTAAACTTGGGATGGGAATGATGCTTGTCTTAAATGTTTAAGTTACTGTGATTATGTGTGTGTCAAAAGAGCTTGGACTTATAATGTTATCGTATGCATGCTATGTGTGATTATTTGCTTGTGTGGATATATATGTGATTCGATTAGGAGGATGCTTCTCATGTTGCTCGCGCATGCGACCTAATTGATGTTGTAATCATTGTGGGGTCGGAGGACACGATCCGTCCTGTTGTAATCATTGTGGGATCGGAGGACACGAGCCGTTTTGTTGTAATCATTGTGGGATCGGAGGACACGAGCTGTCCTGTTGTAATCATTGTGGGATCGGAGGACATGAGCCATCCTGTTGTAATCATTGTGGGATCGGAGGACACGAGCCGTCCTGTTGTTTCTTTTGTGTGTGATTATTGACTTGCAAGTACATGTAGCTTATATGATAACTATAATTTATTTGTCCTGCTATGTTTTATGATCACAGTAAACTGGTTGCCTTAAGAGTGTATGTGAGTCTAAACCTATGAATCTCACCAACGTTATGTTGACATTTTAAGCATCATTTTCTGGTGAGCATTCTAAGGCCAAAGTTGAGGGCAGCAATTAGGCGAGACTTAGTTGCATATGGAGGCTTTATTTATGTTTTGGGATATTGACTTTATTTGGGTTCGGTTTTGATACATTTATGTTTTCCGTTTGGTACTTTCTTATCTATTGAAGATACCTTTTGGATTTTGTTTTGGTTATTTATTTTATCTTGGGGTATTGTTACAACATTGTGTGTTGGTACATTGCTCTATTTATGTGCATGTAGTTGTTCTCTATGTAGACACCAGGTGTTGTGATAATATCCATGAAGTTACACCCGCGCGTTTCCGCCTTGGCGGGGTGTGACAGCAAGTTTCGCGGATTGCGAACCGATGATCCAATTTAACATATTAGGGATTTCTTAAAGATAGTTAACACCCTCCATGCGGATGGGGCCACTAGAAACACATCCCGATTACGGTTCTTTCCGTTTACCCTTCAAGAAAAAGCCAAGGATTGGTACGATAAACTTCCCTCTGAGTCCATTTTTACATGGGAACAACTTATCTCTAAGTTTTACGAGAAATTCTTCCCTGCAGGAAAAACCTCAGCGTTTAGGGATAGGATCCTCCATTTCCGTAAGGGAAAATACGAACCCATATGTAGATCATGGATTAGATTCAAGGATCTAATAAGGCAAGTTCCCCATCATGGCATCGAACTTTGGCTTCTTGTCCAAATCTTCTATGACAACGAATCCTAAAATGACCAGAATGGAATCAATAATTCGATTAAAGGGAAAATAGCCAATCTAAGCGCCAAGGAAGGGAGGAATAGGATTGAGGAATATGCTCAAGATCAAGACGACACCTGGGATTAAACCGATTCGACTATGAGTATATCCGAAATCATGCAAACACCCTCACCTGAGAATCGGCTAAGGAAGCTTCACGAGAAGGTATCATACCTAGCAGGGTCGCGAACAGCTAAACAACTATCAAACCCATACTTGATTTGCGACCACTGTGGGGGCCCGCATGAAGTAGAGGAATGCGGAGGAGAAACCACTACCGAACATGCATACCTGTCAAGCCATGACATTATCGATGATCCTTCCCTTTTAACTTTCTACGAAAACAATGATTTTACCCCTTGGGGAAATCTTGTAAGAAAAGTGGAGGGAGAGAAAGGTCCTGACTTCAAAATCAGGAGCACTTTTGATGATGATCTTGGACATTTCACTCATGAAAAAAGCTTACAATTGAAAGGGCTTGACGAGCTCATAACTGAACAACAAAATGACATGGAAAAATGGTTCCAAGAGCTCAATGCCACCCTTGATGGCCGTAACAAGCCTCAAGTAAGCCAAAAAGACCCCCTACTCTCGATTACTACTCGAGCTGGAACAACAACTAAGGACCCTCCTTATCCGAACCAACATCCCATTGTTGTATAGCCAGACATTCCTCACAGGGAAGAAGGTGATATGAGCGATGAGACTTCCGAGCAACCCCCTCAGATGACCTCCTCTCCACTTGCTCCACCCAGCCAACCTGTAAAAGTCCCATTTTCGTCCCGCCTCAAGAATGAAAAGATTGAGAATGATAATAAAAGATTCTTATCATATCTAAAGGATTCGGTGGTCACCATACCCATACTTGATGCATGCTACCATATGCCCAAGTATAGCACATACTTCAAGAGATTACTTGCTAACCGAAAGAGACTTGAGGGTCTTGTAACTCTAGGAGAGGAATGTTCGGTGGTGACCCAACGAGGTCTACCAAAAAAGGTAGACGACCCGGGTAGTTTCACCTTGCCCTGTTCCATAGGATCTCTATCGGTAAAGAATGCTCTAGCTGATTTAGGGGCAAGCATCAACCTCATGCCTTATTCCATGTTCCTCAAATTAGGATATTCTGGATTGAAGAAAACTCGTATGAACATCCAACTAGCTAATAGATCAGTCAAATACCCATTGGGGATATGCGAGAACGTCCTAGTTAAAGTTGGAAAGTGCAAATTTCCAGTTGACTTTGTAATCTTGGAAATGGAGGAGGATGACCTTGTGCCCATCATCTTAGGAAGACCATTTCTTGCCACGGCTCGTGCTGTCATTGATGTTCATGACGGCAAGTTAACTCTGCGAGTAGGAACCGACAGCTTAACCTTTGATATTAAGGATACTATGGACCTTTCTCTCGATGCAGCTAACCGGCTATATTTCATCGGAGAGGTCGATGAATTAACCGATGTCATTGACAACTGTGTTGATGAACAAATCGAAGAAGGCTGGTTGCGGGATGAAGCTTTCCTTCCCATAATTGAGAAGGAGAAGGCAGAAGGGGTTAGCGCAGTATCCTTTTATCCCGGACGGGAAACCACTAAACCATTCGAGCTTCGTAAACCCGAAAACAAACTGAAACCCTCCATCGTCGAACCACCTAAGCTAGAACTCAAAGAACTCCCAAACCACTTAGAATATGCTTTCCTACAAGGAGAAGATCAACTGCCAGTAATCATAAGTTCCTCCCTGGAAGATGGGCAAAAAGATAAACTCCTAGGAGTTTTAAAGAAATATAAGGGAGTCATTGCATGGAGTGTAGCCGACATTAAGGGGATTGACTCGACCTTTTGCACACACAAGATTCTTATGGAAGAGGATTATAAACCAGCCGTGCAACCCCAAAGGCGTGTAAATCCCAATATTAAGGAAGTGGTGAAAAAGGAAGTCATCAAACTCTTGGATGCAGGGCTGATCTACCCAACTTTAGATAGTCCGTGGGTTAGTCCTGTACAGGTCGTACCAAAGAAAGGAGGGATGACTGTGGTGAAAAATGAAAAAGGTGAATTGGTGCCCCAAAGGACAGTTACTGACTGGCGTGTGTGCATTGATTATAGAAAGCTAAATGATGCCACCCGAAAGGATCACTTCCCTCTCCCATTCATAGACCAAATGTTCGAAAGATTAGCAGGACATGAGTACTACTGTTTCTTGGATGGATTCTCAGGGTATTTCCAAATCCCCATAGCCCCTGAGGATCAAGAAAAACTACGTTTACTTGCCCATATGGAACATTCGCCTATAAGAGAATGCCTTTCGGGTTATGTAACGCTCCCGCCACTTTTCAGCGATGTATGACCGCAATCTTTCACGAGTTAATGGAAGATAGCATGAAAGTCTTTATGGATGATTTCTCAGTCTTTGGGAACTATTTTGATCGTTGTCTCGCTAACCTCGAAAAAATGCTCAAACGTTGTGAGGAAACCAACTTGGTCTTAAACTGGGAAAAATGTCATTTTATGGTAAAAGAAGGGATTGTGCTTGGACACAAAGTCTCTGGAAATGGAATCAAGGTGGACAGAGCAAAAATTGAAGCTATTTCCAAGCTACCCTATCCAACTACAGTCAAGGAAATACGTAGCTTCTTGGGTCATGCCGGTTTCTATAGGAGATTCATTAAAGACTTCTCCAAAATAGCTCGGCCAATGACTCAGTTGCTTGTAAAGGATGCCTCTTTCGATTTCTCTCAAGTATCAAGGATGCATTCGATCGGCTGAAGCAGAAACTCACGCAAGCTCCGATCATGGTTACACCTAATTGGGAATTGCCCTTCGAAATCATGTGCGACGCTAGCGATTATGCTGTTGGAGCAGTATTGGGCCAAAAGGCTTAACAAATACTTCCAACCAATATACTATTGATGCGTGGAATTGTGCCCTCGCAAAAGATTTTACCTCTCAAGGGATCTTGAGAAGCTTGCAATCCCCACCAGGCAGTGTACCTGTTCGTTGTAGTATAGTATAGTGACAAGTACCGGGGGATTGATCGTTCAACTCAAAGAATAGTGTTCGCTAGGGTTAAAACTCAGTAAAACTAGGTCTAGAGGTGAGGGATGATTCTTTTTGTATTTTTATGTTTTAAGGAAAGAAAGTAAAAATCCCGGGTTATGGATGAAGTGGGCGGAATTAGTTGCTAATCAACTAACCCAATTAACTAAAGATGCAATCAAAATAAAATAAACTAAACTTAAACTAAATTGTGGTGTAAACAATAATGAGAGAAAATTGTGTTTACTTAGATTTCACTACTCCCTAGCTATCTTTTATAGGTTGATTAGTTTGTTACAATTGCATGGATGACGGGTTATATTCCTTAATACCATTCGTAGAGCCGTGTAAGATCTTCCCTAACTCTATAAGCTTCTACCTCTTCCTATGTCGGGCCGACTACTAGCTCCTAACATGGCCTCATTAGTAGTTACCTAAACATTAAATACAACCAAAATATCGTAGTACACCTCCGATCATGTTTCTTAAGACGTTTAAGCAAGTTACCAATTGGAAGTCTGCCTGTTTTCTTAAGCCTAACATCGAATTCATTCATCCACAACAATTATAAACAAACAACCAACCCATAATAAATTTCTAAGTTTCATTACATCTAAGCAAACACAAAGAAAACCTATCCTAGCATGTTAAAGAGAATACAAGCGTAAGATATAATCAAACAACACATAGAAATATTGAATGATTTGATAAAGGACTTATCTTCAATTAAGCATGGAAGAAACAAAGGGTTAAAACCCGTAAAATAGCTGTAAATTTCGTCTAGGGTTTACTCGCTTCAAAGTTGCACACAATGAATGAAAACTAGAAAACTATATATAGATTTTGTCTCCTGATGGCGACAAGAGTAATCTGTGACGCCGTCAACTCGCCGCCAAAATAAACTCGTATTGCCTAGATTCACTTCTGACGCCATCACTCTTTATGGACTCTGGGCCGTCACTCTTTGCGTTAATTCATGATGGCCTTGACAACTTAATACGTGACGCCGTCACGATCCCTTCACAAAACATTCTGGCGCGTCACGTGTAATTGTTTTATCCACCCTTTTGTCAAGTCATGACGCCGTCACTAGTACCATGTGACGCCGTCAAGTGCAATTTCCAGTATGATTTTGAGACTTTGTCGTTTTCTTCACTTTTTTGCTCCAAAAACGTACAAAATGCTTCCTTTTGTAAAATTCCTCTCAAAAGTACCTAAAATGACAAAAGGAACGATTTAGAGCAATATTTGATCAAATAATCTCGACTTTGGCCTTAAATGACCCCCCCAAAAGCGGTACACTTTTCACTTCATCAACTATGCTAGCAAAACTATGAATCCTGCTCAAGAGAACTACTCCACCACTGAAAAGGAGCTATTGGCCATAGTATATATCACAATATGGAAATGAAAAATACCTCTCACTACCTGTCATAGCGAATAGATTACCATAGGCTTTGGAAAGGATCAAACCTCCACCACTTGGCGTAAGCACCAAGGATAAACTATCAAAGAGGTCTTTTAAGGGGTTATAACGTGAGGTGTAGGGATATGATAAACACGGTTTTGTTGGATAAAGGCAATATTTACTGGTGGCGAGCTAATCATCTTGGTTAATTACATGTACAAAGTGGCGTTGCTAAGCCAAGACTCGACTCAACTTAAGCTAATCGAAAACTAACAAAAACATAAAATGAAACGGGATTTTCTCTTTTTTTCTTTTTCTCTTTTTCTTCTTTTTCTTGATTTTTCGATTTTTTTTTTTTTTTTTTTTTTTTTTTTTTTTTTTTTTTTTTTGTTGTTGTTGTTGTTGTTGTTGTTGTTGTTGTTGTTTTGCATACACTCTTACTCTTCCTTCTAAAATAATACATCATAGAGAATTTGCATTCCCCTTACACTTGAACTTTTACATACTTTACAATTAACTATTACAATGACTCGAATCAAGATAATCAAAACATTTGGAGTACTTTTTAAATATCAATGCACATATAGGGGTAATATATGATGTTCTTCCCCATTACTCCATAACACAAGTACTTTACCCATGAGTCCCAATCGTCCCAAAACAATATGTACAAGATATGACTCGACTTAGCAACCATGTAATCAATTAGACAATTAACTAAGGGTTTAAACAAATAACAATAATGCACTAAGGATGAGTGCATACACGGAAGGCTAAGGCGATTTGGTTGCACATTTGGGGTGGATTGTAAACAAATTCTTCCTTTAAGTAAAATGCTTAAAGTTAGAAACGAAAAAGATAGGCTCGGAGGTGTGTACTAGGGGTATCGTGTACTAAAAATGAGTAGAACGCAAAGGTGTGAGAAAAATTAATTGACTTTGTCAGTTAAGTAATTATGACTTTATTGGTCAAGTAATTATGATACGGATTTAACACAAGGGTGATCCTAATGCCTCTTATCATGTAGTAAATCCTAACTACACGAATGTAGTCTCACTAGCGGTCTCGGGATGCATCACTAACGCAAGTTCTAGAATCTAAGTACTACCAGTACACTCATAAGCTCTAAGGCTTCTCCTAACAAGTCTAGGGGTGAACCTCACTTAGTAGAAGGCCGGTACGAGTCTATGACGCCTCAACTAACGGATGTTAACTAGTGCAATTCTTGGATAGCTGGCGCGTTACTTGCATAACGGATGGTCACCAAGTCATACACTAGCACTGGCGCGTTAGCCTATTAATCTAATACTCGGATGGTCACTACCTTTTTTGATAAAATTTTTGAGTGGTACGGTTTTTGTGCTAGTCATACAACTCCTATCCATGAGACGCCCATTAAGGCTAAAGCTTCACTCCTAAATGTTGTAAAAAAATTAAATTTGGCGCTAACATTGCCCTAACAAGTATTTCTCTTAGTTTTATTACACACCTACTATTTAACAAACAAAATAAAGTGCAATTGTATTCTCTAAGGTATCATCATTTACCCTCCCCTTACACTTAGGCTGAACATTGTCCTCAATGTTCAATAAAAAGATGTAAAAGTAATAAAGGTAAAAGAATAAAAACAAATACTCCCCTGATTCGTTCGGTGTGGATAAATGGATAACATGGTTAAATCCTCCTCTAAGAAAATGAACGTTGAAAGCTTCCCTCCAGAAATAATAAATCATCTTCTTGTCCAATATAACCTGTTAAACCTGAGAAATCAATTATGGCAACCTCGCGTAAAATCGGCGGCAATCTATATATATAAGGATATAATGCTTGTGGAATGAGTGTTTGCAGATTTCCTGGAATTTATAAAACTAAAGAATTAACAAAAACTTTAAGACTCCGTTAGAAAAACAAAACTTGCAAAATTTCAAGAATTTTACACCTGACGCCGTCAGGTTATGATCCTGACGTCGTCAGAGTGTTCTGACAAAAATCTCATGTTAAGTTTCCTTAAAATTTCTAGAAAAACTTACGCCTTAATTCCTGGAATTTCCTGCAAAACATCATTATGACTCGATACAAGCATTTGACTCAAACAAATACTAATATACATGTTCATTTAATATTGTTGTGGTTCATGTCCAATTTTGTTCTTAAAAACAAATTTAGATTTCCCTTACACTTATCTTTTGCGAAATACCTTTTTATGAAGTTAAGACAAACAAGAAGGTAAAATATTTTCACAATTTAGTATGAAACATGATCCACAAACAATAAAAATAAAGCATACATACGGAAACAAATAAAATCAAACAAACAAACAATCAAATAAAACATGGGTTGCCTCCCAAGAAGCGCTTTTCTTTATTTACGAGTCTTGTAGCTAGACTCAAGGTCATGGGCTATTACGTGACCTCATTATCGGTTCCAGTTCAAGGTCATCCTCGATTTTAGTTTTGTATTCCGGACCAAGTTGTAAGCATTCCTTGTATAAACCAAATATTTTATTTATAACATAGTCTACTCCTCTACGTCTATCCTCATCACTCCTATAGTAGACTGCTTGCTTGTGTTCCTGCTCCGTCGGTACGCGAGGATGCGTAATCCGCGAAAGCTTGTTCGGGGACTTCCATGCAATCACAAGTGTCGTGGGGACCACTACATAATTCGCACGAAGAAGTGATTTTGTTCACTTGGCATGAAGGTTTAGGAGCTTCATAGGATTTCATGAGAAACTTGACTTGGTCTTCAAGTTCCATGATCCTACGGTCGGGAGTGCTTAAATTGTTCGAAAGCAAAGATATTGCCTTGACCGTTTTGTTCAAATCACGGGGATCATTCCAACTTTCGTTGTCATAGAGAGCAAGATCTTCTATGAGTTCCCATGATTCTTCCGCACTTAGATCACGAAGCTTGCCACCGGCCGATGGGTCAATGGTTCACCTTGTGGAGAGATCGATATGGTCTTAGAAAATTTGGACTTGGAGCCAAAGATCTATGCCGTGATGAGGGACCTTTTGGAGTAAGTCCTTAAAACGAGTCCATGCTTCATAGAGAGTTTTACCTTGACGTTGTTGGAATATCAAGATGTCATTTCTAAGATTAGTAGTTCTCCCCGGTGGGAAAAATTGAGCAAGGAAACGAGTTGTGAGATCATCCCAAGAGATGATGGATCCCGCGGGTAAACGCTCAAGCCATTGACTAGCTTGGTCACGTAGAGAGAATTGGAAGAGACGCAATAGGGTCATCTCTCAAGTTCCAACATCAACGTCTATGGAATCTACAATTTTGAGGAAATCCTTGAGATATTGATTAGGATCTTCGGAACGAAGTCCATGGAATGCACATCCGCTTTGCACAAATCGGATGGTGTAGGATGGTAAGGGAGACACATTGGCTCCTTGAGTGAGCTCAATGGTGTTTCGATAGCCTTGGTGGCTAGGACGGGAATACTCTCCTAAAGTTCGGGGTCTAGGAGGTTGGCTTTGTTGTGGTGGGTTTTGTGGATGGTTTTGTTGTGGTGGGTTGATGGGATCAAAGAGATTACCACCTTCCATGATGGCGGATGGAAAAGGTTACAAACAAAGGAACGAAGAAAAAGATAGACTAAAGAAACCTATAAAAATAAAATAAAAATCTTACTAGAAAGGAATCTAGCAAGTAGACCTAATAAAGAGAAATTTTAACCTAAACAATAACTATTCCCCGGCAACGGCGCCAAAAACTTGATGCGTAAAATTGCGCCCTCGCAAAAGGTTTTACCTCTCAAGGGATCTTGAGAAGCTTGCAATTCCCACCAGGCAGTGTACATGTTCGTTGTAGTATAGCATAGTGACAAGTACCGGGGGATTGATCGTTCAACTCAAAGAATAGTGTTCGCTAGGGTTAAAACTCACTAAAACTAGGTCTAGAGGTGAGGGATGATTCTTTTTGTATTTTTATGTTTTAAGGAAAGCAAGTAAAAATCTCGGGTTTTGGATGAAGTGGGCGGAATTAGTTGCTAATCAACTAACCCACTTAACTAAAGATGCAATCAAAATAAAATAAACTAAACTTAAACTAAATTGTGGTGTAAACAATAATGAGAGAAAATTGTATTTACTTAGATTTTACTACTCCCTAGCTATCTTTTACAGGTTGATTAGTTTGTTACAATTGCATGGATGATGGGTTATATTCCTTAATACCATTTGTAGGGCCATGTACGATCTTCCCTAACACTATAAGCTTCTACCTCTTCCTATGTCGAGCTGACTACTAGCTCCTAACATGGCCTCATTAGTAGTTACCTACACATTAAATACAACCAAAATATCGTAGTACACCTCCGATCATGTTTCTTAAGACGTTCAAGCAAGTTACCAATTGAAAGTCTGCCAGTTTTCTTAAGCCTAACATCGAATTCATTCATCCACAACAATTATAAACAAACAACCAACCCATAATCAATATCTAAGTTTCATTACATCTAAGCAAACACAAAGAAAACCTAGCCTAGCATGTTAAAGAGAAGACAAGTGTAAGATATAATCAAACAACACATAGACATATTGAATGATTTGATAAAGGACTTATCTTCAATTAAGCATGGAAGAAACAAAGGGTTGAAACCCTTAAAATAGCTGTAAATTTCGTCTAGGGTTTACTCCCTTCAAAGTTGCACACAATGAATGAAAACTAGAAAACTATATATATATTTTGTCTCCTGACGGCGTCAACTCGCCGCCAAAATAAACTCGTATTTCCTAGATCTACTTCTGACGCCGTCACTCTTTATGGACTCTGGGCCGTCACTCTTTGCATTAACTCATGATGGCCTTGACAACTTAATACGTGACGCCGTCACGATCCCTTCACAAAACATTCTGGCGCGTCATGTGTAATTGATTTATCCACCCTTTTGTCAAGTCATGACGCCGTCACTAGTACCATGTGACGCCGTCAAGTGCAATTTCCAGCATGATTTTGAGACTTTTTCGTTTTCTTTACTTTTTTGCTCCAAAAACGTCCAAAATGATTCCTTTTGTAAAATTTCTCTCAAAAGTACCTAAAATGACAAAAGGAACGATTTAGGGCAATATTTGATCAAATAATCTCGACTTTGGCCTTAAATGCCCAAAAGCAGTACACTTTTCGCTTCATCAACTATGCTAGCAAAACTATGTATCCTGCTCAAGAGAACTACTCCACCACTGAAAAGGAGCTATTGGCCGTAGTATTTGCTTTTGATAAATTTCGCCAATATCTGGTCCTTTCAATAACGGTCGTCTTTACAGATCATTCGGCTCTTCGATACCTTTTTGCTAAGCAAGATGCTAAACCTCAACTAATTCGGTGGATCTTATTGTTACAAGAGTTTGATGTTGAAATCCGTGATAAGAAGGGGGAAGAGAATTTAGCTGCTGATCACCTCTCTCGTCTCGAAAATCCATGTATTAATGAATCTGACAAGAGTGAGATTCGGGATTCATTTCCTGAAGAGCAGCTCATGTCAGTAAATGATTCTGAGCCATGGTACGCGGTTTATGCTAGCTATCTGGCAAGTGGAATTATTCCAGAACACTTGAACAGACACGAAAGGAAAATGTTCTTCACCCAATTAAAATACTACTTTTGGGACGAACCTTTCTTGTTCCGAAGATGTCCTGATCAAGTAATCAGGCGCTGTGTTTCGAAAAAAGAGGTGATGAAGATAATGAAAGAATGTCATTCAGGGCCCTCAGGGGGGCATCATGGGATGAACACCACTGCACAAAAAAATTTCGATGCAGGATTCTATTGGCCTACAATATTTCGTGATGTAAAGGGAATGATACAAGCATGCGATAAATGTCAACGAGCCGGGAATATATCAAAAAGGGATGAAGCCCCTCAGAATTTTATACAAATTTGTGAGGTTTTTGATGTTTGGGGAATAGATTTTATGGGCCCATTCCCGTCTTCAGGGGGAACAAATACATCTTAGTGGCCATTGATTATGTTTCAAAATGGGTAGAAGCACAAGCCCTTAGGACCAACGATGCTAGGGTAGTTATTCATTTCTTAAAGAAACTGTTTGCTAGGTTTGGTATTCCTAAAGCTCTCATTAGTGACAGTGGAACCCATTTTTGCAACGCACAAATGGAAAAGGTCATGAAAAGATATGGGGTCTCCCACCGATTCTCCACCGCTTATCACCCTCAAACCAAAGATCAAGTTGAAAACACCAATTGAGCAATTATTTCTCTTAGTTTTATTACACATCTACTATCGAACAAACAAACTCAAGTGCAATTGTATCTTATAAGGTATCATCATTTACCCTCCCCTTACACTTAGGATGAACATTGTCCCCAATGTTCAATTAAAGGATGTAAAAGTAAAGAAGGGAAAAGAATGAAAACAAATACTCCCCTGATTCGTTCAATGTGGATAGTGTGTCAACAAGGTTAGATCTTCCTCCAAGAAAATGAACTTTGAAAGCTTCCCTCCAGAAATATAAATCATCTTCTTGTCATATATAACCTGTTAAACCTGAGAAAACAATCAAGGCAAACCTCGCGTAAAATCGGCGGCAACCTATATATACTAAAAAAAATCCTAGAAAGCAAATTAAGATATAATGCTTGTGGAATGAATGTTTGCAGATTTCCTGGAGTTTATAAAACTAAAGAATCAACAAAAACTTCAAGACTCCGGTTTAAACAAAAATCGCAAAAATTTTCAGAATTTTTAGTACCTGACGCCGTCAGGTTATAACTCCTAATGCCGTCAAAATGTTCCTGGAAAAATCTTATGTTAAGTTTCCGGAAAATTTCTGGAAAAACTTATGCCTTATTTCCTGGAAAATCCTGCAAAACATCATTATGAATCGATACAAGCATTTGACTCTAACAATTACTAATATACATGTTCATTTAATATTGTAGTGAATCATGCTCATTTTCGCTCTTATAAACAAATTTGGATTTCCCTTACACTTAGTTTTTGCAAAATACCTTTTTATGTAATTAAGACGAAGTTAAAAACAAAATAAAGCGTTTTCACAATTTACTTTGAAACATGATTTACCAACAATAAAAATAAAACACGCATACGGAAACAAATGAAATCAAACAAATAAAAACACACAAAACATGGGTTGCCTCCCAAGAAACGCTTTTCTTTATTTACGATTCTTGTAGCTAGACTCAAGGTCATGTGCTACCGTGTGTCGCTTATGCTCACATATCCAAGTGTGAGCCATCTAATAGTTGCCTCATCTTTCTTACAGTTATCACTTAGCTCTAAACATCCGCGATAATACCTTTTATTCTTTTCATGAGGATATTTAAGCCCTTTTCTTTTATCATTCTCACTTAGCATATCAAGGGGTGGATACCTATTATATTTCTCAATAGAAAAATCCTTGAAACTAGGGTGTGCACGGGGCATTTGGTAAACAAAATCTTCATCCCCATCCGAGAATGTGATTAACCCTTCCATAAGTTTTTCATCTAGGTTGGTTAACCTTTTGAAGGGTTTTCCAAACACAATTTGGGTTAAGTTACTATAGATAAATTCTCCTAGATTCTCCATAACCAAAACTCAACCAGATAAACAAAGCTTCCTACAAACATATGCAATGTTATTGCCCTAGCAACAATATTATCTCCCTTGTATTCTAACTCATCTACCATAATTTTATTGCATTCACTACGCGAGATTATGTTCATTGGTAGAGATGAGTTAAGATAGGCATCAAAGCTCCTAAATCCGATCTTACAAGGAAACCACATATTAAATAAGCTGTCATTCTCAATCCTTGTTCTAGGGTCGACAAACCTAAGAGGGTTCATCTCATCTTCCATCCTATCCTCATTAATTACGTCACCATCATCTAGGTCCTCATCGGAGTCCGAATAGTAAAAAGGACTAGACCTATGCTCATTATCATGGTCAGACTCCTCCATCTCAAAATTATTGTCAAAGTGATGGTCAGGTGAGAGGTTAGGTGGGTTCTCATTTTCCACTAAAGGGATTGGGGCGGGTAGTTGGAAAATCCTACGACGAAAAACACGAACAATAGGAATCAAACGATCAATGCTATTGTTATCCATCGAGATAGTTTACGAACAAAGGAACAAAGAAGTGAGATAGACTAAAGAAAACCTAAAAATAAAAATAAAAATCTTACTAGAAAGGAAACTAGCAAGTAGACCTAATAAAAAGAAATTCTAACCTAGACAATAACTATTCCCCGGGCTGCGGCGCCAAAAACTTGATACGCGGGATTGCGCCCTCGCAACAGGTTTTACCTCTCAAGGGATCTCGAGAAGCTTGCAATCCCCGCCAGGCAGTGTACCTGATCGTTGTAGTATAGTATAGTGACAAGTACCGGGGGATTGATCGTTCAACTCAGGAATAGTGTTCGCTAGGATTAGAAAGCCTACTAAACTAGGTCTAGAGGTGAGGGATGATTCTTTTTGTATTTTTATATTTTATAAAAAGCAAGTAAAATCTCGGGTTTTGAAGGAGTGGGCGGAATTAGTTGCTAGTCAACTAACCCAATTAACTAAAGATGCAATCAAAATAAAATAAAAAGAAATGAAAATAAACTAATGTGATTATGTGGTGGAAACAATAATGAGAAAAGATGTGTTTACTTAGATTTCATTACTCCCTAGATATCTTTTACTGGTTGATTAGATTGTTACAATTGCATGGATGACGGGTTATATTCCTTAATACTAGTCGTAGGGCCGTGTACAATATTCCCTAACTCTATAAGCTCCTACTTCACTCCTATGTTGAGCCGACTAAAAGCTCCTAACATGGGATCACTAGAATTCACTTATGCATTAAATACAACAAAAAATCGTAGTACACCTCCGATCATGTTTCTTAAGACGTTCAAGCAAGTTACCAACGGAAGTCTGCTAGTTTTCTTAAGCCTAACATCGAATACAATCATCCACAACAATCATAAACAAACCATCAACCAATAATCAACATCTATGTTTCACTACATCTAAGCAAACACAATAAAAACCTAGCCTAGCATGTTAAAAGAAAGACAAGCATAAGATAGAATCACACAACACATAGACATATCGTATGATTATTGGAAAACTTATCTTCAATTAAGCATGGATGGAACAAGGGTTGAAACCCTTATTTTTACAGAAAATTTGTCTAGGGTTTAAGCTCTCCAAAGTTCTCCTAATGTTCCACACTCAATGAATGAAAAATTGGAAAAATATATATAAATAATACATCCTGACGGCGTCACGTTATAGCTTGTGACGCCGTCAACTCGCCGCCAAATTAAGGGTCGTATTGCCTAGATCCAGTCTTGACGCTGTCATGTAGAAATTGAGCTCTGGGCCGTCAATTGCAAAATGACCCTGACGGCCTTGGTGACGCCGTCAGGTCAATTACACTAAAAATGTTCTGGGCCGTCACGTGTATTCTTCATATCCACCTCTTTTGCCAAGCTTGACGCCGTCATGTGTGAAGTCTTGACGTCGTCAGGTACTGTTCCCAGCAAGGATTTTGAGATTTGCCGTTTTCTTCACTTTTATGTTCCAAAAACATCCAAAATGCTTCGTTTTCCAGATTTCTTCTCAAAAGTACTTAAAATGACAAAAGGAAAGATTTAGGGCAGTAATTGATCAAATAATCACGAATTTGGGCTTAAATGACCCCTTAAAAGCGGTACACTTTTCGCCTTATCAAAGTGTCACATCAAATGTAAACCCAATCTAAACTAGGCAACCAAACGCACCCTACATGGTTTATATGTTTTTTTAACGATAATATGGTTTATATATGTATTCATGGCATAAACGCGAAATGCTGACAACAAACAATTTTGACGAGTTCTCGTTTTCTTGTTGATTTTCAGCAGTGGAGAAGGAGAGAAAGAATTACATTTCGCTTGGGTGGAGAAAAGAGATATGTTTGGACTAGGGGTGAGCAAATTGACCGAGAACCGAGCCAGAACCAACCCAACCCGAACCAAATTTTAAAACCGTGGTCCGGTTCTCAGTTCTTCAATATTGCAAATTTCGGTTCTCAGTTCGGCTCAGTCCAGCACCACGGGTATCGGTTCCAGGACCGAAGAACCGCCCAATTTTCAAATATATGAGATGTTTAATAGACGTTTAGTACTTTAAGTTCACGGTTACAACTTTATGCTCCCATGCCAGTTGTTAATGTTTCTTGTTCTAAGTTTTATACAACAAAAACAACTCTTACGTCCTCTTGGAGCTTTTTTTTTTTTTTTTTTTTTTTTTTTTTTTTTTTGGTTCTACTGTCTACGGTCATACTGGTACATCTTTTATATTTGTCTATGTTTCTTTAACACTTGTTGATGTTGGAATACTTATGCTCTTTTACGCCTGCAAAGAAATAAAAAGAATCAAAGAAAAGTATATGCAATCTACAGACAAGATAGCATAAGAGGGATAGACACGTCAATAGAATTTAGTATGACGAAAGTTGTAAGATCCTAGATATACAACAAAACAATGCGTATTGCCACATACTGCAAAACGGTCTAGTTAATAAATATTGCACCATTTGATGGTTCAAATGATAAACAAGCAGTCTTTGTCTTTTTGATATACTTAGCATAGATAATGCTTCAAAGCGTTTGAGGTTATTCAAATGCTAGTACTCATCTATTGTATGTAGATATGTGACAAATCATGTAGATTCTTAATGAGTAGAGTGATGACCAATCCATTCAGTATCATGCTTATTCGTTTGACGGAAAATAGTAATTGAATTATACTTCAAACTCACTTGTACAAAACCACCACGTGATACTTCAAATTCATAAAATCTAAAAATTTTGGTTCCAATCGGGTAGAGCCTCAAGGAACTGAACCGGAATCGAGACATGCTACTCAGTCCACTTCTCAGTTTCTTGGCCATCCGTTTCTCGGTTCCCATCTATCTTGGTTTCGGTTCGGTTCATACGGTTTTGGAACCGAGCTCACCCCTAGTTTGGACTGAGATTTGGGTGATAAATTCTTAAATAAAATAGGTTACGAATACACAAGCAAATTAAACAACCTGAGGGTAGCATTTTATTTGTTAGATTATAGAATTCATTGTAGGTCTATCTTTATTATTCATCGTTATTTATAGGATTACAAAGGTATCATAACTTTAATGGACCTTAAGCTCACAACCGGATCGGACCTCAATCTATAAAAGTATCTTAGTGAAAATAATTAGTGTTAGGGCCAATTCATTATCTAATGGTCCATGTCTAGATTTAAACATAAATTAAACTAGGTATACAAATACTCGATGATAATAAAATCAGCGAACAACTCCAGCAAAGTTCAAGTCAAAGACAACTTCAAGAGATTGAAGATATCTTGAAGAGATACTTTGTAGCTTATGCGGTATCAACTAGTAAAGTCTATGAACTAGAAGCTGAAGGGCAAAGGAGCATCAAGGATCGACAATGCCATGATGTCTCCTTCAGCTCTCTGATCTAACAAACAAAGTTTAACTCGAAATATGTCTTAGATATTTAGACAGAGCTTTCAAGAAAGCAAATGAGCGGGAGAAGATACATCCGAGAAAGAGTCACAACAAGTATGAGTTTGTGAAAAGACAGTGAACAATTGACAACACTATTTACAAAAAGTAATGTTGTTGTGTTTTCAAGAAAAGAAGCGTTTAATGTAAGATGTACTTATCCATTAAATGTTTGACATGTTTACCCTTATGTAACATCTTCGTTTGTCCCTGATATAAAGAGAATGTTGGTCGAAGTAAATGTTGTCTCTCACACATTAAATATCACACGTATAAGAAGAGTATTTATTCTCCTTGAACTCGCCATTGTCCGTTATCCAATCATTATCTCATAATTCACTTACAAACTCTAACTCTAGTTTTGAGCCATTTATCATATTCGGGATCTAATATCTAAAAAAATGAAAACTATTTTTTTATGTAACAAACTTTACTTATCAAATATCTAATAAATATTCAAAAATTTCTTATAAAAATATACCAATAAAAACATCTTTAATTTTTGAATAAAATGAGCGCAATATTATAATATTTTTAGCTTACGTACAATTTGATAAAAACAAGAATTAAAATTCCAAAATCAACTTCTTATTTTTCTGATAATATATTAGAATTTAGTAACTTTGTTAAAAGAAATAGTATCAACAAAAATGTTTCTAAATTTCAAATAAAATGAACCTAGTATTTCAATACTTTTAATTTACATTTAATAAAAATAAGGATTAAAATTTTAAAATTAACTTCTTATTTTTCAGGTAATAAGTCAAAATGATCGCAAATATATGAATGATATAGACAGTAGACTCATTATCAAAATTAGTTTATGGAATAGTTCTTATATATGTTTTACTTTTAGAATATAAACTATTTAGTTAAAAGAAATTACTGGTATAATAATTGAACTTTTATGTTTTTATAATAACATTAGACTAACAGATAAATAATATAAATTGCATTAGTTATATGAAAATACATAAATATCATATTATATAAAGACGTGGAAAAAAAGAAATGTAATAAAACGATTTTAAATAAATATAGTATTAAAATTTGGGTTGGATTTTTATATCTTGTCCCTTAAGGCATAAGATAAGAAAGATAAAAAGTATACAAAAAGTACTATGGACCCATAAAATAGACTTCGGGATTCATAAAATATGTATTTTTTGTGAGTCTTTTAGTACTTTTTTTGTACTTTTTGTCTTTCTTATCTTGTGCCCTAGGGCACAAGATAGAAAAACCCGTAAAATTTTATCAAATACAATAATACACCGTCACTGAAGTATTTCATTACTGGTTTCCATGCATGTATGTGAAAATAAAAAAAGGTATACTAAAATTCGTGTAGTACATATCTTTGTCAAACACAGTTCACATTACATCATTCATCTGTTAATTTATATTTTCCATGTTTGGACAGTTAAGAACTAAAATAAATATATCTTGGTAGCAAGTGCGCAAATGCCAACAAATTGTCGTGTCTTGCAAAGTGATAATTTGTGTTTAGGTCAACTCTATAAGATGCTTGTTAAAATAAAACTCTTTAAGAAGTGATCATCAATGTGTTAAATAATTATCAATGTCTTAAATAATAAAAAGCCGTGAGAGTTATTGTATGCCGTGAGAGTTATTGTATTATTGATATGTATTTATAGTGCAATATAGAAGATACTATAAACCCTAGAAATCCTAACGGACACAAAGCCCACAACCGGGTCTCTTGCAATCCGAGCGGCGAAATCACAAAAGTTTGGATTGGATTACAAAACTAAAAAACATGAAAGCAAAAAAAACATAATTTGTTGATGAAGAATTCTGGCACCTAGCGGAAGCAATTCTTCAAACAGCAGTAAAAGCAAATATCATATTTGTTAATAAAGATACCCGATAGCAAGCGAAGATTAATCTTCACCTTCCAACAAAAGCAGAAGCAGTGAAACAAAAAATAAAAGAAAACATTTTTTTTTTGAAAAGAGATAAATAGCAGCGACGATAACCTTTCTCATAATACGACATCACTATTTTATATATTACGACATTTAAATATTTCATTTAATTAATATTTTACAAGTTTCATTTTTTCTATAGAAATATTATGTGATTAATAAATCCATGTGAACCCGAACCTAGGTTTTTAGGATTAACAACACTTATATACCTTTTATCTAATATACTAACTCTTAGTATAGTTCCAAGTCACACCAAATCCTATGAGTTCGATATGACTATGTAATTTAAGTTTTAGGATACTCACTTAAATTTTACTTAGCAAATAAACTACCTAAGTCAAAATAATAAACACGAAGTAAAGTATATAAAATACTAGACATTTAGTCATACATGTAAATACACTAGAACCTAAATTTCACCTCTTTTCCCCCCCTCCTGATGAAAGTTGGGCGTTTAAGATGAGTAAATCACCAAGACTTTTGGTCTTGGTGATAAATCACCCTATGCTAACCAATAGAAAGCATACCCTTTGGCTTCAAGTCTTGACATAAATGCATGAACACATTCATAAACTAAGAAGAAGTAACAAATTTGGTTACCTCTTACACCATGTAACTCATTATGCAAAATGGCTCAATCTTATGCAATCTAGCATAAGATGTTGCCACACTTGCATACTTAACTAGTAAGACACATGAGTCATGAAATCTTGTACCTCCTCAAGAGGCTATAAAAGCTTCTTAATCCCCTCTTGTTGTTGTCCATATCCACACACACAAACACACTTCCAATTCTCTCTCTACTTCAAGTATTTCAAGATTCAAGACCCTTTGTAAACTACAACAATTGCTTGCATTCTTTAGTAATAATCTCAAGTTTAAATCCACTTGAATAACTAAAGAATAGCTCAAGTTCAAGTGAAGTAGAGGGTCTCAAAGTGTCGAAGTGGTCCTAAGTATTGTCCTTGTTCTAGTTTCTTTCCAAAACCAATCCTTGTAAGTCTAGTTTATGTCTCTTTAAACTTTATCAATTATTTTTATGTTAGGTTGTAGTATATATATTTTCTATATTGATCATGATGAATAAGTTTATTAAAACAAGCCTAAAACTTATAAATTACATGTTAAATTTAAGATAAAACTTGTTAGATTCTTAGTTGTAGCAACGAGTTAAAATACTTGTAGTATATTGAGTTTTAACGTCAAGCTATTGATTATGAGCATATATAAACTTAAAAATTAGTTAGAATAAATAAATAAAAAAAAAGAATCAGGGCTATTGAATCACCCAAAACGAGTACACAAGTCAAAAGATACGGTCAAACGAAATTATCAAAAACCTTGTCGGAAAGCTGTCAAGTTTCTGTGACAGATTTATAAATCACGCGAAACGAGGCATTTCTGGTCCGTTTCATCAAAAAGTTAAAACACAAAAGTTGTCCGGAACGACGTTTTCCTTTACTATCAAAGAAGCTCAGGTCCTAAAAACGCACGAAACAGGCTGGACAGTGCGGCCTGTTTTGAAAACCATACTTATAAACCTATAAACTCTTAAGTTTTTCACATGTGAAAAACTAAATTTCTAACTTATAAACTTATAAGGTTTTCACATGTGAAAAACCATATTTCTAAACTTATAAACTTATAAGTTTCACATGTGAAACTATTCTCATAAACTTATAAAGATAACAATCTTCATTCAAAATAAATTTTTCTAAGTTTATTCGACCTTCGGAAATGTAACTTTTGTAAAATGACCAAAAACATATATTTTCTATATCGAGTGCTACAACACTAGAGATCTTCATGTGAGGGGTTCATTAGAGTAAAACGGATCGACGAGTTTGCTGGATTTACGAATTAAAGTGTCCTGGCTCCTTGAACGTTTACTTTATGACCTCTGGATTATGATGGCCCGAATGGTAGTACAATATATAAACTAAACATTTTTATAAACCATTTCTATATAACGACGTACACGATCTACCAAATACTATATCATGATCAATATAAAGACATATAGGCTCGTTTATGTTTCCATAGACATTATTCCAAACCTAAGTTGCAACATTCTATTTTAGGTTGCACGTAGAGGTTTTCATGACTTATCCAACGATTTTGTTATATCCTTAAACATCATCCACTCACGGTGAGTCATAGCCCCATTTTTTATATACTTGTTTATTAAACTCTTTGGGGGAGATACATGCTTTAACTATTTTTAACAATCACGATTATTTGCAATATGTTTATCTGAACTGAATGTTTACACTATGTAACAGTAATTGCCATACTTAGAGTTTCTTTATCATGGACCATTGAGCACTATGCGTAGTAAGTACGAATACTATGGTTAGATCTATTGGGATTAAAGTAACCGTTAGTGTTAACCCATTTAAGGCAGACAGACGCACTATATTTGCAAATACTAGGTATAACGACAAATCACGAATCATTTGTTGAACTAACGGACTTGGTACAATAGCGATCTAATGGACTTGGTATGATCACGATCTAATGGACTTGGTATGATCACGATCTCATGGACTTGGTATAATTTCGATCTAATGGACTTGGTATGATCTCGAACTAACAGACTAAGTACAATTGTGAACTAAGCAGAAACTAGAAACCATAAACTAGAAAACTTAAGATTTCGGTACTAGTAACATAGAGCAACGAAAGCACTATCCCTATGTGGTACTATTTGAACTAATAACTATTTTGTTTTCAAATTATGAGTGTGAGACTATACAGTTCACACTACGAATATTGTGCTCAACAATTTTACTAAACTCTATGAACTCACCAACCTTTGTGTTGACACTTTAGCATGTTTTTCTCAGGTCCATAATGAATGAGGCTGGCACGGAGGAGCACAGATACTCAAGAAGGCTATAAATTTTATTATCATTCGAAAACTCTTTTAATGTAATTTGTAAACCTTGAAACTACTAGGACCTCATTTTGTAAACTCTGATATTTATATAATTCAAATGATAAATGTTTTAAAATGACTCAATTAGAGTTCGTTTTCTATTGTTATAACTGTTGTGTCGTCGAGTAACATCCAGTTTGAATTCCGTTGCTTATCACAAAATTGGGGATGTTACAGTGACTAGGGTTTGATGGGGTGCCATAAAAGATGCAGCTTAACTTAGCCACATAGGTCTGAGGATCAGACTCGCTCCGATACTATGTTAAATAATGAAAACCCCATGATAGGTATTGTATTATTAATATGTATTTATAGTGCAACATAGAAGATATTAGAAACCCTTGCCCAAAGCCCACAAACGAGCTTGGGCTATCTAGGTCTAATACAATGGACAAGTGAGTATTTGATTAAGGGGGTGTTTGTTTTGGCTTTACCAGGCTTATGACTTATTTGGTTTTAGACTTATGTTTTATAAGCTCACCTTTTGTGGCTTATTTTAAAACTTTTCTACTTATATAAGTTCATCATGATGTAATAAACTGAGGGTCCGTTTGGTTGGTGAGTTTATAAAGGGATTTTGTATATGAGTTCAAAAAAATATTGTTTGGTTGAGTATGCCTGTCTTTTCAAAACCCACTAACAAAGGTTTTTTAAATCCTAACCCATTAGTTAGGTTTACACAAAACTTATAGGACCCACCATATACTCTCTCACATTATTTATTTTTTTACTTTTTAAATAATATTTTTATTAAAATTTTATTAAAAAATATATTTAAATAAATATATTGTTCTCTTTCCTAAACCTATCCCACATCCAAATCATATATCAAATCTAAATCCAAATCCTAATCCAACCCCACCTATAACCAAACGGACTCTTATATAAGCCAAAATGTTTCAAAATAGCTTATGAAACATAGCCCAAAACCAAATAAGCCATAACAAACACCCCTTAAAATGCTGAGAAGGTACCTTGGTTTATATGGTTCAAAAATGAATACCATTAGAGCTGAGCATTGATCTAGGAGCAGACCGGACCGAGACCGAATTAGACCAAAACCACGGACTAAAGACCGGACCGATTGTGTTCGGTTCGGTCTGGGTTGGCTCTGTTCGGTCCGGTCCTTCAGTCGGTCTGGTCTAAGAAGACATTATTAGTCGGTTTGTACGTAAGACCGGACCGGACAGAACCGAACTGAGACCGAAATAAAGAAAAAATTGAGAGTTTTAGACCGAAACCGGAATGCTGGTCCTTCGATTCGGTCAGTTTTCGGTTAGTCCAGTCTGTTTAGGTTATCCGATGCTCAGTCCTAGATATCATGGTTTAAACCAATGTATGATATATGGACTATATAATATTAGTGTATATATTGTAACACCCCCAATTCATGGATGCAGCAGAATTCAAACTGGGTGTTACTCGACGGCACAATAGTCACAATAATAGAAAACGAACTCCAATTGAGTCATTTTAAAAGATTTATCATTCAAATTGTATAAATATCAGAGATTACAAAATGAGGTCCCAAATGGTTCCATGTTTACAAATCACATTAAATGAGTTTTCGAATGATAATAAAATTTATAGCCCTCTTGAGTATCCGTGCCATCCTTGATCATCATGAACCTGAAATACATGCTTGAGAGGTCAACACAAAGGTTGAGTGATATTCATAGAGTTTGTTTAATGTTTGAACACAATGTGTTGGTAGTGTGAGTTATAGGCTCACACCAATGGTTGGAAAACAAAGATGGGCCACGTTGTTATACGCCCGGAACAATTATTATCAAATACTAAGCTTATGACACCAAAACGTTAACGGGTACCAATATCAATCGGCGGAGTTATCCCGGTAGGTACTTTGCCGTCATACCTAATGTCTCAAATATTAATGCATTTGTTTGAACTTAGTCAATACAAATGGGATTCGTCAATCCCAATAGGCCTATTCACAATATTCGCGCTCACTATTTCTAGCGATTAAATGGTTCATAATAAGGGATCTCGGTTTGGCAAGGATGATACTTAGTGATAATAAAACAATCAGGCAAGCATACAATTTAAAGACATTGTGCTCGGTTAAAAATAGCATGTAGTCCCCCCAAGGGTTTGTAAAACAATTAAGTAATGGAAAGTGGGGCTATGAACTCACCTTGAGTTGGATGATGTATAATGAGAATGATGGATATGCCGTAAGAACTTCTACGAGCAACCTAGAATAATTGTTGCAACTTAGGTTTGGAATAATGTCTAAGGAAACATAAACGTGCCAATATATGTCTTGCACTTAGTCCATGATGTGGTACAATGTATAGTGTAAGTCTTTGAAAAGAAATGATTCATGAAACATGTATAGTTTATATATCGTTTACTACCGTTCGGGCCGACATAATTCGGAAGTCATGTAGTAAAGGTTCGAGGAGCCAGGACACTTTAATTCGTAATTCCACAACTCATCTCGACGGCTTACATAATGAACTCCTCACATGAGGCTCCCTACTATTGTAGTAGTTGATAAAATATATATGTATATAAGTTTTGATCCGAAAAGTTACATGTCCAAGTACTTGAATAAACTTAGGAAAGTTTATCTTTACATAAAGATTGTTATTAGGGTAAGTTTCTTATAACTTGTATGACAAATACTCGTAATATTTCATGGTTCTTTAGATGAAGTAGATCCAAATTGTATGTTCAAGTTATCGCCAATACTTTAGCTCATGTTTTCGCCTTGGTATGTATATATGGTCTAAACTCATGTTTTCGCCTTGGTATGTTTATATGGTCTTTAGCCATGGCTTTGCCATGACCTTTGGTCATTGTTCCATGGTCTTGAGACTCAACCTTGGCTCTAGCCATGGTTGTGGTCTTGAATCTAGGTCATAAGACCTCTTGGTCTTTATAAACCATAACCTTTATATAATGACTTTGGTCTAAAAATGGGCTGTTACGAATTTGAAGAAAATATCACTCGGAAAGCGTTTTCAGGGCTCGAGCTTCTGTATTCCTGAACGAAAACGGCGTTCCGGACAACTTTCGTGTTTTAACTTTTTGATGAATCGGAACAGAAGTGCCACTTTTAAAAAGTCAGAATGCAAAACAGTAGGGTATAGGTAGTTTTGCCGTTTTGGTTTCGCTAACTTCTTATGGCCATAACTTTTGACTCGTGTACTCGTTTTAAGTGGTTCAAATTGCTATGTTTTCCTTTTGAAGTCCTTTATAACAGTAAGTAAGTGTCCAATATCATAGTTGTACTATTTTGGTCGTGGTTCTCCATAAAAGTCACTAGTTTACTTGTTTAAATAACATAAGTTAACAATCATTTGTAATAACTTGTTATACCCATTTTTATACATCATGGACATGATCACAAGACAAAATATAGCATGAATGATATGTAAATAACATGAATATGATATTTAAGCAAGGAAGTGTATTAGAGTTGGCTTACAACTTTGGCTTTCTACAAAGAAAGGTAAGTTAACATGTAAGGTAAGGACTTTGATAGACTTTAGCTTCACCCTACTTCACTTCAAGCAATCTTTCTACACTTGTATTCTTGAAAGAGAGATGATGAAAGTTGAGGTGACTTGAGTGGATTCAAACTCAAGAGAAATCACCAAAGTTTCTAGGGTTTGGAAGTAGTTTGATGAATCAAAACCAAACTAGAGTTTATGTGTTGTTATGCTCTTGATCTCTTGGATAATACTTGGAGTGAATTAGCAAATGGAATGGTGTTTGTGTGTGTGTTGTGGGACGTACAAAGCAAGGAGGAGGGGAGTATTTATATGCCAATGAGGAGGTTAGGAAACAACTAGGAAATTACCTAAACTTGGGCACCAAGTTAAACACTTGTAATGATCTAAGGATCAATGGTCAAGATCAAGCCACAAGTGTGAATCCCCCCCCCCCCCCTATATGGCGGTTCACAAAGTCTAGGGAGGATGAGGTGTGCCTTGGATGATATTATCCTAAGTATTGGATGAGTTTTGACTCCGGGAAATGCCAACCGTAAGTTGTTACGTCACAAAACGTAAAACCGGGTGTCGTAAAAATATGGAACTTGTAAGTATGGTTAAACATGTCATGACACTCCATAATAAAATATAAAATGAGTGGTAGGTTCCATTGGGGTGCTCAAACCCTGCTAAAAACTGGAAACACGGGTCTAAAACGCGTAATACGTAAAATGTACGAATATTGCGTAAAATTGAGAAAAGTAAAATGTTACTTTTCTAATAGGATAAAAATGATTTAAAATGACTTATAATGTCTAGACTGGGCTCAGTCTAGTGTCGGTTGGTATTAAATGTCTTCTAGACATCAAACCGTAAGCCTAAAAATCAATGAATGACTTATAAAATCAAGGAATGATTTTTGGTCAAAGGAGGAGGGAAAAATATGTTGACTTTTTCTAATAAGTTGAAAACTCAAATCGTCTTAGAAACGCGGTGTAGGTATAGGCTAAGGTTACGGCTTAGTAAAAACGCTTAAAACTGAAAATTCCAGTTTTTCACGGCCGAGGCTTATTTTGGTCATGTTTTTCTCAGTCATGATTAATTCTCAAATAAATCATGAGTGTGTCAAACATTTTTCTGATGCGGGGTCACTTAACGCGGTCGAGTTTCGTTGTGCGTAGAATTTTTGAATGACGTTTTACCCTAAAACGTTTAATTCCTTATTAACTTTCACGAAAATGATCTGACGAGTGTCAAACTTTTAATTTGTCATGGAAATGATTTATCACTCGAGGCCAAGAAACAAAAATCAAATTTCAGGAAAAATTTCGGGAAAAATGAATAGTAAAAGTGAATAGTGAAATTTTCCGGGAATATTAATTAACCTGAAAATGCGAATTGTTACATATATGGACTATATAATATTAGTGTTTCTCTTTTGTTATTTTTCTTAATTATTTTATGCGTCTAAAACAATTATGAATGATTAAAATATCAATTAATGCCCCTAATACTTAATACGAGTATCTACAAGCGCTTAAATAGTTGTCACATTACGACTATCTTGGGTGTCCATGGTACTGGGTGGAACTGGACCGAACCAGAATCGAAAGAACCGAAAATAAGAAAAAAGTAAAATCGAGAATCATCTCAAGTTTTTCGGTTCGGTTCTGATACGAAATTTGTTTTCGGTACAGGAATTTTCGGTAATTCTTGACGAGTACCGACGTGTTTAATAAATTCATGTTTTTATTGTCCATCATTAATAAATGACATGTTATAACAATATAAACAACTACAAAAATGTCTCCAATAATTTCAATTGTTCAAAATAATATAAACAAAACATAAAATATCAGAATATAAGTTTATACTTATTTAAAAGTATCAAAAACATGCATTTGTGTTTCAAACCTTCAAATGCTTCATCACTGTTTTCCTTTTATAACTTCCGCTTCTTTCATCTTTTTAACAATCTTGTCATCATTTTTTATCTTCAGTTTTCCAATTTATTGTAACATAATAATAATAATAATAATAATAATAATAATAATAATCTCCCGTCCCATAAAAAAAGTCTACCTTATCATTTATGTTTGTCACAAATAATTGTCTAGTTTTTATATGTATAGATAGTAATTATAACTAGTTTTCCTATTTCCCTTTATAATTAAAACTTTCATTAATTACTCATTTTTTATTTTTATATCAACTATAAGGATAAAAATAATTTTTTAATAGTTAAAATTAGCATTAATTAAACATATTATAATTTGTCTATTTTTTGTTTGTAGGCACTCTTTTTGCGATGGAAGTAGTAGAAAAAACTTGGGTAAAGTACATAGAATAACAACATACTTTGTCAATTTTACCGAGATGAAACACTAACTTTTTTATTACCATTTAAGCCAACCAAACTTACATTCTATGTCTTAATATCAACAAAAATATATCTGATTTTCCACGTGTAACTCATTTAATATACACCTGTATTATATAAAAATTTTATTATCCTAGTCATCAAAAAAAAATAACACGTATATTTCCCGCTAATAAAGTCAACCCTACTTTGTCATATATATATTCTTACCCCGTCACATTCACACTATACCCATTTTTTGAAGTAAACCCTAATTTCTGTCTCAACACGATACAACCCCAATTACATGAAATTGAGTTGAACAACTAGCGTGATGACTGAAGGTATGCATAATACAATAATCAATTTGTATTTGTAACTGTTATTTTGTAAAGCCCTAATTTATGCCGTAACCCTAAATTTCAGGTGAACCAAAAAAGAAGAAAGCAAGGAAGGGGGTTTTCACCATTTATGTTAGATATAATGGTTTGTTTACTGGTGGACCTCTGAGATATTCACAAGGTGATCTCAAAGAAATAAATGATGTTTCCTTCGAAGGTATGTCATATGAAAACCTAGTGGTAATATTGAAGAGGTTAATTCCAAATAAGTATTTCTATAGGTTGTATTATTGTAAAACGGGTACCCCATTGAAGTCAGGTATAAAAGAGCTTAAGACTGATAATGATGTTTCTGAAATGTTGAAAGCTGGTTATTTGAATGGGAATAAGATGGATCTTTATTTAGAACATATTGATTATGATGTCTTAGAATTGCTTGATATGGAAGATAAGGAAAAAAATGTAGAGGATAGTGATGATAGCTATTCTAGTGATGACTGTGAAGAAGTAGATTATGTGGACTTTCAGAATGAGGCTGATGATGTGGTCATTAAGGATTTTAGTTCAAAAGACCCTTTCTTAAATAAGCTTACTAGTGATCAGGGTTTATTTAGGACTTATGTTCATAGACAAGCCCCTGTAAGTGTACATGAACCAGAAGAAGATCCTGAGCATAACACAATAGACCCTGCTTATAAGGTTAAGAAAGGCGTAGTTTATCCAACTTTTAACCCTGATACACCTTGGAATCAGATGAAACCCATGTTAGGTATGAGGTATGAGGACTCTCAACAACTCAAATTTGCCTTGGCCAACTATGGTGTAGCAAATGGTTATCAGTTATGGTATATGAAGAATGACTGGAGGTCTGTGTTGGCATACTGTGGTAGGAATGTTGATGAGGGCAGATGTGCAGCTAAAAAAGGTGACAAAAATAGGTTGATGGGAAATGAGAAAAAAGCTCTAGTGAATAAGGGTGATATTGTTGTTAGAAATGATTGTGGGGAGGGTACAAGTAAAAGGAAGAGGCAAAAGGTCAAAAAGAAACCAGTTAAGAAGAAGAAGATTTCAGCTTTAAAGAGTGGTAATTGCTGTCCTTTTAGACTGTATGCTACATGGATGTCCAATGAGCATTCTTTCCAAATAAAGTCCCTCATACCTAATCATAAATGCTCTAGGAACTACAACTTGGGTGCTCTTGTCAACTATAAGTGGATTGCAGGCCAGTATTCAAAAGAAATCATAGCTGATCCTGATATACCATACAGAAAAATGAAAGATGACATTAGAGTTAAATTTAAGATAGATGTCAGTTTAGGTCAGTGTAAAAGGGCAAAACAGAGGGCATTATATGAGCATGAAGGGGGTCTAATAGAGCATTACAGTAAACTATATGAGTATAGAAATGCTGTTTTACAAACCAACCCTGGGTCCACATGTAGATTAGATGTGGACACATCTTCTAATGGCAATGTGTTGTTTAAAAGGATGTACATTTGCTTCAAAGGGGTAAAAGATGGATGGCTAGCAGGTTGCAGGAAGGTAATTGGACTTGATGGATGTTTCTTGAAACATATATGTAGGGGTGAATTACTCACAGCCATGGGAAGGGATGCAAACAATCAAATGTATCCCATTGCATGGGCTGTTGTTAGGGTAGAAAATGCAGAGAACTGGGGTTGGTTCATATCTCTGTTAATTAATGATCTTTGTTTGAATGATGGTCAGGGCATTACACTCATTTCAGACTCCCATAAGGTAACCTCATTTTGCATAAATTTTTCTATGTCTATACTGTATTAACTACATTGTACTAAGAATATGTTTCATATAAACCAGGGTTTGTTAGATGCAGTGAGAGATTGGTTACCAAATGCAGAGCATAGAAAATGCACAAGGCATTTATATGCAAATTTCAAGAAGAAATTTTCTGGTGTTCAATATCAAAGGCTGTTCTGGACTGCTGCATCAAGTACGTTAGAACAACAATTTGAGTTTTACATGGAGCAAATTAAACAGATTGATCAGGCAGCTTATGATTGGCTTATTGAAAGAAACCCTAACTCATGGAGTAGAGCATTCTTTGCATTGGATAGAAAATGTGCATCATTTGATAATGGAATATCTGAGAGTTTTAACAGAGCAATTTTGGGGCCTAGATCAAGACCTATAATTACTATGCTGGAAGACATCAGGCTCTACATAATGCAAAGGTTGGTTGCCATGAACAAGAAAGCATTCTCTTTGGAAGACACCATCACACCAAGTGTAAGGAAGAGGCTAAGTATCCTGGAAGATACACAAAGGTATATAACAAAGATTATATAGTTAAGACTTTCAAAAGGTAAACATCCTGTTTTAATTATTGTTTTTTTTATCTTCTTAGGTATTGGGATGTATATCCTAGTGGTTTCCAAGTTCTTGAAGTCAGGAAAGGAGATGAGAGTTATGTTGTGAATCTACTACATAAGGTATGCTCTTGTAAGCATTGGGAATTATGTGGTGTCCCATGTGTGCGTGCTGTAGCAGGCTATATGCATATGGGCAAAGAAAGTGATGAAGGTGTGAGTCATTGGTATAGTCAAGATAAATGGTTTAGTGCTTATCAGTTTTCAATTAACCCAGTATGGGGATCAAAAACCTGGAAAAAGACCAATGACAAACCACCTTTACCCCCACTAGTTAGAAAGATGCCTGGTAGACCTCAAAAGGCTAGAATGAAAGCACAAGATGAGAATAATGGTGTTCAAGTTAGTAGGGTTGGTAGGACTATGACTTGTTCAAATTGTTGGCAAAAGGGGCATAACAAGGCAGGGTGTAAAAATCCAACACAACCTAAACCTCAAACTGAGAAAAAGAAACTAGGAAGAAATAGGGAAACTGGACATGGTCAATGTGCAAGCAAAGCTGGTAGGGGTGGTAGGGGTGGTAGGGGTAGCAGAGGTGGTAGGGGTAGCAGAGGTGGTAGGGGTGGTAGGGGTGTCAGAGGTGGTAGAGGTGCAGCTGCAATTAACATGTGGAATGTCAGTTCATATGATGATATACCATTACAACAGAGACAGCAAATGGAACATGATGAGGAAGTATTTACAGAATTTATGGAAGATGAGGCTATGAAGGAGCAACAGAATGGTGGTCTAACAAAAGCACAGGTAAATTTAACATTCAATTGTATTAATGTTTAACACATTTATAACTATGGTGTAGCTAACCATGTACTGCTAAATCAGGCTCTACAAATGGAACAAGATGAAGAAATATTCAGAGAATTTATGGAAGGTGAGGAAAGGAAGGAGCAAGAGTTAGCTGATAAAATAAGAGAAGAAAAATATTTAGAAAAAAGGAGGTTATTTGCTGAGAATGGAATAGAAGACATGCTTGAAGAAGAACCTTATAACAGAATCATTCCACAACAGCTACTTGGTCAGAACAACCCTTATCATCCAACTCAAGAGTTTGTCATACTTGGTACACAAGAACAACCACCAACTCAAGATTCTGCATCACCAACATCAAAAATTGTTAGTGACAAAGGCAAAGCAGTCGATACAGCCACTTCATCACCAACTGAAACACCAAAAAAGAGAAAGAACATGAACAAGTGGATGGAGAAGGCATATGTGGATGGTGTAAGGATTTATCACAAGAACCGTGGCAGATCTGAAAGAATCAAGAACTTGCAGATGAGCAAAGCATATCAGTTTGACCAACAAGGATCTGGTTCTATCCCTGACAAAGCATTTGCAGTTTCTGATTCTGACTAGTTTAAGTATGTTAGGATTATAACTATGTTCTAAACTTCTAATGGTCTGTCATGAATATTTAGGATGGATTTCTGCATATTTGTTGGTTTACTTTTGGACAGTATTGGTGGACAAAAAAGCATGTGGGCACATGCTTTGTGGTATCTTTTGTAAAGCACCTTTAAGTGGCTTTTGACCACCTTGAATGAACCAATTATGCAGTATTTTAATCTAATTGCAGTATATTATACATTTCCTATTTGCAGTATATTATATTATCACTTGCATCAGCAACATCTTTATGCAATTTGAGTACAAAATCCTTTTCATTATAAAGGTACACACATTACAAGTGTCTAGTACATTACAACCAAACCTGCAAATATCCAACATGCTTAAACCTGCTACAACCAACATGCTATTACAACCAAACCTGCTACTACAAACCTAACCCTTTTACGTGAAAATTTGTTGGTTGCATCAGTAACATCAACACAAACCTGCTACTACAAACCTAACCCTATTACACTAAAACAGAAACCAACCCAACACAAACAAGATAACAAATGACTTCAAAATTAAGCTACTTTTTTGAGTTTTCTTCATTTCAACCTTAAGTTGCTCCATTTCAACAGCCAAAATAGCAAGTCTCTCTTGGCTTGTTACTTCTTCTTGCACTTGAACCCTTCCATTAGGAGTCAAGGTCTTGTACATCTCATACAAGTGATGTTTGTACCATTGATTGTCTAGTTCAGGATCACACCAATCCCATGCCAAACACTTCTTTACCCCTGTTTTCTGAAATTAAAATTAAGTGATGTTAGCATAAAAGATTTACACAATCAACATTAGATCAACTTACAAATCTGTTAGGGCAACAAACGAAACGTCTTGCAGGGTTTGAAGGGGTCCAAGAGGTGTGACACTTTAGAGGAAGCCCGCAATCGCAATTAATTGACATCTTGGATTAGAAATTAGGGTTTATGATTTCGTGTTTTTGATTTAGGGGTAAATGAGCAAACGGGTTTTAAAAGGGGGAATATAATCGGGTTTGGTTCGGGTTTTTTTTATTTGGGTTATTCTAATATGCCATGTAGGCATACAAGTGGAATTATAAAAGATTTGAAAAAAACATATATTACGTGGAAAAGCAGATATATACTTTTGTTGATATTAAGACATAGAAAATAAGTTTGGTTGGCTTAAATGGTAATAAAAAAGTTAGTGTTTCATCTCGGTAAAATTGACAAAGTACGTTGTTATTCTATGTACTTTACCCAAAAAACTTACTTTCATGTTGTTGATGATATTTAAATTTTTTAATGATATTAGTAATTGTAAAATTGATAATTTTGGTGTTATTTGGAGTGAATTAAAGCTCAGATTTTAAATTTATTTTGGGTTATTTTTAAAAGAGTTGGCTTTTTTCGGGAAAGTACTGGAACTGGACGGTTTCAACCCGAACCGTCTCGAGAACCGAAAATTTGAAATTTTAAGAACTAAAAACTGTTCCATGGTTTTAATATACGGTTCGGTTCCTAGTCGATACTGACACGGTTCCTTGTTCTTTTGATCTCACCTTTTTTTTACACACCTAACGACTATATTCAATCGAAGATAGAAGTTAGAAAAATTATCTCCCACCCAGATATACCAAGAGCAGCCATCGCTATGCGAATATCCATTTGCATGGCTCTTATACAAGGATGAAATTAAGAGAACCGGAAAGTTGGAATTTCAAGAACCAAGAACCGTACCATGGTTCTAATATATGGTTTAGTTCCTAGTCGGTAACAACAAGGTTCTTCGATTCTTTTGGTTCCTCGGTTTTTTTACACCCCCTAACGACTATGTTCAAGAATATAGAAGTTGAAAAATTATCTCCCAACCAGATATACCAAGAGCAGCCATCGATCGCTATGCGAATATCCATTTGCATGGCTCTTATACAAGGATGAAATTAAGAGTCGTTTTCCATAAATTAATAATTTGTAAGGGGCTCCCATCTATAACAACCACCTATGGAAGATTCAATTTCAACCTTGATCGTAGGACAACGTCAATCTTGAGCGATTAAATTTGGACGACGAACTATGTCTTTTCTCTTATTTTGCAACGCTGGTTATGGATATTTTCGTCACTTCAAACGCATTAAGGTCCTCTCTTGATTGCAACTATCAATTACAAATGTCTATTGATTGTTAGATCTATTCATGAAGTAATCAACGTGTTTTTGACTAATTTAAAGCGTTTGGAATAGAACATAAACATTTTGATTCCCTTCATGTCACTTCAAACTGGACAAACCAAACTACTTAAAGACAATTTTCCTCAACCAAACTAACCATGATATTTAAATTTCTAATTTTCTCAAACTGATCATGTTAGATTTGTAAAATATTTATCTCTCAAATCCCACTACACAAACTCTTCATATACAAGCTCGAACAAGAATCTGTAAGTTAAGCTGCGGTGGCATGTATCTTATGACAAATTTTGTAACAAAAACCGGAGATCGACAACACGTTTTGGTGCTAGATAACGAACGATTGTGTTATCAAATAAAGAAAAAATAGTGGTGTAAAAGGTAGAACACACATTCCCTTCCTACCTTGTATTAGTATTACTCCTGATCTTTTTACTTGCATGATTATGACAAAATTGATTATGTAGACAACGAGAGATAATAATAAGTGGCAAACGCATATTATATTTTTGTGCAAATAATCATGAATCAAGATCAGATGAGAAATCTTTAACGTGATTTTTTTTTTTAAATAAACGGAAGAAATGCATATAATCACGTTGATTCATAGTATACGTAAATATATATATATATATATATATATATATATATATATATATATATATATATATATATATATATATATATATATATATTTATTCAGTAAAATGATTGATTCACAACAGCCATTTTAGTATAGATTAACTAAAATTTGTAAACTTATTCAAAACTTTGATTTGCAAATAACATGAATCAAATGTTGCATTTTCAAATCTTTGAACCACGAATTTGTTTCGAATCAACTGAAGAAACATTTTACGTAAAACAACATGAATCATGGCTTCAATTTGCGTTTTTTATGATTTTAGAATTTTTAGTTTTTTACCCGAATTAAGGGCAAATGATATTAAAAGGTAATATACTTGCCACAAATTCATCGAATGGGTAGTGAACTATTTTTTTTCATTTTGAGGGTAATTTTCTTTCAAATTCATCATCTTTAGGGTATTTTGCAAAATTTTTGGACAATTTTGCCCTTCGGGAAAAAAAATTTTGTATTAGCTATGAGGGGCAAAATTGTCCAAAATTTTTACAAAATACCCACAAAAAGAAAAAAAGACAAGTTAATAGTGCCAAAAGTCAAAATTTTTAGTTCACTACCCATTCGATGAATTTGTGGCAAGTATAATACCTTTTAATATCATTTGCCCCCCGAATTAAAGCCAATAATCATAACCAAGACATGTAACCAAATGAAGTAGCTCATTTTTTATCGATGCTAAAAAAATGATATAATGTATCATTTTATTTTAGCATTGATAAAATATATAATTTTCTTTTAGCATCGATAAAAAATGAGCTACTTCATTAGGTTACATATCTCGGTTATGTTTATTGACTTTAATAATCACAAAAGGTGATCCATCGGTAAAAATATCAGTCTTCCAAAGAGGAGGTCAAGGGTTCGAATCTAACAGGGAGAAACTTAATCCTTTTGTGACCGCGGGGCTTCACATGCGCCGACTCCAGGTCATCTAAAAGAGTGGACGTCTTGAGATTAGTCGACTCACAATGTCGAATGGAAATCATGTAAAAAAAAAAACTTTTAAATTGCATAATTGGATTTGACCCCTCACCATTTCTCCCTCCATCTATCCCCATCCTTGCTCCAATCAAACACCATCGCACAATGCCTAAACACTTTTTTAACTCAAACTCGCAACTATCAACACTTTCTCTCTCTCCTAAATTATATGCGTGTCGGGTTGGTTTTCATTTCAAAAGAAACATGACCACCTATATATATATACACACACAAGCACATTACACATACACATACACATACACATACACATATCTTCACTATCTCTCTCATTCACCCCACAAGAAAAAAACCCTTTTGTCTTCTTAACTTAATTTCATCTGGGTACATTTTATTTTTCATTTATATTCAGTATTATGTAAGTTACAAGTTCTTTAAAAAAGTTGGTTTTTCGTATTAAAAAGCATGAATTCTCGTTAAATTTGCATCAAGAGTGATTTTTTTGAAGTTTTGAAAGATACCCGTTTGCTAAAATTGTGTTTTGAGAAATGGATGCTCGTTAAAGTTGTGATTTTTGTTGTTTATGATATGTAATTGTTGGTTTTATTTACATTGTGCTACAACTATTTGATCAAAGTTTTGAGTGAGGTGAAATTGTGATCATGGATCTGTTTTTTGATCAAGTCAACCGTTAGTTGAAGGATCTCGAATGGGGAGCTGTCTAGTATCTCGTTAAGTTATCGAGTTTTTGTTTAATGATGAATTCGTTTCGTTAATATTTTGAGTTTTTGATCAGTCATGAATTCGTTTCGTTAATAATATTTAACATTTTTACTTATGGAGTTTAAGTAGGGAACTGAAAATATTGCATTACTTGATTCTTTAATATTGATCCCCTGTGATGTTAATAAACCAGCAAGTGTAGATTATATACTAATTTCATGGGGATCCCTATATAATAAAACACAAAATGACTCAAAATAAAATTTTGAATTATTACTGTTTTAGTTATAATAGCAAAATTCCTTGTACTTCTGCCCATTTCTACACATATAAAATGTATGCACGTTTGAATCGTTAATTGTCGTGTTTTTTCGCCTCTCAAGCCTTTATAGTAAAATCGTTTATCCAAAAGTAAGTAAAATTATCACATAATAAAGGTTTAATAACCAAAAAGTGTACATTTATGGAAGAAACATTTGTTCCTTTTCGTGGGATCAGTAACGATCTTAAAGGAAGATTATTATGCTACAAACAAGATTGGACCGGTGGCATCCGAGCTGGTATCAGGTTCGTGATTCTTTCATTAATAAAGTTACCATATAAGATCTTGAAAAAGATACGTTATTATGCTTTTTACAACGTGGATTCTGTTTTTTAGGATTCTAGCTCCAACGACTTATATATTCTTTGCATCAGCGATTCCGGTTATATCTTTTGGGGAGCAACTAGAACGAGATACTGGTAGGAAACTTTTAAGTTTTAAGATGCTCGTAATATTCTTATTTTGTGTATGGATATGGAGTATATTCGAAAATTTAAAATTTTAAATGTATAATTGATATAGAGGGAAGTCTAACCGCGGTCCAGACTCTAGCGTCGACAGCATTATGTGGCATCATCCACTCTATAGTTGGAGGGCAGCCACTTCTTATATTAGGAGTTGCTGAGCCAACCGTGCTAATGTACACATTTATGTACAAATTTGCTAAGGATCAAAAAGACTTGGGACAACCTCTTTTCTTAGCCTGGACGGGATGGTATGCTTTTAAGAATACACTTTCGACAACTTTTGATCTTTTTGACATTTTCGGTCTGTTTGGGCTGTTTTTTGCTTCTTTTTTTTTTATTTGATCCGTTCGAGATAAACATAACCTGAATTGAGTAAGAGGGTGCTGCATCTACTAAAAAGTAGTTAATTAATGACACTTGCTTATAAGTAAGTTACTATTGTGTCGATGAGAACAGGGTCTGTGTGTGGACGGCCTTTTTGCTGGTCTTGCTATCTATTTTGGGTGCTTGCTCTATCATCAATAGATTCACACGAATAGCTGGTGAATTGTTTGGTCTTCTAATTGCAATGCTCTTTATGCAGCAAGCTATTAAAGTGAGTTAAATTACAATTAAATTTCATTTTAAATAAATTCCGCTTACTAATTGTTATTATAATGTTGAAACAAAGTGTGTTTGGATAGTTAGGTAACTTTATGTCAATATTGAATTTTAGTTGTCATTTTGTTAGGGAGTCGTGGAAGAGTTTGGTATACCAAAAAGTGATAATCCTAATCAAGCTGCATTTCAACCTTCATGGCGTTTTGGAAACGGAATGTTTGCATTGGTTCTGTCTTTTGGTCTTCTTCTTACTTCTTTAAAAAGCCGTAAAGCAAGGTCCTGGCGTTATGGGACAGGTTAGTTTGACTTCTATTGATTATTTCCTATTTTGACTTTTGACTTCTTGTTAATTTTACTTTTGTTAAATAATTATAAAAATATATTTATTTGTTTTTAATCATTTCAAGGATGGCTAAGGGGACTTATTGCGGATTATGGTGTTCCTTTTATGGTGGTTGTTTGGACGGGTGTATCATACATACCAACTAATAGTGTCCCGGAAGGAATACCAAGGCGGCTTTATAGTCCAAATCCATGGTCTCCTGGTGCATATACAAATTGGACCGTTGCTAAGGTTGTTTCCTGGCTCATAACTTGCATCATTGAGAACAAAATTTTGTTAGTTTTTAAACTGCAGTATATCATTTACTTTTTTGGATATATACTCATAATTGCTGTCTTGCAGGATATGTTGAACGTCCCGCTTGTGTATATAATTGGAGCTGTTGTTCCAGCTACCATGATTGCTGTGCTTTACTATTTTGATCACAGTGTCGCATCTCAGCTTGCACAACAAAGTGAGTTCAATTTAAAGAAGCCGCCTTCATATCATTACGACCTTCTTCTTTTAGGTTTTTTGGTAAGTGAACCATCGTGGGTATTTATTCATATTTCCAGTCAATGTATATTCAAGTTTTTGTTGCATGTTCAATGGTGGAAATTGGATGGGTGGATAATGGGTAACTGCAGGTGATACTTTTTTGTACAGGTCAAATCGGACTAGAGTGGGTTGACTAGGAATAGATTTTGCCCAGAAATTTATTTTTTCTAATAAACAATTTGAGTGTCAATTATGATGACACTTACTTTAGTAACAATCCAATTTTATCAATCTGCACTACAAACATACTTTGGGCGACTTTCAATCTGTTTGACTTGTTTCCTTTATTTTCATTTCATATTTTTACCTGTTAGAAATAAATATTAAAACCAAATGGCTGAATCTACCCATTCAACAGTACATGGGTCGAAATTTTCATGTCTGAGATAATACTCTCAAAGCATATTCTTATAGAAAAAAGTTGATTCTTTTCTGGACAGACCTTACTATGTGGGCTAATTGGCATTCCTCCTGCCAATGGAGTTATTCCACAATCACCAATGCACACAAAGAGCTTAGCCACCCTGAAACATCAGGTACTCGCTCTTTTCTACATGAATTAGTATTAAGACAGTTATTATTTTCCCTATTTTCTTGCTCTATTTTATCCTAGCAGGATGATGTAGTCCTCTTAAACTAATTGGCCAAATTATTGATGGTCTGTGATTGTGAATGCGCGTGCATGTATGTGTAACATTTTTATAATTATTATACAATTCAGAATGAATGAATGATTATTGAGAAACAATTTATAAAAAAAGTAGGACCTCTTTGTCGACCAAGAAAGTCAACTTATTATGTTAATATGATTTGCAGATATTTTTATTTTTTAATCTTTTTTACAGTAATATTTTTCTGACTCCAATTCTTTTCTATTATTGAACCTTTTATAGTTCATTTAGTCATCAATATTTTTCTAAGCAAAAAATATGTTTCTGTCGGTTTGTCGTATGTGCAACTTTGAAGTTAAAAAAAATTAAAAATATCATTTGACGCATTAAAGTCAAATGTCTGATCTTTCATTGGGTGGAAGGTAGAGTTTATATTATCTTCATTGGTTTGTATCTTTTTCAACTGCCCCATTTCTCTTGTGCTATAAACTATTTTATCCTGGTTGATGGATAATCTATTAACTTATCCCAAGTAAGCGAACACGTTATGTAATCAAATATAAAAATCTTATATCGGTTAGAAACTGGCCTACTAGGATAACTCACACGAAAATTACAGAAAAACGACAAAAAAATCTGTGGACTAAAATATGTTTTTTATAGCACTGGAAAGCCATGTAAAAATAAATTTATCCTCAAGCTTCTTGCAGTAGAAAGTAATACTATATGTATTTTTTGTAGCAGAAGAGCATAGACAATTTTAAAAGCTTATCGTGTTTTACCTTTAACCTGTGTATATAATTATGTTTTGTATTTAAAATTTCTGAAACAGCTTCTACGGAATAAACTTGTATCTACAGCTCGAAGAAGTATACGTGGTAACTCAAACTTGGGTGAACTATACCGTAACATGCAACAAGCATACACTGAAATGCAGACTCCACTCGTTTATCAAACTCAGTCAACTCTGGTAATTAAAACTTAATTGCATAAAAATCTGACCAACTTTATTCCCGCATCTGTTTTAGGTAACCATCTTTATTTTCACCCATAAAAGCCCCTCAAACTTTCAAGATTTTCAGTTTAAGGGTCAAAATGCTGACATGGTGAAATGCTGAGTATATTGCTGACATTGCGAAGGGTTAAAACAAAGGTTACCCAAAATAGAAGTTGGATCAAAGTTGGTTACTACTTTTTATGCAACTAACCCACTAAATTTATTCAATCTATTTGAGGTGCGTTCTTCCATTTAAAATACTGTCATTACAATAGGGACTAAAAGATCTAAAAGAGTCAACAATACGACAAGCGTCTAGTGGTGGTTACATTGATGCACCCGTTGACGAAACTGTGTTTGATGTCAATAAAGATGTCGATGATTTATTGCACGTTGAAGTGAAGGAGCAACGTTTGAGTAATTTGCTACAAGCACTAATGGTTGGTGCTTGTGTTGCTGCTATGCCAGCTCTTAAAAAGATCCCCACTTCAGTTCTTTGGGGTTACTTTGCTTTTATGGCAATCGAAAGCTTGCCCGGTAATCAGTTTTGGGAGCGAATATTATTACTTTTCACTGCTCCAAGTCGAAGATACAAGTAAGTTTTTAGATCCACTTTTATTTTGAATTGGTACTTTCTATTAGTGGTGTCAAGATGGGAGAGTTGGATAATGGACTAACGGGTCAAAAGAGTTCTCTAGTAAGGAGTCAATTTTGATTATGGATTGACCTTCGAATACTTTCTTTTTTCTTTTACGAAAAATTTAATTAATCAGTTCATTAGTTACTTATGGTTACAACTTACAACAACAATATCATTAAAATGATAATCCAAGTTAATGTTTATGCTTTACACGTTTGAATGGGTCGAAATTGACAATTTCATATTTTATTTTTATCTCCAAAAATGCTGTCATATATGACTTAGGCGACTGATGTGTTCTAAAATACAATAACAACAGTTTACTTATGATAAGAAATTTTGGTATTATGGAATAGGTTCTATAGTGATGGGTACATTGGAAATTATTCTTCCCTTAGTTGATCGGAAATTCTTTGATATATGAATCGGCCAACTGTTCTTTTGTCCTCTATCATAGAGTTATATATATTTTGTTTCTAATTATTTGTTACTACCATTTTTATCAGGGTCTTGGAAGAAAATCATGCTACCTTTGTAGAAACAGTACCTTTCAAAACGGTTGCCTTTTTCACATTGTTTCAAACAGTTTACTTACTAGCTTGTTTTGGCATTACTTGGATCCCAATCGCAAGTGTTCTTTTCCCACTCTTGATCATGCTTCTTGTTCCCGCAAGACAATATTTGCTTCCCAAATTTTTCAAAGGTGCTCATCTTCAAGACTTGGATGCTGCCGAATATGAAGAAGCCCCTCCCACCGCCTTCAATCTGGCATTTGGTGTAAGTCAATATTATATTTCTAACTCCATCGCAATATTAAAAAAGTAACTAATGTTGGATATGTTATAGCAGACGTCAGAGAAACATACTTTTGTGATAAAAAAAAATAGTGCATTTCTGAAATAATATTTCTAGGCGTATAATGAGCCCTTTATAAACGACATGCTATTTGCACAGGTTCGACCAATTTTTTTTTTTAAGAAATCATGTTTATAATACTTAAAGCTTTTACCTAAGATAAAACTTGATTAAAGGAAGTACTAGTTTCATATGTTTACATTTAAGACAGAAAAATGATAGAGCAAACTTCAAACAGATCTTTTATTACACACTTGCAGGAGGAAGATGTGCATTCGAGAACATCCCAAATAGATAGTGGTGAAGTTCTTGATGGAATCATAACAAGAAGCAGAGGAGAGATACGTCATACTTACAGTCCAAAAATAACAAGTTCAACCCAATCTCCACGCGAAATGCAGACTTCATATAGCCCACGTCTTCCACAAAGAAGTTATAGTCCACGTTTGCACGAATTAACGGTCAATAGAAGCCCAAGATCACCTGGAAAAGGGTTAGAAATCAAGCAAACTCCAAGTCCTGGTCCATCTAATCTTGGTGAAACAAGTAAAGGTTCTTCTGCATGAAACTTTAGCAATCTGAAATGGTGCTTGAGAGGTTTATTTGTTGTGTGTGTTATTTAATGTATCTTTTGTAATGTTTGCAAGCTGTCTTAAGAGTTGTATATTTTCTGAGTGTTTTCATTTTCTTGTATGTGTTTATGATATGGGCAGAAACAAGTAATCAAATTTATTACTCTGTACTAAATTTCTTTCTTTCTTTCTCAGCAAATCTGTTAAGAAATCAAGAAAGTACCAAGTTTATCTACTTCTTCTCACTTTTAGTTTGGCGCGAAATTTAAATTATGATTGTACATTGCATTCGACTGTTTTTTTCATATATGTTTGTAAAATTTGAAAAATTCAAGAGTCGTGTCTTTTATTGCGGAGTTTTTTTAAAAGAAAAATGCTAAATGTAGCCTGCTATGTATAAGACATTCGGACATGGCATTAAATGTTTGTACCTTAATAATAAACTACCCGCCTCCTGCATATAAACTATACCCGACCGATCTAATGTACAACCACTTTTGTAGTTTTTAAATTATAAATTGTAAGCCTTATAGCAAAACCCTTTTCTTTAAGGGCCAATTCTTCAAATAGCCTGGTAGCTCAAAGTGGCAGCGTTTTTTAGATTCACTTTATTTGGTTTCTTGAAATGGACCGAGCAACTTACGAATTTAATATTAAGGCGTCATGTGGCACTAGAGATGGCAAAAAAGTCGTACCTGATGGGACCCGATCCCCAAATCCGATTTGACTAGGGAATCCACGAGTTGGCCGGGGATGGGGATGGGGATGGGGATGGGGATGGGGACGGGGACGGGGAATCCCCGAATTATAAAACCGGGGATGGGGCGGGAATGGGGATAACAAAAATCCCCGGCCCCGAACCCGAACCAGAACTTTTAATGTATAAGTACACATTGTATAAGTTAATGTATATTAATACCACATGTACTTGTTTATGTATATGTTATTGAGTAGTGACAAGTATTATACTTGAAGTATATATGCATTTATATGTGATGATACTTTTAAAATGTTAAGCAATAACTACATATTATTTTACCAACATTTTGTCCGAATATATACATTCGATGCAGTTTATTTTTATATTATATGTGATGTTTCAGTATTTACGATACTTTAAGGTTGAATGACATTTTAATTAATCCAACTATGTACGATGTATGCTTTTTAAGACATTTATAGGTCAGTTCTTTATGTTTTCGATTATGTAAGTAACTTTTATGCTCAATTTTTAAAGCCGAAAATCCCCGTGGGGATCCGCAATCCCCATTGGGGATGGGGATGGGGATGTAAAGCGATTCCTCGATGGGGATGGAGGCGAGGATGGGGATGGGGAGTGAGAAACGGGGAAGGGGATCGTAAATACGATCCCCGATAATCCCCGCGCCGTTGCATCCCAATGTGGCACCAAAAAAAATCGCTCATAATCATTTGTGTCATACATGTGTAAGGCCTAAGTAAAGGTACCTTTTGAGCGACGTATCTCCAGCAACTTTTAAAAGTTTGAGCGACCTTCTGTTTTGTCTTTTTCTACCAAAATAGTCAAACTTCGATTAATGTTATTTTAATCTTTTTGCCCCTTCCCAATGTTGAGCAACTTAGCGACTAACTTTGAGCGACTTTACCAACCTTTCACCTTTTTGTACTTAACCTATCACCTTTTTCAATATTTTTGCAAAAAGATTTATTTTTAAAATACTTTTTTAATTCAAATTTTCGAGCGAATTGATAAAAGATTTGAGTGACTTAAAATGACTCATTATGCTTTGTGAATTGTTAAACCAATCACTATACATCATCTTTTTGGGTAGTTTAGTTATTTCATTCATATTCATCTTCTACTTCTCAACTCCAACCAACCACCAATAATTCCGGCTATAAAAACCCAGTTTCCAACACACACACACAAAAAGGCACGTGAAAATCATAAAACCCATAAAAAAAATTCAATCAAAAAACCCACTAATTGCTTTCTGGTCACCTTTTAATCTCATATAATACTACTCTAATTTGCACACTACTAATCTCTTGATAAAAGAAGAAAATAAAAACTAAATTTGTAAAGATTTTTTTTTTTTTTTTTTTTTTTAACAAAGATTAAATTGAGAACAGTTTGAAACTTAAAAGCAACTATCAACTACTAACTTTAATCAAACATAAACTAATATTGAAAGGGAAATTTTGGTAGCAATCTGTTTCGTACAAAAATTCGGCAAAAGCAAAAAGATTGAAAAAACTTTAAACATAAGCTACAATGTTACATGCTACAGATCGAGCACGTAGGGTTTATGGCTATTCGAATATTTTGATAGTTGCAAATAAGTGTTTGAATGTTATAATCAATAGAGGGGTTTTGCTCAGATGATTGATGTTAGGAAGCCTCGATTGTATTAGTTTTGTTGTATAATCCCACATATTTGTAGAATTGAATTTTTAAGGTTTATATCATTCGAAAAAAGTGATTTGTGAGTTGGAGTGTTGGTTGGCTGAAATTAGATTATGGTGTATGTTTGTTTTTGGGGGAATTGTATATATATACTTTTAAAGCTTCATAATTGTATATATATCTGGTCATAACTCATAATTGCATATATATCCTTTTAAAGCCTTAAATTGTCATATATATCCAACCAAAACTCATAATTGCATATATATCCTTCCAAAACCTTAAAATGGTCATATATATCCAAATTATTATTTTAAATATATTTAATAAAAAAATATCTAATAATTATAATTGATAAATAAAATAATGATTATATATATTTTTTTATAAGCTACATGAAATAACCTTTGGTTTTAAGAGATTATGAAAGATTATTTTTTTTTATAATCTCTTATAAGCTATGTCTGCCAAACAAAGATTATTTTTTAATTACCTTATTTTTTTAAAAAATAAGCACAATCTCCCAATAATCTTGTGTGCCAAACATAGCCTTAGAAGTTTCTTACATGTGATTGTTGTGTGTACGTGTAGTAATTAGCTTGTGTGTTTTTGTAAGCTTTTGATAATTTATCAAGATATCAATAAACTTGCAATACATATTAGGATATTTTGTAATCGTAAAAATAATAATAATAATAATAATAAATTAAGGTATAATCGTTATTTTATTTATCAATTATAATTATTAGACATTTTTTTTATTAAATATATTTAAAATAATCATTTGGATATATTTGATAATTTTAAGGTTTTAGAAGGATATATATATGCAATTATGAGTTTTGGTTGGATATATATGACATTTTTAAAGCTTTGGAAGGATATATATATGCAATTATAAGTTTTGGTTGGATATATATGCAATTATGAGCTTTCAAAAGATACTAGTCGGATACCCGCGCACAGCGACGGCGAAAAATATAGTAATATGGGTAGTAAATGAATTGCTAGCTCAACTCTCCCCGCAATTCTCTTCCCGCTTAATGAATTCGTTTCACAACACTCCGAATGTATATGTGTTTGCTTGGGTTTCCCGTAACTTTCCTGTGACATCATTATTCTCGTATATAGAATGATCCTCGCAATCTCTTTCCCATCAAACACTCACCCAAAAGTATATGATTTTGATGAATCAATATTGTATCGATTGAAATAAAGGTTAAAGTTGTAAAATTTTTAATAAAAAAACCAACTAAAAATCTAAAAACTAAAAACTCATAAATATATATAAAAATGGACGTTGAATTAAAAAGCACAAAATTTTAGAAAATAGGGTGAAATTAGATAATTAAAAAAATAAATAGATATTTCAGTTTGAAAATAAAGGTGAATTTTAAGTTGGGAAGTGACACATATCACCTTATTATTGGAGCTCCTTATCTTAATTTTTGGTTAGGAGTTAGGCTTGGAGTTAGTTGAGAAGTGACACATGCCACCTTATGATTGGAGCTCCTTATCTTAATTTTTGGTTAGGAGTTAGGTTTGGTTTATCCATGCATTATATAGTGGTACAGATATAGATATATGCAATTCCTCCTTGTTTTTGTGTAGGGCAAATTACTTGAAAATGTATTTAACTTACCACTTTTTACCAATGTATGTATCCTTCTTTTTTTTTCTTCCCAATCTGTCAATGAACTTGCAAAATCCGTTCATTGCGTGTAGCGGTGACCTGTTTGACCTGCTGGGGCAGGTTAAACTAACGATCGTTAGGTTTATCATTGCAATGTTAGTCCTTTAGACTAACGATAGTTTATCATGGCTACATACAATGACAAAAAGTACCAAGTTAGATGACTTTTATTATTTTTAAAATTTCTGTACGTTTTTTTACACGTTTTTGCATACATTTTTATACACGTTTTTATACATGTTTATACACATGTTTTTATGCATGTTTTTAGACGGATTTTTATACACACATTTGTATACACGTTTTTATGCATGTTTTTATACACACGTTTTTATGCACGGTTTTACACGCGTTTTTAAAATATTTCAATACATACATTTTTATTCGTTTTCGTTTTTTTATGTTTTCACACGTTTTTTTACGTTTTCGACAATTTTTTACGTTTTCGTCCATTTTTTTACATTTTTGTCTGTTTTTTTACGTTTTCACCCGTTTTTTTATGCTTTCGTCCATTTTTTTATGTTATCGTCAGTTTTTTTACGTTTTCGCTCGTTTTATTACGTTTTCGTCAGTTTTTTATGTCTTAGTCTGTTTTTTTACCTTTTCGCCTGTTTTTTTTACGTTCTCGTCTGTTTTTTACCTTTTCACCCTTTTTTACGTTTTCGTCTGTTTTTTTTTACTTTTTCGCCCTTTTTTTTACATATTCGTGGTTTTTTACTTTTTTGCCCGTTTTCGTCCGTTTTTTACGTTTTCGCCCGTTTTATTATGTTTTCGTCATTTTTTTATGTTTTCGTCTATTTTTTTAAGTTTTCGCCCGTTTTACGTTTTCTTCTGTTTTCTTACGTTTTCGCCCTTTTTTACGTTTTCATCTGTTTTTTTACGTTTTCGCCCTTCTTTTACATATTCGCCGTTTTTTACTTTTTCGCCCGTTTTTTTTATGTTTTCGTCTGTTTTTTACGTTTTCACCCTTTTTTTACGCTTTCGCCCGTTTTATTACCTTTTCGCCCATTTTCTATGCTTTCGTTAGTTTTTAACGTTTACGCACTTTTTTTACGTTTTCGTGCGGTTTTTTATATTCTAGCCTGTTTTTTACGTTTTCGTTCGTCTTTTTACGTAAGAAAAATGACAAAAATATAAGAAAACGGACAAAAACATAAAAAATGCGTAAACGTAAAAAAAGAGACGAAAACGTAAAAAAAACGGGCGACAACGTAATAAAACAGGTGAAAGCGTAAAAAAATAGACGAACGCATAAAAAAACGGATGAAAACGTAAAAAATAGACGAAAACGTAAAAAAAATTGCGAAAACGTAAAAAAACAGACGCAAATGTAAAAAACGGACGAAAACGTAAAAATAGGGCGAAAACATAAAAAAAATGGACTAAAACGTAGAAAAACGGGCGAAAACGTAAAAAAAATAGACGAAGACGTAAAAAACTGACGAAAACGTAATAAAACAGGCGAAAACGTAAAAAAACTGGCGAAAACATAAAATAATGGGCGAAAACGTAAAAAAACGGGCGGAAACGTAAAATACGGAGGACAATGTAAAAAAAGGGACGAAAACGTAAAAAATTGTCGAAAACGTAAAAAAACGTATGAAAACATAAAAAAACGAAAACGTAAAAAAAATAGACGAAAACGTATAAAAATGTATGCATTGAAATATTTTAAAAACGTGTGTAAAACCGTGCATAAAAACATGTGTATAAAAACGTGCATAAAAACGTGTATACAAATGTGTGTATAAAAATCCGTATAAAAACATGCATAAAAACGTGTATAAAAACGTGTGTATAAACGTGTATAAAAATGTGTATAAAAACGTGTATAAAAATGTGTGCAAAAACGTGTAAAAAACATACATAAATTTTAAAAATAATAAAAGTCATCTAACTTGTTACTTTTTGTCATTGTATGTAGCCATGATAAACGATCGTTAGTCTAAAGGACTCACATTGCAATGATAAACCTAACGATCGTTAGTTTAACCTGCCCCAGCAGGTCAAACAGGTCATCGCTACACGCAATGAACGAAATTAGCAAGTTCATTGACAGATTGGGGGAAAAAAGGAATGTTACATACAATGGTAAAAAGTGGCAAGTTAAATACATTTTCAGGTAATTTGCCCTTTTGTGTATTACTCCCTCCGTCCCATATTAAGTGTTCACAATGGAATCTTTGGATGTCTCAAATTAAGTGTCCATATTCTATTTCAATCAATGAGATGAAACTTTAGTGGGTAAAAATGATATTTGATTGGTGAAGAGTTTAGCTAGTGGAATTTTCTAAAACTTTGTGCATGATGTAAGCGGACACTTAATATGAGACGGAGGGAGTATTGCTCGAAAGAGTCTGGTTCATATTGGCGGTGGGAACTTGGGGTTTTAGGGTGTGATGGTCGGAAGTGGTGGTTGTGTTGGCGGTAGGAGGTGGTGGTGGTGGTGGTGGTGATGGCTGGTGAAGAAGATAAAGGGTACAAAAGTCTTTTTGTGTAGTAGTTAAGCATAATGACTCATTTTTTAAAGCGTAATGAGTGGTTTAAAAATTCAGAAAGCATAATGAGTCATTTTAGTTAGTATATAGAGTATTTATAGATTTTACCCATTTTAAGTCACTCAAATCTTTATCAATTCACTCGAAAATTTGAATTAAAAAAGTGTTTAAAAAGTATTTTAAAAATAAAACTTTTTGTAAAAGCACTGAAAAGGGTAATTGGTCAAGTACAAAAAGGTGAAAAGTTGGTAAAATCGCTTAAAGTTAATCGCTAGGTTGCTCAACATTGGGAATGAGCAAAAAGATTAAAACAACATTATTTGAAGTTTGACTATTATCGTAGAAAAAGACAAAATAGAATGTCGCTCAAACTTTAAAAAGTCGCTGGCGATACGTCGCTCAAAAGGTACCCCTATTAAGCCCTCATGTATGACACAAAATGATTAGGCGCGAATTTTTTTGTGCCACATGTCGCCTTTATATTCAGTCGCAAGTCGCTTGGTTTATTTCAAGAAACCCACTAAAGTGAGTCTAAAAAAGCCTGCCACTTTAAGTGACTAGGCTAGTCTCAAATTTAGCCCCTTCTTTAATCATGTTGTTTTTTTTTTTTTTTTTTTTTTTTTTTTTGAAGAAGTAGAATTCTATTTCTTTGTTTATGTTGTTGGGACATGTCCAAAACAGAAAATTTTCTTTATTCCTTGTATTGTAAACGTTTGAAGCAGGAGCGGAGCCACCATGTAAGTAGTGGGGTAAATGCCCCCCAATAAAGCTTCAATGTAATGGTTAAACTAGTAGAAAAAATGGTTAGATTGGGTGTGAAAATTGGTTATGCCCTCAACAAAAGTAGCAAGTGCCCTCTTTAAAATGCAAAAATCATAAATTTGAATCTTCAAAGTTTTTTTAATTTCCTGGAATGGTCGACTGACTGGAAAAGAAGGAGGAGATTGGAAAGGATGGTGGAGAGCGGAGATTAAAGGATATGTAAACATTAAATATTATTATATCTCCACAAAATATGTACTTTATTTTAATTTCTTATTTAAAAATTGTAATTGTCGTGTATATTAGAGTCCTTACCAATATATTACTAATATCTTTTTTATCCTTGTTGTCCTTTCACCCCAGTAGCTTTACAAAATCTATGTTAATCTTAACTACTTTGATACAAGTTTAGTCGTTCATAGAATGTTTTATTTTTACTTTGGTTGTTGTGTTTAGTTTTTTGTGTATTTTAGAAGCGAGAATAAACTACAAGTCGAGTTGATTTAAATGAATATGATGTGGCTGCATTATAAGATGATTCTCATTTTATATATATCGTGGCTTTAGTTAGTGTTAATTGCCTAAAGTAAATTATTTTTACGTTTAATTAAATCGACCCGACCCATTTTTAATTTTATTTAAAAAAATTAATCCGTTATCGAATCATTCTTATCGCCCGTTGCCCCTTTCGATAACATTTTTTGGCTCCACCACTAATTTGAAGTAATATATAAATTCACCTTTTGCAGCAGCGGGGAAAAAAATGACTAATTTATAAACTTTGAGTCCAACAACTCAAACCCAACTTTTCGTTCGATATTGATAACTTATGTTACCTTTTGGCAAATTATCTTCATAAATTAACCAGAAATATGGTTTGATATTAACAATAAAAATCACGTTGACTAATTGACCAAAGAAAAACAACAGCTAAATGATTTTCTTACTCGTATTGTATAAGATATATATTCCCAATTTAGTAACTGTAAAATCTTAACATTTATTTGTCTTTTAGAAAACATGATGTAGTTTTCTAAGTATTAAGTTATCTCTTGCATCCCAAGTTCCTTCATGTTTCATAAATAAAAACAATAACACATTAAGTATGTAATAAAGAAAAATTGATATGCGTAGTTAATTACACAAGTTAATTGGCAAATGTAACTCAAACCTCATTTAATACTTGTTTATTAAAAGACAATTTAATTCATAAATTTTATTGACCATTTTATAAACTTTGTAACCAGCTCATGTATTAGTCAACTAGGAATTTATGATATGTTATCATGCTATTGTGTTTAGTAACCATTATAATGCTAATGTTAACAAATGTTTTATAAATAAAAATTAACTTGTAAATTAAATTCTTTTGAAGAAATAGAGGTATATATATGTAAATGATGAAGACTATGATTTATCAAATATATAATATAAATATAAATAAAATAAAAATCATGCCAATAACAAAGTTTTGAACCAGTAAAGTCAAGACTTAACTGTCGCCAAATAGAAAAAATGCTCTACTTAGGTTAATACTCATTGTTCAAGTTTTATACGTTGAACAACTTTTTAAAATTCAATAAATACTTTTCATTTATCTAAATTAAAATGAATCTCTCTTTATTGAACAACTACGACGCTATCAAGACAAAATCCTAGCATAAGCAGAAAAAGAGGAAAATAAAAAGGAGCGAACAACCATTATAACATCGCTAGATGAGCATCGGGACTACAGAGACTAAAGAGTTGTGAGTAAGTTGTCTTAAGAAAAGATGACAATAACAATATGAAAAGCAAATTAAGAGAAATCGTCATCTCAAACATGATTTATCAATTATGCTGCATGGTTTGATTAAAGTTGAATAGGAAATTATGTACCTTGATATGATTGTAAAAGTAAAAGTATAAATATATTTAGCAAAATTATAGTTCAAAATTTCTTAAAATACAATCACATTTTTGTAGTGAAATATACAAAAAATAATCTATTCCAAAAATCTGTATGCCGTTCATATTTTAGTCTTCATAGAAACGGAATCAATTTGCATATATTCACATCCTAAATAAGTTTTATACACAACCTAGATATTTTCCTTTGATAAATGTTTATAATAAGTCAAATAATACACTTATTGTCCAATAAATCACATACAATGTAGCAATAAACAAACGAATATGAATTCATTTTTGGTATTTTGTTTTAAATAAAAGATTTATAGTATTTTTTGACCAATTTAAAGTTTGGTCGTAAACTAGTCCTAACCATTTGATCAACATAAACATCAATTAATGTTTCCTCTCATTTAATTCTTTAGCTATTAAATGAGACTAACAATGAATAAATTGGAGGTTTAAGATAAAAGAGAGAAGACTCCCTCACTCTCTTTAAGCTTTGTGTTCTTCATAATCTCTCACACATGGATCTTTTTTCCGAAAATCACTTCAAACCCGAATTAGAACATGAATTCGAGTTTGAAGATGATTTTCCAATGGACACAAAAGGTGTCTTTCAAGATTTACACCAACTAGACAATCTTTCACGAACAAGTTCATCTTTTGACCCTGATTACACAACTCATGTTGAGGGGTACGACCCGTTTGGCCCCTTGCCATATGGAATAGGTTCGAATGATCTTGACTCATACGAGTTTAAGCCTCTTCAACATGTAAATGATGGCGGAATGGCAGTTAATTATGTCACTCAGAACAGAAGTCTCATGGCTTGCCCCCAAGCGGATTTTTCAGCCCGTTTGGGGATCATGGAATGCCCGATTCAAAACCCAAAGCCGATGAGTTTCTTCGCACCGGATGAAGGATCATGCATCACTGCTGACAATGGACTCAAGAAAGGCAATGTAAAGCCGAACAAATGGACAAAGAACACAAATTCTTCCAAAGGGCAATGGACCCAAGAAGAAGATAGGTAATTTACCCTTTTTTTTATATAATTTCGTGTATTCCAATTTACAGTATCACAAAAGAGTTGCAAAAGATCATTTTAAGACTATAGCCAAAAATTTCAAATCAACACTAGTTATTGTCAAATGAAGTATACATCAGCAGACAAATGTCAAAAGATTCACTTCTTGAAAGACCCTTCTCCACTTTTTTTACAAAAAGATGACTACCTAAAAATTTTGTTTGATAAACTAATGGTGCGATCATCCCCACGGAGATGACATTTTTGTTGTCTTCCACGGTTTTCAGCCTTAGTATGTACTATTACAACAAAGCTTTCTTAACATGCAAGTCTCACTTAGGTCAACAAACAGTGAGTTAAAATGATCTTTTCTAACAATTTTTTTTTTTTTTTTTTTGTTTAAGTGTCTATTACAAATGATCTTTCTATTTACATAACTGAGTAACGAAAAAGATAGACGTATAAATTCTTGGGTGTGTCCAAACATGCAGGGTTTTAAAAGAAATGGTGGAGAAATATGGGGTGAGAAAATGGTCATATATTGCTCAGATGTTGAAAGGGAGGATTGGCAAGCAGTGCAGGGAGAGATGGCACAATCATCTTAGGCCTGACATCAAGGTTTGCATTTTAAATCAAACAAAAATATAATAAGAGAATATAGAGAATATTGTAAATACCAAAATACAGATTTAAGATGGTGACTGGGATTGGTGATCTATTTACTGCATTTTGATGTTGTATATAATCATTTTAAAGGATGCTTGAGATTTGTTCATCTCAACTATGACATTTTATATACTTAGAAAACAATATAAGTAGGAATGAAATCCTTGGCATGTTACATAATTGTATATATTGATTTATCTGTCCTTTGTTATGTATCAACAACTCTATAAACGATTAGCAGAAGGATTTCTGGACGGAGGAAGAAGATCGGATACTGATTGCTGCACATGCAGAAGTGGGAAACAAATGGTCAGAAATTGCAAAGAAGCTACCTGGAAGAACAGAAAACTCGACCAAAAACCATTGGAACGCGACAAAAAGGAGGCAATTTACAAGACGAAAATGCAGGTCCAAATGGCCAAGACCCAGTCCTATCCTCCAGAACTACATCAAGAGCTTAAACTTACCAAGAGGACGAATGAACTCAAATAAAAGTAATAATGATCACACATTGGCCGTGGTTAAACCATTATCATCAGCTACAGAATTAGAAGATTTTGATTTTAGTGATGTGCCAGAATTCGCTATGGATGAGAAATTGCTTGAATGGGATGATAATATTGAATCGTTGCTTGATGACATGCATAGCAATAATCGAGGTGGCGAAGAAGTGGATTCATATTTGCTAGGTGAAGTGAAGAAGGAGATGGATTTAATGGAGATGATTTCCCAGGTCAACTTTTAGAAGCTGATACGAGTAATAAACTGAGAACTCCAAAAGAATAAAGACTTTGAAATCAATAAATGATTGCACATTGTACTTTCAAACCCTGTGTGTCTAATCCTTGTAGTTAATATCAGCTTAGTACCACATAATTTTGAGAAGAAATATTGCAATCAAATAGAATTATAGTACCAAAACCCGAAGGAACAAGTGAACAATATCTAACAATCCAAATGGTAGAGTTTAATCTAAAATACACAAAAACTATTACCCAAAATCTCTCATTTTAGCGACACAATTTGGAACAGCTTCAAGCCTTCTTTGGCTTTAAGCGCTTCACCTGTGAGTATAGGAAGACTCCAGCAAGAGCCACTCCAGTACCTGAAAGTTGAAACTTGCAATAAGTATGCATCATGTAAAGAGAAACCAAAATCTTATTTTTAAAATCCAGGTGAGTTGGAATACAGGTTGGGACGCAACATTTATTTGCTGCCTCTATTTAAAAATAACTAATATATTAATCATGATTACCAAAAACCAGAGATAAAGTATAACCCAAGTCAACCCATTTTCTTTAAGATATTTCAAAATCGTTAAGTCTAAAAAGATAAATAATAGAACTTATTGCAAAATTTTGAACATTAAGTTTACCTATGGAGTTGATAGGTGAAACAGGTGTTCGGAAGAACAGAACAGATGTCACAATCACCACCACACGCTTCACGCAATTGCCAACAGAGTGTGTAACCGGAGATACCCTTTGCAGAATCATATAGGAAACCTGCACGACACAAACATGTTAGCATATTAGTTTAAAGTGTGCTGCTGATTTCTATTTATGAAAGATAATATTTTTCTATTACACGAGACGTAAGGTTACCTGTTGATACGCATGGAAGCAGATAGCAGCAAGGAGAGACCTAACGTAGACTTGTTTAACGTTCAAACCCTGAAAAGATCAATGGAAAATCATTTGTCAAAAAACAATAGTTGCAATAAATATAAGCTATCAAATATTAAGTTACAACAATTTCTAAATTCTAAAAATACTCACAGCAGCTGTTAGGTACGCAGGGGTAACCCTCACTCCTTCGGTTAACAGAGTAACAGGGCTCAACAAGAAAAATGACATAATTGTTATGATTGAGAAGAGTGTAATATTGTCCAATGATTCCTGAAAAAAGCATAAATTGTTATAACTGAGAATAACAAAAAGTGCATATATGTACAATCGAAATCACCACTTTTTTTTATTAACATTATAACAGAACAGGACTGTTTGTTGAAGATACCTCTTTCTTAACCATAAATTTCTTGCTGAGGACATTGCGTGATTGATTAGACAAATTGGATGCCATTGCACTCCAAAATCCAGCCCTGTTTACCAAATGCAATGGTCAGTTTGTAGAGATACCGCATGAAATCCACAAACGGGAATTCTATTTTCTGCGTTCATGTTAGGAGTAAATAGTGAAATACAAAACATATATTAAAGAGAGTGATAAGTATTAGTCCGCACCAATTAAATGATGCCTCAGTCATCGATGCAAGGGCCACTCCACCAGCAATTGGTAAAAGGGAACCAACGACCCATGGTGTTGGCATCTGTCAAGTGAGATGGTTAGCATTTATTGTCCTCCAAGGAAACCTCCCATGGCAAGGGCTAATAAATTAAAATTTTGAGTTATAAACAACCTCTTATATACAAAAAGTAGATTAAAACATACCTCTCCTAAGAACATGGCAGACAGCACAACTGAGAAAAATGGCTCCATAGCTTTGATTGTGTGGGTAAATGACACAGCCACCTTTCCAAGACTCATGTTTGTGAAAAGATTTCCCAAGGTATGGACCATAGCCAATGGGAGAATTGCTAGAAGCTGCAAGTTGATAACTAATCAGTACCAAAAAGAGAATTATTAGGACACATACGTAGTCATTCATAAAATGGACGTACCTGTGCACCGCTGATTTTAGGTCGTTTGTGAAGATTTAGTGTCCACATCAAAAACACAATAACACTCCCCACAGCAAACTGAACTGTAGTGACAGTTATGGGATTTGGGAAGACTTTCAAAACCTGCAGCATTAATCACCAAAGATGTAACTACTTTTCAAGTAAAAACTTACAGTGAAAACTAAAGATTGCATAAGGTTGAATTATAACAAAATGCAGCTTTTTTCTCATGTATGTTAATGCTTCATTTGATCATATCTTACAACTACTTGTGAAATAACAGGTTTCCCCAAATCCTACTCTCCCAACTTTCATCGATACAAATTGTAAGTTGACTTAAACTACACCAAATGATAAAAATATGAACAATAGCCAGATGCTGATAATCTGAATTTGTTCAAGTTGAAGACCAGGCTGCCAATAATTTTGAACAACATTATGCACCATAAGTTTGAAGGTCACGCATTACAACATTAGCAATCTTAAACAACCAAAAACAACCAAAGTAAGCCAAATTTTCCCTGAGTTAAAATCTTTAAAACATAAACCAGTTCAACTTGGTTCACCAATCACCATTACAACAGCATGCAATTCATAAACAAGCATATGTAAATACGTTTAATTATTAATGCAATTGTTAATAATAAATCCGAGCATATAAATAAAGAGTTTAGCCCATTAAATAGCAACGAACTTTTACCAAAGTCCTGTTTAGGTACGTAAACTACAAAATATCCCATTAAATGTCACAAACTTTCAAAAAGTGTTCCGATATGCACATTTTTGTGACTTGTCATTCCAAAAAATCTGCCACATCTATTTCTTACGTGACAACTCATCAAAATATACATATTGAAACACTCTTTAAAAGTTTGTAACATTTAACGGCACATTTTGCGGTTCATGTATGATGTACCAAAACGAGACTTTAGAAAAAGTTAGTTGCTGTTTTGGGTATGTTTGGTGCAAATGCACTGGGGCTGCAGCTGGAGCTTATATTATAAGCCAAAAGCTGAAGCTTATATTTTTATAAAGTTACTTGGAGAATTAGTTGGAGCTAAAGCTTATTAATGTAAAATCACATAAAAATACATCAAATTAAATTCACATATATTTCCAGCTTTTATGTGATAATCCATTATATTTTGTAGGGTATTTAAGTAATGTGATTAGCTATAAGCCCCCATAAGCCCTTTTCTATGGGCTTGGGCTTATGGCTTACAAAAGGTTCCATAAGCCCATCTGACAAACAAGGCTTATTTTATAATCCAGCTTATTTTAAAAGCTTAAGCCCCCATAAGCCCCGTTGCCAAACATTGCCTTTATGGGTTAAACCTTAAATAAATAAATAAATAAACATGTAGCATGTAGCATTTATTACAATTATTTCAATCAAATCAAAATATTTCATTATGTGGGGTATGACTATGAAAAGAGGCATAAGTCGAGCTACAAGAAATATTCCCGCTGCTACCATCCATTGCATCAGGTAACCATACATGAAGGGGAAATTGTGCAGATTTAGCAATAGCACCGGCAAATAATAGAACAGCGCACAAAGTAACAAATAAAAAATTGACCTCATTATTAGAAATGTCACTACAATCAATTCAATATCCTAAACACAAATCATTTCAAATACACAAAAAAATATGAAAACTCATTTGTACACATTAACTATTCATCAAGACACAAAAATCACTACTCGAGCCAGAAAGTTATGGTCGAGGGGGCAAACTTTGATAATTTTTCAAAACTACACTATAAATCAGCTCGTTGGAGGGGCAAATTACAGAAATAGCCCAATATTTTAAAAAAATTACACTACAATTATTTTCGCTAGGGGCACCTGCCTACCCTGCCCCCCTCATGTCTTCACCTCCATGCATTAAATACTTGTACAATATTGACATCCTAAATAAAAAAAAAAACTATGTATGCAAAGTAAATCATTTCCCTAAAAAGATAGTACAACCTTAAAAACATAGTATAAAACACAAACCTGTTTGTTATAGATATTGAAATAGATATTAAACAGATACCAAAGCCCAAACAACGACCCAAGCACTAACGTCTCCGCCATCTTCGACTTAACAACCACCTCACCACCATCACCAACACCTTCCCCACTCACCTCCGCCGCCTTCACTTCCACACCACCATCACCACTCTCCTTCTCCAACGCCGGCGCCGATATCCAATCACCTAACTTCCTGTTATTACCATTAACCGAACACCTGATAACAGGTAGCCTGTTTGTAGATAAGGATACTCCATTGACAGATCGGAAAGTGATGGATGATGGGAGATTAGGTGTTTGGGTTGTGAGCCTGTGATGACGTGGCTTGAGGTTAGGGATGGTTGTTGAGAGATTGAAGGAAGATGTTTGCATTTTGTGTTAGTTTAGATCTTTGGGAAATGGGGGTTGGTGAGAGTGTTTTTGTGTGTTTTATTGGAGGCTCCGCCTGAAGGAATGAAGAGGGAGAGAGTGTGACAAAGTGTGTGTGGGGTTATATAATTGTTAATATTTGATTTTATAAAGTTTTTTGTTTTTTTTATTGGGATATTCTTTGGGGATATCAGATTTGTTTTTGTTGCACCTTGAATCTAACTACCACTCTCCTCTACTATGTTTTCCACGGCTATTGTTTCTACTTGGTTCTAATCAATAATAATGATAACAGCATCCGTAATAGTTTCAGTTGTTTAGGATTTAGGGTTTAGAGTTTACAGTGTAGAGTTTGGTATTTGTGTCGGTTGATGTAGCGCTACGAGCATTGGTGAGAATCATGATTGTGAAGTTTTTTTTTTTTTTTTTTTTTTTTTTTTTTTTTTTTTTTTTGTTATTATTATTATTATTTGTATATTTTAGTGGATGTTTACGTAAGTCATGTATAGGTGGTTGGATGATGGTAATTGTACATTTAGTTTCTCACGTTCGGTAAGGACCCGACCAGAGTCAAGTGTTGGGTAATACTCACGTGACGACTACAAGGTGTGTGTGTGTGTGTGTGTGAAGATGGATTAGCTTCACAGTATGAATGAATTGATCCATCTCGTGGGAATAGACCTTTATTTACAAGGATGCATTTATGGTTTCGTGTCACCTTTAATGGGATCCAAAGGTTGAGGATGGTCCATGTGGTGGCATCTAGAGGGGGAGATAAGAATGACATGTGGCGTGATATTATTGGCTCGCCCAGGTGCATAGAATATTGCATGCACGCATTAGTGAGATGTTCGTAGCATTACCTCTAAGCCAACTAGGTAACGACACATGTTGTCTATTGCAACGACCTTTTAGGATAAAATCCTAGTTGAGCTTTTGTCTTGAGGTATCATCCAGGCTTGTGAACTTGCTTCCCAGGCGTGTTGATTTATGGGCTTGGCTTGGGCCTGTTTTGAGTGTGTGGGCTCTAGTTCTTTGGGGCTAGAACTCCTATACGCTATTAATCCCCCCCCCCCCCCCCCCAACTCCATTAGTATATGGAACTCCTGTGAGATATGGTGATGAACTTTGATGCTTTCTGTTTTTTCTTTGATGATTTGACACTTTTCCATGTTATGTTTTTTATTACAAAAATGGAAAAGTCTAGCCTGTAGGTGTATAATTCTCGCTTTGTCCGCGTGTTTTGCCTAGGCCTCAGAGGCATTGAATGCAAGGATGGCCCAGGTCATTGACTTAACTGTCTTTGTAGCCGTCAACCTTCTCTTTCCTTCTTGGTTGACATGATAATCATTTCAACTAATGAAAATGTACGCATTTTGTTTTGTTTGCAACCACACATCTATCTTTCAACCGCCTTCCTGTTTTCCCAGGCCTAGTGGGTCCCTTTAGAGTATGTGCCCTTTGTTTTTGGGTCTACTAAGTTTTGGACGCGTCTTGTGGGCTCCCAAGAGATTTGGGGTATATAAAGTAATCATGCCTTTTCAAATGCCTTTTCTACATTTTCTTTGCCATTTCCTAACTCGTCTCATTGAGTTTGTGTCTTTTTCCTCGTAAAATTCTTTGGAAAATTTATTCGTTGTCTTTTGTGTTTCATCTTTCGATGTGTGATGAATCATGTTTATCCTTTCTTTAATCCTCGTGTTTTTACAAATAAGCGGAGTTCGCCATGTTGCTAGGTCTGTAACCATCTTCTTTACTCTCTTTTGCCTTTTTTAAACTTTTTTTCTTCATTTTGGTTGTCATTTTTTCTTGATCCATGCCTCCTAGGACTGCTTCCCAAGGTCCACCTCCTACTGTAAAGGCTAGTGGATCCTCAGTAACCATAGATAGGTTTAAGTCATTTAGAAATAAGCCTTATATCTTGAGTATATTAGCCATGGTAATCTTAGGTTTACTCTGCACCCTTTCTTTCAAGAACTGTTCAACTTCTATGGCATTCGTTTGTCACAATTGCATCCAAGTGGTGTGCAGAGAATTACGACTTTCATACTAGCCTGTTATAGTGTCAATATGCCATCATTTTTTTGATGTATTTCATGCCTTTTTATTCTTGAAACAATATGGATCGTGGTATACCAAATAGAAAATAAGGATGGAGAAGGGGTTTAAACTGGAGGTTTCCTGTAGGGGTTTCCATGGTTGGCACAAAAAATGGATCTGGATCTGTTTTTTTGGGGGTAGAGGGCCTAACGAGTTCATTGGGTGGACTGACCGTGTTAAGCTAGATGAAGGCAAACCTCTAGTTGTCCTATCCGGTGTGAAAAAAGATTTGTATCACATCATTTGCACAATGTATGTGTACCGGAGGCCTTAACATGAAAGGGACTTGGTGCAAGCTCTGTTAAGTACCAAGTGGAAGAATGGTTATGCACCGGTACTCAGTTGGGATAACATAGGTAAAAATCTTTTCATGCCTATTTATTGTCTTGTGAAACTTGTATTTTTGTCTCGGGATTTCTGAATGCGTCTTCTTGTGTTTTGCAGTGATGGAGATTGACGAATATATGTCACATAAGGATGATAAGTTTTTGTCTATTGCTAGTGAACATGTTCTTCCTTTTTCGGATCCTGACGCAAATGTTCCCAATGGAAGTGTCCAGGCTGGAGGTCATCCTGATGTTCAACTGAACAGTCAGGTTCAGGATTGGCCTGTTGATCAGGTGGTACATTCACATGTTGCCCAATCAGATGCTCCCACTCAATCAAATGTTCAATTTTAAGTTCCAAAGTTTTTTTAAACCAGTGTTGGCATTTCCCCAATTGTTGGCACTTCTCAGACTGTTCCCCAGGGTTAAATATTGATGCCCGCCTAAGTCACTTAGATAGAGGGAATGGCATTGCTCAAGCTAAGAATTCTGTGAACCACGGGGAGGGTAGTGAGCAAGAGGTTGAGGACTTGTTAAGCTGCAAGAAGAGGAAGCAGCATGTTGGTGCTTCCATTGTTGTTGATATTAGTGAGACTCCTATTATCGCTAGGAATTACTAAGATATTTTCTCTAACTGTATATTTACTTTACATGTGTCATCATTATTGCAGGGTTTTGGTGGTCATCCACAAGGCTATAAAACATGCATAGCGGAAAATAAACACACAAAGTCGTGCAGACCAAAACCCTAATAGCCAGATCTTCTAATCAGGGATAACCTAATCTAACACAAAAAAATGGTATTTAGGATTACTTACTTGTTATTCTTGCTACGCGTATGCTTCTTTAACCTTTTCTTGATTCACATGGAACGCTTCCTTATTGATCTTGATGCTTCACGATCTCTTTTTAGGTATTCATGGGTACTACACAGGTAGAACTAGGGCTTTGAACCTATGCAAGTTAAGGGAGCACGAAACCGGGTGAAACCCTAAATTGACTATAAATCAACTTAGGGAAGTCGATTGAATTCAACTTGTGTGTTTCGACTTAAAAGTCGATCAACCAAAGGTTTTTTTGAACCATTTGGTTTGTTCTTGGTCGATGGTCGAACACTAGAGAGAAGAGGGGGGGGGGGGGAGATTTTCAGGTTTAGAGGAATGCTATGTATGAACCTAAAAAACTTTTGGTATTTATAGGATACCAAGGAAGGTTCTACTAGGATTTGGAAAGCCTAATCCTTTTTCAACAAGTAATCAAGTTTGACATAAAGTCAAACTTAATCCTTTCCCTTTGAGGGTCGTTCGACCGAACAAACAACCCTACGGGGTTTGTGTTTTTGTCGTTTATTACCCCTTAATACTTATCCCAGATAAGTATTATACTTTGAGTTATTACCGTTTAACCCTTAAATGAAAATACCACAATATTTTCATTTCCTCGTTACTCTCATTTCATTTCATAACTCGTTTCTTATTTCTGATTGCTTGTTCTATTTAGTGTGCACCGGTGTGACCCTTCAGCATTTATCTGAAGACAAGTGTGAAAGTTGTTGTTTACACATAATCCTTTCAATTATTTGTTAAGGTGTTGATGATGATGGCGGAAGAGAATAATGAGACTTTTGCTTCCAGGATGAAGGGGATGAAGGCGAGAGTTATGTGTGCCACTAAGGACACAACTTTTGATGGAGGTGTACATTTTTTGACATGCTATGTTTGTTGTGACATTTTGATGTATAAATGTCTTTTTGCGGTTTTGTTAAGGTGACACTACTCTGGCGACACCAGATGATGTTGAAGATCTTTGTCTCTTGCTTAAGAAGTCTTTAAGGTTTGACGATCCGCTCATTGATACATCCTCTCAGCGAGGTTTGATGAACATCTCTACCCACAATTCAGTTTTAAATCATTCTAAATGACAAAAATTGGTTTCGGCTTTTGTTTAGTTTCGTCATATATTCGTTCAACCATTATAAATTACAACATTTTTCATAAATTCATAGTTCATTGATCTAAATAAAAAAAAAAAAAAAAAAAAAAAAAAAAAAAAAAAAAAAAATCGCATAATTTGAGCCAGAACGAAATTACTATGAGAATTCTTGATTAACAAACCCAAAATTAACATACATTATTCATCTTTTTTGTTTTAGTAATCTAAGGTTTATCTACTAAATTTTCAAACAACTCAAGTGCTCACGAATACGCCCATAAGGTGTTCGATGATGTGATCCAATGAATTAATTTTGTGATTTTAGAGTTTGAAGATATTTATTAGAATATTAAACTTTTTGTAATCCATAGAACTTTTAGTATTTGATGAAAAAAATCAAAGTAATTGATTAGTGAGGCTTTTGAAAATGATAAATAATGTTCAAACTGTGATGAATAAAACTTTGAATATGTAATCGTTCACTATAGAATGTTCATCAAATAATATTCATCGAAGATAAACAAAATTGTTCATCGAAAAATACAAAATGTTTCTTATGTTCATAAATATTTCTATACTACACATAAAGAAAAAAATCATTTGCTTAAACTTAAAAATAAAAAAATAAAAAAATAAAAAAATAATGTTATTAGACTATAATATTGTAACTAAAAAAGTTAATGCAATTTATTAATATTTAAATACTTAATTATAATATAAATCACCAAATTTCTTCACTTCACTTACCTTACACCTATAGACACATAAAAAGATTACGCACACAAATTAACGCTACTATACACCGTCATCGTGCGAGTATTGGTATAGTTAATGCAAAATGTACAACCTTTTTTTATGTTTATCAATCTATACAAAATGTTCAACAATACCTTGTCCAGAAGTTCATTAATGTAAAATGTTCGTTAAATCGTCACTCTTATTTTAAAGGAGCTAACTTTTTGTTTGACCATATATCGTTATGCATATGCGTATCTACATAGTCTGATCTAATCTTTTATATAATAAAATAAAACTCCTATTGGAATTTTGCATTTCAAAAAAATCAATTCATACCATATTTAGTAACAATTTTATTAAAAAAAATATATTATTTTCTTATTAGGTAATATTTTATATTTATCTATAACACAAGTAGAAGATAAATACAAAAAATATAGATAAGATATTTAAAAAAAAAGATTATTTATTTTATATTTATCCACAACACAAGTAAAAGATAAATACAAAAAATATAGATAAGATGCAATTAGCAATATGATTAAAATTTTTAAATAATTATTTCAAAAAAATTTTAAAAAACCCGCGCGTGCACGGGCATTATAACTAGTAAATGATTTAAAAGTTTACAAATTTGAAGTTTAATTTTAACAAATTAAAGATGCAAAATACGGAAAAAAGAAGAAAAACAAAACGTGTGCATATTGCCCAAAAGTTGGCGTTCTCCAACAATCCTTACCAAACCATCCTTACCAAACCTTCACCAACCCTCATCCTAGAAAAAATCTCAGCTCTAGTGGGTGAGAGGACAAAGCAGTCACCTTATAATAAAAAACTTTATATCAAGACTCTAAGGGGTGTTTGGTAGAGAGAAATGAAGGTAGACAAATGAAAATGGCTTTAATTCTCGTGTTTGGTAAGCCAAAGAAATGGAAAAGCGGAGAAATGCGAACTCTCGAGAAATCATCTCTTTGTAATTTGATTTCCATCCCATTTTGGGTGGAATTGGGAATTCTCCGCCTTTTTTTTTTTTTTTTTTTTTTAACAAAATAAATATGTTTTTAAAAATAATTTAAAAAAAATATATATTTTTTTTAAATATATTTTTTTAGAATTGTTATTTAGAAAAAATAATTTTTTAAAATAATTTTTATAAAAAATAAATTTTAAAAAAATAAATTATTTTTTTTAAATAAATTTTTAAAAAAATATGTTTTTCTTAAATAAATTAAAAAAATATATTTTTTTTAAATATAATTTTTTTGAATTGTTATTTAGAAAAAATAAAAAATTTTAAATAATTTTTATAAAAAAAATAAATTAAAATTTTTTTAAAATAAATTTTTTAAAAATAAGTTTTTTTTTTAAATAAATTAAAAAAATATAATTTATAAAAAAATATTTTTTTTAAATATTTTTTTTTAGAATTGTGATTTAGAAAAAATAATTTTTTTTTAAAAAAAAATCAACAAATAATTATTATTTTTTTCATTTCTCGGGTCAAGTCTCTGTTGTTACCAAACATTAGAATTGAACAAAATTCTCTACTGATTTCTATTCTCTGAATTTATATTCTCTGCTTCATTTCTATTCTCTGAAATTCTCTCTACCAAACGCACCCTAAGGGTGTGTTTGTTTTATTTAGATGTTTTAGGTCTAAATCTGACTACCACATCTTACTAGTAAGAGGTGGCTAGAACATTTAAATCTAAATGAAATAATGTTGTTTGTTTTTGTATAATTGTCCTAATAATTTTACGTGCTCGTTTATGCAATTTATTTAAGTAACTTGTGTAAATATGAAACAAGACTTTTTATCATAAATAAAACATAGGTAATAAACCATCAAATATATTATATCAACATGAGTCTTCAATCTCTCTTATCGAGTAAGAGGTAGTTAGACAAGTCCCCACCTCTTACTGAGTAAGATGTTATATGTCTAACTGGGTCTGACTTAAAAGAAAAAAACAAATAAGCAAAACGTCTGCCCACCTCTTACTGGTAAGAGTAAGAGGGAATAAGACGGCTAGTAAATTTTTTTTTTTTTTAAACAAACACACCCTAAAACTTAATTGTTGGTTATCCAATTATACGTTAATGATTAAAGTTCGCCTGATTTAAAATCTAAAAACACACTAAAAAGAGACATGTGACGAGGCTTTTGACTCACTTGTTCGTTATGCAAGGCAAGTTTGTGTGATATTGAAAAGTCTTAACCTCATCCTATTATTTTTTGGCCAAAAGTTTTTTATAGATCTAATTTTTATCATAGAACCCATCAAGCAATTTTAGCCACTCATTTTTTTATCAAAATAAAAAAATAAACTTTCACCCTTTTTTTAAAACTTAAATATTTCGCAAACCGTAAATCGTCAAGTTACAAAAAAAATACCATCACGACGAGAATTAAATTATCTTTCTATAGATATGCATTGTTATATACTTTCGACGAACTTTTTTTTCGATGAATTTTTTTTTTCACTCAGAAAAATCATATATGATTCGTAAGAATCATATATGATTCGTAAGAATCGAATCATATATGATTTTTTACGAATCATATATGATTCTTTCTGGATGGAAACTAAAAAAAAAAATCGTCGAAAGTATATAACAATGCATATCTATAGAAAGATCATTTAATTCTCGTCGCGATGGTATTTTTTTTGTAGCTTGAAGATTTACCGTTCGCAAGATATGTTGTTTTGAAAAAAAAGGTGAAAAATATAAATGGGTGGATATGATTGGTTGATAGATTCTATGACATGTATGGGTTCTTCATGGATCTCAACTCTTATTTTTTGTTAGAATTCAATATAATACTTTAAAATTGGTTAAGTGAAATTCAAAGATGCAACATAGTATCCCTAATTTGGTTTATGTAAAATTTTTTCTGCTTTATAGTATGAAGTGGGTATAAGGTAGTTTTCAAGATTATATATAATTTAGAAAGTGGGATTTACATCAAGGTGGTAGGTAAGCGGGCAACAAGCTGCGCCGCCACCCCTTTCTGAATAGCAAACCCTATTCTACTGAAAATATAATCGTGACCCCTCGGGGCCGATATATTGCTGCGAACAATCTTACGAACCCGATCCAAGAAGCGCACAGCTTCAGGGGCTAAGGAACCAAAAGTGTCAAATGCAAAAGGAACAAACACGTGTTGATTCTTGGAGCAGGCTTTATCATGTTTGTCCACTTTCTTCATCTCAGCCTTCATAACAGCTTGCCCAGCCGTAAACCCATTACCCCGAAGATCCACGAGGGGGGACACACCAGTAAGGTAGTTGAAATTTTATTTAGTCAATTTTAGAATACCTTGCATAATGCATGTTTAAAGTTTCAGGGGATCAGAAATTTCACATTACTAAGTTAACAATTTGACCAATGTTTTTAATTTTCGAGGCATTTATATATATACCTTTCCAAAGATGCAAAATTATATATATATCTTTTGCATGTATAAAAATTATTGTATTATATGCATAAAAAACTTGTACCAAAGATAATATGTAATTATTCATCTTTGGAAAAGTATATATATATATATATATATATATATATATATATATATATATATATATATATATATATATATATATATATATGCAACTAGCTTCATGACCCGCCCGATGGGCTGGTTCGCTTTATAAAATTGTTATCCAAACTATTTCGACGTAAAAATAAATAGTGAATAACGGCAAATATGTTTAACAAAATAATTGGGAAACCATTATATATTGCTCATGTATTATATGCAATGTTTTGAAAAGCGCGCCTACTCCCTAAATCCCACGAGGCTCCAGCCTTTGCGATTTTTTCAGATCGAGGCTCACGACAAGCATGAATCCCGTAAAAATCGTAGCGCCTTGGGGATTTTTGCACTTTTGCGCCTTGGGGATTTTTGCGCCTAGAAGATGTAACGGGATTTTGTCCTTTTTTTCTTAATAGTAAGATACATTTTGGGCTTACATGTTATATACATTGGGCCCTTTAAGTTATAAAGTATCTAATATCCCTAATATTTTAAAAACGAATTAGAACACACAATCAGCAAAGAAATATATATTTTTTGTTATCTAATGTTTAAGAATAGTAGCTTATTAACATATACAAATTTTATTTCTTTAGTGTTAAGTATTACCAAACAACTATAGATTTTTTGCTGTTGATAGTTGATAGAGATACATGGTAATTTGTTAAATTTTCTAAGTCATAAACTCGTATATTGTAATGTATATTCAGGGATTTAGGGTAGTTCATGGATTCTGATATGTTGCTTTCTTGATATTTTGGGTTTAAATGCAAGCTTTGTTAGATGTAATAACCATTAAGTGGCATTATGCATTAAATATTGATATTTTTGTGTTATTTAAGCTGCATAAGTTGTCACATATGTTATAAAAAAACCTAAATGTATAGTGCGTCTCATATTTATGAATCCCGCGCCTTGATTTGCGCCTCGACTCAAGGCTCTTTGACCCCCTTTGCGCCTTAGTGCGCCTTGAGCCTTTAAGAACATTGATTATATGTAAAAAAAAAGAACAATCATAAGTATCATAACAAATTAATTACGTGATGATTATTCATATGCGAAATAAAACTTCTTTGTACACAACGTTTGTTGTGGAGTTAGTGTATTCGCCATCTTTATCACAACAAAGCTTCAATCCTTTTTTCGTCTTGACTTTTGAAACGACCACATAAAGTTGTCTGTTATTCTTTGTCACATATCTACTCACCAAGTTGTGTTGCTCGTCAATAAGCCTCGCGATACTCAACTTTATTCTGACCAAAACTTCAAAAAATTCACAAGTCAGTAGCTATCGGCTTCTACTCGTTTATAAGATCAACTTCCTAAAGATGAAGCAATTATGTTCATTTTATATGCATAAAATCAAAAATACAATTAGATCATAACACAACTAATGGTCTCATCATTACCCGAAATACAGTTAAACATACGAAGTCTTGTGTTTATTGAACTCCATGAATTAAACTAAGTGACTTGAACTTGTATATTGGTTTTAAGTAATGAATACATCATCCAAGTTAGGAATTATAGCTTAATTTAAAATTGTATTAAAAAGTACTAATACTGAAAGATAAAAGGCGATCGTAACTTTAAACACTTGTTTACAAATAATCATACTTTGGGAGTCTATTAAAGAAAACTATCAATGATCAAAACATGAGAATAGATGAACAGAGATAGAGCTTATCTAACAATGTATTCAAAAGTACTAAAACTAACCAAATGCATTAACCTCTCTATGTACACCAAGCTTAATTATCCTTATACAATGGAAGTAAGCGGGTGTGAATAGGCGACATATTTGTAGCTATAAAAATAAACTAAAATTTAGTAAGGCTTCAACACCATGCTAATTGTGATCCATAAATTTCATCATATATTTAGTAAGGCATTAATAATACCAACTTACATGTGTACTTCAAGCAAATCATATATTTGGAGTGCACCAGAGAAAACTATATAGGGAAAAATCATAAATGAATCATTTCAATGCACATGAGAATAGATGCAATAATATGAGCTTTATATCAGCTTAGTTGAGTGGCAATTGCTTCATGCTTACCATACTTCGCAATTGTACCCAAGAATTGCATTTGATGAAAACTAAAATTGGTAAAATAATGATTAATAATATTGCGTACAAAGCTTACCAAGTTCATAATACTTGTACAGATACTTGACTTAAGGAATTCTTGTATGATGGATATTCAAAAGAAACTACATATCAATTCCTCCAAATAATTATCTTGATCAATCTTTTGATGTTCTAGATAAGCTGCTTCAGCCTCCAAATAATAATTATTTTCATCTTCTAATTTTTTTTCTCCCACATTGTTCCACTCGTGAATGCCATTGCAACTTGGCCTTTATGCAGGGTTTCGTGGGCCGAAGCCACTTCATTTGACCGGATAGACAACACTTGAGCATGTTGTAAGAAGTTAGAATTGGAATTGTAGAAATTGTGTCCATTTGTGGGATTTGTTTGTGGAAACTTACTTGGTTGTTGATAGTGTGTTTGTCTTCTCTGTAGCCTAAAAGCTCCAGTTCCTTCTGCCCATTTTCTGTTGTGGACACTGTGACAAACACTAAATGGATATATGAACAACGTCAAGCTATTACCTAGCAAAGCTTGTTAGTGATGGAGGGTCAAAATGGGATTAAGTCAGAAATTCAACTACACATAAACAGTCTAAATGGGTTGAAATTCATTCTAAGTATATTTAAATGCTTGGAACCACTATATCAGAAAGTTACCATTTTAACACGTTATGCATAGTGCCCATTTCACTACCTCTAGCTTACACAACCATCAGTTCATAAAGACTGAAAATCTATGTTACGCTAACCTTTGAGTCTTCTGTATCTAACTTTATATAAACATCAACAGAATATTTATGAGAAGAATTATGCATAAACGGTTATTGGTCAATGTGTCACATACCAAAAATCTAAAGGTTCAATTATGACAAAAAAACATTACAATACATGTTCAACACGTGACGTGCCAATTGGGCAACTTACATTAACGGGAAACAAAGAGAGCCTATATCAAATGTTCAAAAAGAATAATAGCTCTTTTAAAGCACATGGTGAATATGAAGTCTTCAATTTTAAATGCACCAACACGTTATAGTTTGTAGAGAAAAGAAAATGCAGAAATAAATGGAGTACTAACCTTTTTTCATACTGGGATACCGGGCGAATGGATCTGGACTGTGGTCTCTTCCATACATAAGGCATTAAGAAACAGGACACCAAAAGATAAGTTAATTTATGCAGCTTACAAAATTTGAAAACTGCTACGTAGTTTATAAGACAAATTACTTCACAGATGCACCTTTTAAATACAGATTGGGATGACCTACGAACACTTTTTATTAGATTAAAATTATGATTTATTCTATGTATCAATACAATTAAAATAATCCATTTGACCTGTTGCGATTGACAGGGTCTGACTAAAAGGGACAATTTGGATTGATTTAACTAAACTGCGTACAATAATAGTCACATGGGTGGAAAACGGGAATATGTTAAATATAGTGATCATCTTGAACCGTAAACTATTGTGTGTCCACTTTTTAATAAAAGTGAATATGTTCAATATAGTGATCATCTTCGTTGACTACAATAACTTAAGTTGGTGTAAACATTTGAAACTTTAGAAGACTTTTAGCCTATTCTACCCAATTTGAACCGTTGCTCATGTAGTATCAATTAATGTGACGATAGATATCTACACTGATAAAATTACCCATTATATGTTGTAGTGTATACTCTTCCTTGTCCTTGATAATCAAATCAGTTGCCCTTTAGAACTTATGCAGGTGAATTAAGCTGATGAGAAAGATCACCTCGGCACCTCTGTATTTATACAAATATAGTATTGATTAGTAAAGACCCGCCTTGGTGTTCAATATAAAAGTCAAAACTAAGAGGAGTCGTAAACTAAAAAAGTGACTTTAGGAAACGTGCCAATTAGAGTTAGAAAATGGTACTCTACCTTTTTGTGCAAATAGCTTGTAAAAATATACACAACTTACGGAACTAAAAGATAAAATCATTATGTTGTATTGGTATTACAAAATAATATAGTCAGTTGATTGATGCGTGGGGATCGCACCAGGTTTTACTTCTCAAGGGATCTCAAGAAGCTTACAACCCCCACCAGGCAGTGTACCTGATCGTTGTAGTATAGTATAGTGACAAGTACCGGGGGATTGATCGTTCAGCTAGGAATAGTGTCGCTAGGATTAGAAAACCTAAATACTAGTTCTAGAGATGAAGGATGATTATTTTTGTATTTTTATATTTTTTTAGAAAGCAAGTAAATATCTCGGGTTTGAAGGATTTGGGCGGAATTAGTTGCTAGTCAACTAACCCAATACTAAAGATGCAATCAAAATAAAATACTAGAAATGAAAATAAAACTAAATTAAACTAAGGTTGTGAGCAATAAGTGGAGAAATTGTGTTTACTTAGATTTCATTACTCCCTAGATATCTTTCACACGTTAATTACTTGTTATAGTTGTGTGGATGACGGATTGTATTCCTTAATACCATTCATGGGGTGGCGTACTTAACTCCCCAATCCTATGAGTGCCTACTTCACTCCTATGTCGAGCCGGCTAAGAAGCTCCTAACATGGGATCATTAGAATTTACTCATGCATTAAATACAACCAATAAAACCTAGTACACATCGGTTCATGTTTCCTAAGACGTTCAAGCATGTTACCAATTGGAGATCTGCCAGTTTTCGTAAGCCTAACATTGAAATCGTTCATCGAATACAACCATAAACAAGTAATCAACATCTAGGTTTCATTAGATCTAAGCAAACACAAGATAAATCTAGCCTAGCATGATGGAATCAAGACAAGCACAAGATATAGACAACCAACACATAGACATATTGATTGAATTAAAAGAACACTTATCTCAATTACACATGTAAGGGTTCAAGGGCTGAAAACCCTTGAAAAACCTGTAAAATTCGTATATGGTTCGGCCTTAGGGTTTCTCCAAACTTGTTCCCCTCTAATGAATGAAAATTAGAAAACTATATATAGAAAATTGAGGCTGACGGCGTCAAGAACAATCTTGTGACGCCGTCATCTCACCGCCAAAAGAATCCTCGGACTGCCTTGATCTACATCTGACGCCGTCATGTATTAAGTTTTTCTAGGCCGTCACGTATTTAACTCTTGACGCTCTTCCTTGTGACGCCTTCATTTCTGTACTGGGCCGTCATGAAATTTACTCTTGACGCCGTCAGGAAAATTCTCTTGACGCCGTCACACACTGTTCCCAGCTTGGAAAATTAAGTCTTTGGCGTTTTCTTCACTTTTATGCTCCAAAAACGTCCGAATTGCTTCCTTTTCCAGATTTCACTCCCAAAGTACCTAAAATCACAAAAGGAACGATTTAGGGCAATATTTGATCAAATAAATTCAATTCCAGGCTTAAATGACCCCCTAAAAGTGGTTCATTTTTCACGTCATCATTGATTGAGGTGAAAATGATGAAGTATTACGTATTTTTGCGGAGTACGACATGTCTTAGTGAGCCATCATCCATAATTTGTGACAGTAGCTAATGTGCCTTCAAGCCTCGGGTCAACTACCGACTTGGACTTCCCTATACCTGTACAATAGCATATCCATCTCATGCATTCAGGTTGGTTCCCAGGGGTTTTTTGGGCAAGTGGGCATCGACATGTGATCAGCTTCGTAAGAAAGATGTCGTATCTCCATAAATCTATCTTGGCAGTTAGACGCCCCGTTTGGACATATTCAGGAGCTCCATATCCGTTTGTTCCTACCACCTAGATTCAATTTTACACATGTTACTTCAGTACGAATGCATCACAAATGGACAAATAATGTAAAAGGTTTCTTGAAATGAACATACTATAGCTGTTAACAATGACATGCATCACTTACTAATAATTTTTATGTAGTAATGGTGATACATAACTTTACGACATAAAGTTGTCTTCATATATAGTTTTGGGTTTTTAATGTAGACATATCGACATATAATTCATGGTTAAAAACTGGATGAGTCAAAAGCAAACCAAAGGGTGAAAAATATTGACCTTTACTCTTGATAATTACTACCATAAAGCTTGCGTCAACCGGAAATAGTTACTATTAACCTTGAGAGGTAATGTTTCAGAGTGATCTAACCTCGTTATTGGAATCACAATTATATGACCAGTCATGCTACCTGTAATAGACAAATAAAATAAACAGTTTAAGTGGTATGTTTAAGAACATTAGCAATAGAAAACTAAGAAATAAATATTATCTTACAAATTACATAAAAGTCCGATTTCAAAAGCTTTGCTCGCGGAAATACATTGATGTTTTCATAGGAATCCGCCTGTTTTACAATCCACATGGATGTAATCCTTTGTCTCGAGAACCTGCATAATGCATGTATTATTAATTAGAGATAAAATAGTAAACCATTTTTCGAAAATTTTAAGTTTTGATAAGCCTAGCAGTGTTTCAAAAGACCATCCTTGCTACCTCCTTGATTGTTTTGCTGGTCAGCAGGTTGTTCACGGGAATCACATTCATTCCATGCTCCCATAGTCTCATTCCTTGTCACAAGTAATTAGAAGATACTTTGTAATAGCCCTGCAACAAATTAATAGTTTTCAACAACCTTATACCCCAAATTAACAGAAGAGTAGGATAGGCTATCCTGCAATAGATAAACATTACTTATTTAATAGCGTTGAGTTACGATTCTTACCAAGTAGCATTTATAGAACTCTATATGTGGTCCCATTTAATTTCTGCAGTGCCTCTTCGGCATTGTTTGTGCAAATCATATGTTATGAATCCAGTGAGAATTTACCAACAAACCTAATTCGATGCAATATGAACAAATTAAATAAAAGATTACCTCCGAAAATGATTATGAATCCAGTGCAAATTTGTTGATCAAACCATTTTCAAAAAATGGGTTGACAGTGTGTGTGGTGAGGGTTTTTGAAAGATTTGATTGAATATGATTGTGAAGTCGCATAATGACCTGCATACAAAACAACACAACAAAAACGTTACTATTAAACCATATTCAAAACATATATTTATCTTAATATCTTACCTGCAAGCAGGCCATGTCTTAAAGTGTTTTTGGCTATTCATGTGCTATTTGGAGAATATGTAATGGATTAGTGCCTACATGGCTACAAACAACCAACCAAAATATGTAATCAGCTCATAATTTTTACGAAGAAGCAATAAATAGCCAAAATATGTTCTAGCGTGCAAATACTAACTGATAGTTATGCATGCCAATTACATGAGTGGTTTAACACTGCATAGACATGAGTACTTCAATTTGACAATGTTTCGAACATAACCCAAAACCACCATTAATCAAACTATTCAAAACCCCCATATTAAGAACTATAATAAATCAGGCAAAACCACCATTTATCAATCAAAACACGATCAACCTAAACATGCAAATCTAAAGTTTAAAAGACTACTTAAATGATTGTTTCTGTGATATAGGACATGAAAACGTGCTTACTTCAAGTTCTAAATTGTTGGCATGGATGTGTTCTCCAATTTTCACTTAACTCTATTTGCCATTGTCGTGAATATCATTGGTTTGGCTTGAGGATAGGCAAGTTGCAATATTATCTATAAAACAATCAAGGTGACCCACAACCACTATCACCAAGATATGTCCAAGGCTCGAAGCCACCTGCATAAAATACACATAAAAATTGCATTCATACACTATCACAAATACTTGGTGTGCAACCTTAAAACATAGATTCAAAAAACTCATTCAGACATTAACACAAACACTTGGTGTGCAACATTAAAAGAACAAATATACTAACTAAAATATATCCCAAAATATGAAAAATAGAATGAAAACAAACCTAATGTGAAATAATCAAATTGATTACTGACTGTGGATGATGAATAAAAATCAAAGCTTTAAATAAGAACATAACACGCTAAGTGGTTTAACCTTCGATTTGTGCATGGAAAACGCAATCATGCTCAGTAGATGATCAGCTATTTGAAACTGCCTCTCCCATTCATATAATTGTTGCGTGGCTTAAACAAATTGAATGATTAGTTTTTTGAATCTGGTATTGTGAAAGAGGAATGATTTGAAAATAATTATAATTAAGGATTTTTTGATCAATTGAATTAATTGTGGCTGCGTAACTTTTGGGGGAAGGATTTGAATTATGAGTAATTTTATGGAATTACCGGTTTATGAATAAACTTGCCTTGCTTATCCCTTGATTGTAGCATGGAGGAATAAATGTAGTTAGGGTACACGGTTTGAAATTAATGGATGTAGTATTTGTTTTGAAAGCTTTAAACAAAAATCCTCAAGTGATCTAGTGGTTGACATTCTTATGTCTTGCAATGCAAGGTCGCGGGTTCGAGTCCCATGAATGACCATTTTTTAAAATTCCGGATTTTAGTGCATGAATAGTGTGTGCCATGTAGGCAATCTAGTAGGCAATGACATGGCATTCTTTCGTTTAGGTGGCGCTTTCATGTTAGACTATTATATAGTGGAGGATTCCTTATTAATTTTCATGCCACCCTGAAATTATATAAGATCATTATGTTCACGCTTGCGGGCTGCGGCCCAAACTTTGTTAATGATAATGATTAGTGTTTTGTCTTTTTCGGTTTTTTATGTAAGCCCATATATATACATGAACAGCCCTCTAACAAATTAAACAGGCCCCCACTAGTCGATTAATGTTTACAGTTTTCACATCGTAATATCTGATATTTTGACTACTCGGTATTCTTTTACCCCCTAACATAAATTCCAGGATCAGTCAATCACGTTTCACCTTCATTGAAGTTTAAAATTTTTCCTTACAAGTGTGTAAAGGAGGATTTTAGAGATTTCTTTAAGCTTAACTACAAGATCCATACATGGAATATAAATATCGAATATACATACATAACAATAGAATCTTCCAAGCTAACTTATAAACAATAGCTATATATCAAGTATCTACAATCTACTCATAGGTTGCTAGAAGACCTGGCCTGATTAACAGGTCAATTTACAAAATTATAGTCCATCACTTAAGGTTCGGGCATAAGCTGATCATGATAGCTTATGCTAGTCATACCTTGTTCAAATATTTTAAAAAGTACGTAAACAATATCAAAACGTTTCCAGATATATATTAATGCTGAAGTAAAAAAATTATATTATGTATACTTTGCCATGATCTTGATGATTGAGTACGAAGTATACATCTAAACTAGTCTTTAATGAAGATGATTGGATACATTTATAATTGTGGTGAAAGGTTGTGTTAGTCAAGAAATGATTTGTTAATTCAAATACTCCGATTTCAAAGTGGTCGATTCTAACACGTAACTAAAACATATACTATTTGAGTATGACCGACACAAGTATAAGTTACTACTATTAGCTAAGTTTTTTAACGCGAAATACGGGTCGTAAACTGGTGTGGGATCATTCAATTCATAAATCTTAATAGACTGAGACACTCCAATTCTGCAATTCCTAAACCATGCATGGTCTTGTTTTGTGGATTAAGTTTCAGGTGTTGAACAACCAAACCGTTGCATGTCATTCACTTTGTTTTTGTCTATTAACTACAGTATCAGTCAATTTTATAATAAGGTGTGACCCATACGATTATCATTATTAGGAAGCAAGGACACTTGTTTAGATTAAATGAAGACTAAATGTCTGAATGCTGTTTTTTTTTTTTTTTTTTTTTTTTTTCACACTTAATTTATACCAGTAATTTCCAATGTGAACAAATCTGCAGCCGTCCATTAAAGATCTAAAATATTTCGTGGACAAATTAAATATTACTTGAGGATATAATAGTTTACTCTTTATTTTTTATTTGATTAATACTACTTGTCTACTTGCCTTGAATATAGATCCCAACTTATCCTTTAAAATTGCTCTCAAATGAGACATTAGCCGGCATAAGATGGCTTCCCTTCCCATCCTGAGAGTTCTTGAACAAGCCCATGTATCACCACCTTCGGCCACCGTGGCCAACACTACGGTCCCACTCACTTTCTTCGACATAATCCACCTTGTTCGGCCTCCACTTCACTATCTTTTTTTCTATGAATTACCACTTACTAAAACTCAGTTCGTCGAAACTATTGTTCCAAATCTTAAACACTCGTTATCAATCAGTCTTCAGTACTTTTTCCCTTTCGCGGGTAATTTATTCGTGTTTCCTACTACTGACAGATTACCCGAAATTCGTTATGTAGAAAATGATTTTGTCAGTTTTACATCTGCAGAATGTAATCTTGACTTTAACGATCTTACAGGATACCATCCTAGAAACTGTGATAAGTTTCACCATCTTGTGCCACTACTGGGAGACTATTGTAGATTATCTAGTCATATAAAGATCCCCTTGTTTTCTATTCAAGTTACGCTTTTTGCAAATTGTGGTTTTTCTGTTGGATTAAGTGTTCACCATAGTCTAGGTGATGCGGGTGCAATTTTTTCTTTCTTGAAGGCTTGGACATCGATTACTCGATTCGGTAACGATGAGGCCTTTTTAGCTAATGGAACTTTACCTATTTTCGAAAGAACCTTCAAATACCCAAATTTAGAAGAATCATTATTGAAAATGGCAAAAGTTGAAACTCTATTTGATAAAGAGTATCAACCTCCAAAGCTTCCAGATTCAACAAACAAAGTTCGTGCCACTTTTGTTTTGACGCGAAGTTTGATTGATAGTCTGAAAGAATTGGTTATGACCCAATTGCCAACGTTGCCATATCTATCATCTTTTACGGTTGCTTGTGCTTATATATGGTGTTGCCTTGCAAAATCACGTGACGATGAGTTACAAGTATTTGTTATACCCATGGATTGCAGGACACGTATGAATCCACCAATACCCTCGGCCTATTTTGGCAACTGTATATGGGGGTCGTTATCGGTTGCAAAAACATCTCTTTTAACAGGAAAAGATGGACTCACAAATGCTGCAAAATTAATGGGAGAGAATTTACACAAGACTTTAAACGATGAGGATGGCGTTGTGAATGATAAAGTATTGAAAGGTGATATGTTGCCCCAAGGGGTGCCAATGACATATATAGCGATTTCAGGAACACCAAAGCTCAAACTTTATGATGTAGATTTTGGATGGGGGAAACCGAAAAAGTTTGAAAAAGTATCACTTGATTATAGTGCATCCATATCTATAGATGCTGGTAAAGAATGTGATCAAGATATGGAGATTGGTATCTGCCTTACGAATGAACAGATGGAAGTCTTTGTTCGTAACTTTAATCTGGGACTAGAACCATACATCTAAGTTAAGATTCATGAATTTACTTTTGTTGCTTTATGTTTTCTTGTTGTATTATTTTAGTTAGTTGCCACGATATGATCATATTGATGTTTGAATACAGAACGAGCATATTTTTCAAGTAAACATGATTGAATATTTCTATAATTGTGGCGGAAGGTTGTGTTGTCAAAAGATGACTTGTTAATTAAATTAGCTCAAATATTTAAAGAGTGGAGCCTATGGTCATGAAAACGAGATCTTGTTTTATCATCAGTGTATTAATTACCTGCGCAAATTGGTGGTGGTTTATAGTTTTTGGGAAAATTTAGTTGTGCGTCAAAATTGGCGGTTGTTATAGTACTTGGCAAAATTTAGTTGTGCGTCAAATTGTGTGTGTGATTTTTTTTTTTTTTTTTTTACGTATGATCATTTTGGTTTAAAGTTTTTGACATGTAAGTGTGTCAAATTGTGTGTTTTTTTCCTATGCGTATATGTATAGTTTTTTCCTTTAGAGTTTTCTAAGATACACTTAAGGGTTTAACTGTAACCACTTAGAAAAAAAAATAGTATAAACGTTAATTGAACCGATAAATAAATAAGTTTGAAGAATAAATAATGTTTAAATCACTAAATTAATAGAAGATGTTATTATCATTTTTAACAATGGTGTATTAGTCGATCAAATATTACCCATCTTATTTTTTTTTCTTTTCTTTTTATTTCACAAAAAGGTGTAGATTGGCGGGAACACCCTGACTCCGGGTGCCTTTTTATATATATATATAGTAGAGATAGAAATAAATACTTACGCTTTTAATGACAGGTGACGAGAGAAATTTAAGAGATACTAAACGTGGTGAGCCTAATTGATCGATCAACAGTACGTCTTTGAAACCATATTGAGACTCCATTTGTTGTATTCTCTAAACTATTAGTTGGCTTGGTTTTGTATTAAGGTGTGTGACCCAGACACCACCATTGATTTTTAAACAGCACGGATGGAGACTTTTACCCATAGTATTGATCCCTTGAAAAATCACATAGTTGAATAATGTGGTTTTAATTAGTTATTAGATTTGAACGTGATTGACTCTAATACGTAATTGTAGTATATTTGTGGATGACCCATATAAATATAATTTATTAGCTAAGATTCTTAACATGAGTTGATTTCATTCTGAACTGTTTTTCTACGTTATTACTTACTATTATTATATCGATTTATATATCCATGCAAATGCCACACCATTTTAGTATTATTTGACCCCTTGGAAAATCTAGATAGTTGAATAATCGTAACACCTACTCATTACCATCTGCGATCAAATCTACGGCTGTTACACAGAAAAGAAATTAGTTATCAAGTTTGAATAAACTTGTACGTAATACTATATGACCCTGATTTTTTCTTTATTACAATTTGCCGTTATAATTTGACAATTATTTGATAGAACCTATATAAGAAAACTTGCACTTGCGTATAGGACATTAACATGCAGAAGATGGCTTCCCTTCCAGTCTCCATCTTGAATGTCCTTGAACATGCCAAAGTATCACCACCTCCGGCCACCGTGGCCGACACGTCATATCCACTAACTTTCTTCGACATATTCTACCTTCGTCGGCCTCCAATTCACTTTCTGTTTTTCTATGAATTGCTACTCAATAAAACTCAGTTCTTGAAAACTATTGTTCCCAAACTTAAACACTCATTGTCAATCACCCTTAAACATTTTTTCCCTTTCGCGGGTAATTTAATTGTGTTTCCAACTTCTAGTAAAATCCCTGAAATGCGTTATGCAGAAAATGACTCGGTCAATGTCACATTTGCAGAATGTGATCTTGATTTCAACGATCTTACGGGATATCATCCTAGAAATTGTGATAAGTTTCACCATCTTATACCACAACTCGGAGAGCATCATGAATTTTCTGATTATTTAAAGATCCCGGTGTTTTCCCTTCAAGTTACGAATTTTCCAAATTTTGGTATTTCTATTGGAATGACTATTCACCATAGTCTAGTAGATGCTAGCACACAATTTTCTTTCTTGAAGGCTTGGACCTCGGTTACTAAATGTGGTAACGATGAGTCGTTTTTAGCTAGTGGAACTTTGCCAATTTATGAAAGAATCGTCAAACACCCGAATTTAGATGAAGCACTTTTGAAACGCGCAAATGTGGAAACTCTATTTAATGGAAAGTATCAACCTCCAAAGCTTCCAGATTCAGCTAATAGAGTTCGGTCCACTTTTGTCATGTCACGAACTTTGATTGATAGTTTGAAAAAATTGGTTTTGACCCAATTGCCAACTTTACCATATGTATCATCTTTTACGGTTGCTTGTGCTTATATATGGTGTTGCATTGCAAAAGCACGTAACGAAGAGTTACACCTATTTCTTATACCTTTAGATTGTAGGTCACGTATGGATCCAACTATACCCACGGCCTACTTTGGCAACTGTATTTGGGGTTCTATTACGGTGGCAGAAACCGTTCTTTTAAGAGGAAAAGAGGGATTCATAACGGCTGCTAAATTAATGGGTGAAAATTTACACAAAACGTTGAATGATAAGGATGGTGTCGTGAATGAGAAATTATTCAGTGATGCCTCGTTCTCCGGTGAGAAACCGCTCACAATGATATCAATTGCTGGAACACCAAAGCTTAAACTTTATGACATTGATTTCGGATGGGGAAAACCGAAAAAGCTTGAAAGAGTTTCCCTTGATTATGGTGCTTCCATATCAATTGATGCCGGTAAAGAATGTGACAAAGATATTGAGATTGGTGTTTGCCTTACGAATGAACAAATGAAAGTGTTTGTTCGTAATTTCAACCTTGGACTATAACAATACATTTAAATTCATTAATTTATAGTCGTTGCTTTATGTTTTTTGTTGTTGTAAACAGTTTTTTGCTGTAGTCTTATGATTTTGTATCAAGATAACAAATTTAAAAAGGAATCATAAGATAACTTTATATGTAACACCATGCCTTAAGTTAACACACTGTTACGTCAGCGCCACATCAACTTTTACCTTTTAACTTAACTCATGATTTTCCACCCCGGTAACAAAACATACATTTAACTCACCTTAACTCACTTCCACCCCAATTATTTTCAATTTCAACCCCAAATTTTAACAAACACTTCATTTATTTAAAACATAACATATATTCTTAAACATATTATAATACGAAATTAAAACATAAATATTACATTACGAAACATATGAAATTTAAAAACATAAATATTACAAACATTTATTCATCGTTGTCGAAACCTTCTTCTTCATTTTGACGTTGAAAACGTCTTCCCCAAACATGCTCCATAAGGTCTTCTCGGAGTTGATTATGCATATCCACGTCGTGTATTTCTTTATGTATGCGACGTTGGACATCACATCTGTCGATCCACCTGTCTCGGCTAAACCGTGGTGTCGGATCCACCCACATGTCCGGATACTCACGTAGTGCAAACTTTTGATCTTTTAAGATCATGTTATGCAAAATTATGCAAGTATACATTATTCTTTGTAACTTGACAACTTTCATTGCACGTGCCGGTTGTTGTATTATACCCCAACGTCCTTGAAGGACCCCAAAAGCACGTTCGATATCCTTTCGTGCACTTTCTTACTTCTTTTTAAAATAAGCATGTTTTTTGTCAGTGGTTGCCGAGAAGGACTTGACGAAAGTTGACCACCGTGGGTAAATTCCGTCAGCTAAGTAATAACCCCGTTCATACCGATGTCCATTTAGCATGTACGGTGCTCTTGGGGCTTTGTTGGCAAGGATGTCGTCGAATAACGGAGAGTTATCTAAAATATTAATATCGTTATTCGCCCCCGTCATCCCAAAAAATGCATGCCAAATCCATAAATCTTGCGAAGCAACAGCTTCAAGTAGTACGGTTGGGTATTTTTAAAACCGCTACCATATTGCCCTTGCCACGCAACTGGACAGTTTTTTCATTCCCAATGCATGCAATCAATGCTACCAAGCATGCCCGAAAAACCATGTTCAAGCTCATGTTTTTCATAAATAGCCTAAACGTCGGACCATGTTGGTTTCCTTAGAAACTCCCGCATAAACAAGTCCAGAACACACATGTTAAAATTATCAAGACATTCACGTGCAGTACGCTCACCCATTTGCAAATACTCATCTAATGCATCGAGTGTGTTGCCGTATGCCAATTGGCGTATGGCAGCGGTACACCTCATAAGTGTACTAATACCTTGTCGACCCGTGCAGTCGGGTCATTTGTTCATGAATTTAAAATGTTCTGGAAGAGGATCGGAATAATAAGACTGAATACCTTCAACTATTTCTAGAAATAGTTTCCGACGCATACGAAACCTTCTGCGAAAATTCCAGTGCGAATACTTACACCCTACATAAAAGTAGTCACCACGCAAACGTTCCTCAGCAACCTCAAACTCACGGTGGATGCGTGTACATGGGATGCGTTGTCGAGCTGCTGCTGCTTCTTCTTGTTGTTCCAATTGTTGATGATAATCAAATGCGGCTATCATAAATTCCACGTTCAGTTCATCATCTATATCGGAAAAACTTCGTTCTTCTTAGTTATTTTCATTCGGATCCATTGTGAGTAAGAAAGTTTTGGGTGAATTTTTTTTTCTTATAGAGAGGAAGTGTATAGATTGAATTTGAGTTTTGTAAGTGTGAAAATAAAATGTGTATGAGGTGGGTATTTATAGTGGTAAGAAAATGAGTTGGAATATATATATATATATATATATATATATATATATATATATATATATATATATATATATATATATATAGCCGTTAATTTTATAAAGTAAATGGGGTTTTAATGATTATTTATTTATTTATTTGAAATTCATAACCGTTTAAGGGGCTTGAGGTGTGTATATATATATATATATATATATATATATATATATATATATATATATATATATATATATATATATATATATATATATTATTTTTTTTTTTTTGCTTTGCCTAACATTTAACGTTTGTTAAGGGGTTAACGCACCCTTTTAACACGAGATTTAACGCGGGGCACGGTAAGGTAACGCATCCCATTTTGGAGCTGCGTTAAAAGATAACTTGGGTGTGGCGTTACCTTACCAAGTGCTCTAAGGGTTTAACCGTAAGCACTGTGGAAAAAAAAGTGTAAAGGTTAATTGAACCGATAAATAAATAACATTTGAAGAATAAATAATATTTAAATCACTAATTTAATAGAAGATGTTATTATCATTTAAATCCCCTTTGTTTCCCGTTGATGAGCCTTGCCCAATCTGCCGGAAGGTTGGTTTGGATTCTTTTGGCGATCATGCGGTCCATTGCAAGGAGTTACCTGGTTTCAAATATAGGCATGATTTGGTCAAGGATGTTTTGTATGATGTTCTTAAACGAGCAGGAATTTCTTTCAAAAAGGAGGCCCCTGTGAACTTTCTGACGGATCCGCTTGAAGGGAGGTCTACTTTACGGCCGGTTGATATACTTGTGTTTGGGTGGGCCCGGGGGAAACATGCTTGTGTGGATCTTACAGGGGTGTCCCCTCTTGTTGGGCTCAAGGACAATGGGTTTGCTGCAGGACATGCTGCGTTGAAAGCGGAATCGAGCAAAGTTACTAAACACGAGAAGGCTTGTTTAGAAAATCAACATGCGTTTATCCCTTTTGCTTTTGATACATTTGGGTTCCTAGCTCCGGAGGCAAGAGAGTTTTTGACTAGGGTACAACGGGTTGTGCAAAGTAATTTGTCGACCCTTATGAAACAAAACTTCATTTTTAGTAGGATTGAGTTTGCTATCCAAAAGGGGGTTGCGGCGCAACTTGTTGCTCGCTTGCCTGTCATCTTATTGTAATTGTTATTTTCCACATGAAATGATGCTTGATTGGAGGATTAAAAAAAAAAAAAAAAAAAAAAAAGTACAACATTTTTAACAATGGTGTATTAGTCAAATATTTCTCATTTTATATATATTTTTTTCTTTTTATATTTTTATATATAGTAGAGATAGAAATAAATACTTGGGCTTTTAATTACATGTAATGGGAGAAATTTAAAAGATACTAAACGTGGTGAGCCTAATTGATCGATCAACAGTCTTTGAAACCATATTGAGACTCCATGTAGGGGATAATAATAACGAACACAACCGGATATATTTGAATCTCTGAAAAGCGTGTAAACACTTTCAGATCGAATCAATTCGGTGGTTCTCCCGAATTATTCAATCGGATACAATCCAGAGATTGAGAACGTTTTGTATGGTTTTTGTTTGAAATCTTATGAACCAGAGAACCGAATGACCAAGAAGAAAACGTTATATGTATGAAAAACGGGATTAGGGCCATCATAACCACCTTTTTGGCAGGTTTCAAAGTTGCCAAATTTAGTCCCTCAATTTCCGAAAATTTGATTTTCTGAGGAATTTTTAACATAGCAACTTTGATTTTCCGAAAATTTGCCAGGGGCGCTGCCCCTTGGACCATGCCAGGGGCTGCCGCCCCTAACATCATAATAAATTCACATAGGTGTGCACTCCGCACGTCCAAGCCTAAATGATATTTTATTATAACGAAATTGGTCAAATAAATTAATCTAATTACACTAAAATATCCAACACTACATTTGCTGTATTCTCTAAACTATTAGTTGGCTTGGTTTTGTATTAAGGTGTGTGACCCAGACACCACCATTGATTTTTAAACAGCACGGATGGAGACTTTTACCCATAGTATTGATCCCTTGAAAAAGCGCATAGTTGAATAATGTGGTTTTAATTAGTCATTAGATTTGAACGTGATTGACTCTAACACGTAATTGTAGTATATTTGTGTATGACCCATATAAATATAACTTATTAGCTAAGATTCTTAACAAGAGTTGATTTCATTCTGAACTTAATTTATTTCTACGTTATTACTTACTACAGTATTATTATATCGATATATATATAAAGGTGTGTGACCCATGCAAATGCCACACCATTTTAGTATTATTTCACCCCTTGGAAAATCTAGATAGTTGAATAGTCGTAACACACTTACACCTACTTATCACCATAACCATCACCATCTGCGATCAAGTCTACGGCTGTCATACAGAAAGAAATTAGTTATCAAATTTGAATAAACTTGTACGTAATATATGGCTGTAGTTTTTTCTTAAGTACAATTAATTTGCCGTTATAATTTGACAATTATTTGATAGAACCTTTATAAGAAAACTTGCGTATAGGACATTAACATGCAGAAGATGGCTTCCCTTCCAGTCTCCATCTTGAATGTCCTTGAACATGCCAAAGTATCACCACCTCCGGCCACCGTGGCCGACACGTCATATCCACTAACTTTCTTCGACATATTCTACCTTCTTCGGCCTCCAATTCACTTTCTGTTTTTCTATGAATTGCCACTCAATAAAACTCAGTTCTTGGAAACTATTGTTCCCAAACTTAAACACTCGTTGTCAATCACCCTTAAACATTTTTTCCCTTTCGCAGGTAATTTAATCGTGTTTCCAACTTCTAGTAAAATCCCCGAAATGCGTTATGTAGAAAATGACTCGGTCAATGTCACATTTGCAGAATGTCATCTTGATTTCAACGATCTTACGGGATATCATCCTAGAAATTGTGATAAGTTTCACCATCTTATACCACAACTCGGAGAGCATCATGAATTTTCAGATTGTTTAAAGATCCCGGTGTTTTCCCTTCAAGTTACGAATTTTCCAAATTTTGGTATTTCTATTGGAATGACTATTCACCATAGTCTAGTAGATGCTAGCACACAATTTTCTTTCTTGAAGGCTTGGACCTCGGTTACTAAATGTGGTAACGATGAGTCGTTTTTAGCTAGTGGAACTTTGCCAATTTATGAAAGAATCGTCAAACACCCGAATTTAGATGAAGCACTGTTGAAACGCGCAAATGTGGAAACTCTATTTAATGGAAAGTATCAACCTCCAAAGCTTCCAGATTCAGCAAATAGAGTTCGGGCCACTTTTGTCATGTCACGAACTTTGATTGATAGTTTGAAAAAAATGGTTTTGACCAAATTGCCAACTTTACCATATGTATCATCTTTTACGATTGCTTGTGCTTATATATGGTGTTGCATTGCAAAAGCACGTAACGAAGAGTTACACCTATTTCTTATACCTTTAGATTGTAGGTCACGTATGGATCCGCCTATACCCACGGCCTACTTTGGCAACTGTATTTGGGGGTCTATTACGGTAGCAGAAACCGCTCTCCTAAGAGGAAAAGAGGGATTCATAACGGCTGCTAAATTAATGGGTGAAAATTTACACAAAACGTTGAATGATAAGGATGGTGTCGTGAATGAGAAATTATTCAGTGATGACTCGTTCTCCGGTGAGAAACCGCTCACAATGATATCAATTGCTGGAACACCAAAGCTTAAGCTTTATGACATTGATTTCGGATGGGGAAAACCGAAAAAGCTTGAAAGAGTTTCCTTTGATTATGGTGCTTCCATATCAATTGATGCCGGTAAAGAATGTGACAAAGATATTGAGATTGGTGTTTGCCTTACGAATGAACAAATGGAAGTGTTTGTTCGTAATTTCAACCTTGGACTAGAACAATACATTTAAATTCATTAATTTATAGTCGTTGCTTTATGTTTTTTGTTGTTGCAAACAGTTTTTTGCTGTAGTCTTATGATTTTGTATCAAGATAACAAATTTAAAAAGGAATCATAAGAAAATGTTATATGTTATATCAGATATATCTATAATACTATAAGATTGAGTCCCTAAATTTAATGTGGAGTTATGATAATAGAGTTTTTAGAGTTAGAAACAAGCTGGAGTCGTTTAGTAGTTGCATAAAGTACAAGATAGCAAATGCTCGGAATTCAATGCAGCATCATAATAACTATACAATCATGAAAGGAGATGAAGTGCAAGGGTTGCCCGAATTGATCACATGACATTTAGTATAGAATTAAAAGTCGGTTAGATGAAGTGCAAGGGTTGCGAAATGTTACAAGAATAATTAATGATTTAACCTAATTCATGCCTATATAAAATGGCCAAAATCACATTTAGTATGTACATTTGAAGATGATTCACACATCTTTTAGATCTTTGATTGTTGGTAGCTGTATGTAAATTCTCTTTTGTAATATTTTGGAGATGGTTCACACATCTTTTAGATATTTGTAATTAAGTTGGTCTTTTTTTTTTTTCTTTTTTTTTTTTAAATTTATTTATTATACGAAGGTACCATGAAAATCACACAAGATCATGCATGCTCAGATAAATGGAACCAAAGATTGAGATACCAACTATTTTCTTTGTTTCTTACATAATTAGGTGATTGTTATATATATATATATATATATATATATATATATATATATATATATATATATATATATATATATATATATATATATATATATATATTATGTTAACGCATTTTCATATACAAGTAATTTATGTGCATTTTCTATTGATGTAGCTCACATGTGCGAATTGATTCAAGAAAATGTGCACGAGCATGTATGTAAAGCAACATTTAAATGGTTAAATGATACTTTTTAGCGTGATTAGTTTATGTAAGTAGTTGCTTTCGAATGCTCTTTGAGAAATATTAGAATGAATTTATCGTGTGCAATTGAATCATTAGTGAGAAACCATTAGTGAGAAACCGCGTACCGCAAAGTGTTTTCTTTTTCTATATGTAGAATCATTAGTGATAAACCTATATTTACGCCCATTAAATGAGTTTGCCATAATAGCAAAATATAACATACTAAAAATATCACACTGAGTAATGAATAGAAAGGAAAAAATACATAATTTTAACTTAAATCCGTTTGTAAATTATAATATCAAATAAAAAAGTTGAATTTTAAACATAAGCAAAAGTTCAAACTTTTATCGAAAAACAAAACCGGTGCATTTAATGTAAAGTATATATAACATCGAGATGGAAGTGCAAGGCTTGCCGGAATTTATCACATGATATTTAGTAATTAGTATAGAATTAAAAGTCGGTTATTAATTGAGATGAAGTTGAAAAGGTTGCAAGATTAATTGATGATTTAACATAATGCAATATATATAGATATATGTATTATGTTAATGCATTTTCATATACAAGTAATTTATGTGTGTTTTCTATTCATGTAGCTCACATGTGCGAATTGATTAAAGAAAATGTGCACGAGCATGTATGTAAAGCAACATTTAAATGGTTAAATGATAACTTTTTAGCATGATTAATTTATGTAAGCATGCAACTTGAATAATGAATATAAAAAAAATAGTACATAATTTTTGCTCAAACCCATTTATAAATTAAAAAAAAATTAAGTTTAAGACATAGTAGTGGAGTACAAAGGTTTTAGGAATTATTAATATTGTGTTAATTAATATTCATTTAGTTAGCTATTTAGAATTGAGTTTATTGATAAAATTTATTAATATTAGCTAGGCTTCAATGTAAATTTTTAATGAAATTAGTTGTACAATAAAATTGGATGAAGCTAAAAAGGTTTGTAACAATTTTTATACAGTTTATGTGGCATTATTATATATACATTATTACACAAACTTTAACTTACAAACTTAATAAAGAAAATATTTAACGCACATTAAACTATAATCAATTAGATAGACCATGTGTACTTCGTATTACCATGCATAAACCATCTAATGGACAAGTATTGTAGGGCTAAAATAAACAAAGCCATTTTTTATCATGCAAATAAGTAATAGACCAAAAGAAACAAAGCCATCACAACTTAATAACCAAAAGCCCATATATAAAATGCAATACCACAAAACCGAAACATCATCAAACACTTTTAAATTTTTATACAAGAAAGTTAAAACATTTCATACAACATACTAAGCAATATTTAAGTATACACTCGCCAATGTACCGAAAGAATACACGATTAACAATTAGATTCTTAGCCCATGCGTAGCACGGGTTCTGCATATCTTGTATTACATAAGTTGGTCTTTACAATCGATCTAGACTGTGTTATGCGTTTTGTTTCTACTTTGGTGTTTTGGTTACGGATTTTGTCTCTAATGTCGGTGTTGTTTAACAATAAGTCGTCAATGGATCAAAAGTTATGACTATTGAAACTTGTAGTATGGGTCGTTTTTCCTTGAATTTGATCCTCTCCAATCATCCTTGAACTTAAATGCGAACTTGTCTACTAGATAATTTGCTTCCTAGCTATACAGTTTGTTTGTTGTTTATTCAAAAACCTGGATATTGTTATCCGTGGAATTTGGAAACTACAAGGTTGCTATAATTGGTAGAGTGTTGGCCCTCATTTTGGAACGCACATGCAAATATCTCAGTCTAAATTAATCCCAAACACCATGCACGAAAAAACTAATTTGTGGGTGTTTGGATGACTTATTTGAAAGAGCATAGCTGTTTTGAAAAGCTTATGATATATATATTTTTGTTCAAAAATGAGTCATTTTTTATTTATTTATTTTTTGTTTTTCTAAAAAATGAGTCAAAAAGTCCTCAACATGCTCTCGTTCTTTGGCTTATTGAATTTCAAAGACAAAGAAACCAATAAGCTTCTTAAATAAGCCAAACCAAACACCTATTTAGGGATGTTTTGGTATGCTAAAACTCACGCAATTGTACAAACTCAAAAAAATAAGCCAAACCAAATACCTGTTTTTTTCTCTTACAAAACATATTAATAAGCTCTTAAAGCACCAAATATGATAAATTTTGGACCAGGCTTACACATTTGCCCAACGTCACTTCTTGTCCCAATTAATGATCCAACTGCTCCCAAACAAACAAAAATAAAACATGATTTTTTATCATTATTATTTTAATTCTTTATCTACCGGTCTCAAGGTAGCCTCAAGGTTGTCAAGTTCAAAATTTGGTAGGTGAACGTCCTGGTATGGTTAGGGAAAAGTAAGAGGCGTCCACAAGAATACCAAAAAAAAAAAATTATACAGTAATAAGCTTATATGGCCGATTTGTGGCTTATTTGATTTTAGATTTATGTTTCACAAGCTCACTTTTTGAGCTTATTTGAATCCTTTCAACTTATGTAAGTTTCTTATATTATACAGTAATAAGCTTATATGAGCCAAAAAATTTCAAAATAAGCCGAAAAAAATAAACTTATAAAATATAAGCCCAAAATCAAATAACTAAATTATCCATTCATTATAAACCCACCATACAAGGGCCCAAGGGGAAATAAATTGAACCCGAAAAGATACATTAGCATTATGAACCACTAACTAAACAAAACACAATAAAATATCAAATCATCACCACTACTTTCCCATTCACTCAACCCCCCCCCCCAAAATTTACCCATTTCCAATCTCACAAACCCAAACCCAACAATTCATAAAACCAATTTTCCATCATCATGCATTCAGTTACATTAAAACCATTCATCGATTTCACTGACGTCGATTCACGCCCACGTCGGATCAATCATTTTCCGAATAGGTGTGATTTTCCAAGAGCTAACAGGAATTGCAGGATTGTGGCGCGTGCCTCGGAGCGTGACGGTGGTGCCGGAGCTGAGGCCGAGAATCTAAGCCAACAGAGCTCTTCTTCTTCTTCTTCCTCTTCGTTTTTTCAAAGGAGTCAGAGTTATGCTTTGATGAAACAACAGATGGAACTTGCCGCCAAATCTGAGGTTAGTGTTTTTTTTTTTTTTTTTTTTTTTTTTTTTTTTTTTTAAGTTGTGAAATGTGGTTGATGGAATGTTTGTTGTGTGTAGAATTATGAAGAGGCGGCGAGGCTTCGCGATTCGTTGAAGTCGTTTGAAGAGGAGGAACCGGTTTTACGCCTCCGGGGTTTGATGAAGGAAGCTATTGCCAATGACAAGTTTGAGGTACTGTTTTTGTTGTTATGACGTGTCATTGTACAAATTGAATCCTGCATTATAAAACTTTTAGAATTTTCGGGCATTGTCGATTTTTATTGCTTTCGACTGTTTATATTTCGTCAACAAATTTTTACTAGTAGTATTTGACAAGTTTGCTGTTTGATATAGACTATATGTCAAGTGTAAGGGACTGTCATTGTTCAAATTTTATGATACACCAGAAAATTTAGCTTTTCGGGAACAATTAGTCACTGACCACGGGTTTGCGGGTTTGTGTTACTTCCGGTTTTATTGCTCTACCTTGTCTAATGTATCCTCAATAAGTTCTAGTTTTGATGTTTTTGTTTCTATGATTGTGTGAAACTCTTGATAACTAGATATCTTTATTAGTTTGTAGATATTCAAATTTGTTTTAGGAACCTTTAGAAGATGTTGTGATATTCAGTATATCATATACTCACACTTACCCATGTATGTATATATATTCAATGTGAATTTATGTGTAAGTCGTCCATATATCAATAGTGCGTTACGTATATGCCACTATTGGAGTAATTTTCAGTAGCCTTGTGTTTCTATTGTTTTATTAGGATTATGTTATCATAAACGTGCTTTAGATACATTGGAAGTTTTAATGTGTATGCTTACTTTTTCCTTTTTGTTTTCTGTTTCCATGGTCTTTTAGGAGGCAGCAAGATACCGTGATCAGATAAAAGAAATTGCTCCACACTATCTATTGAAATGTTCAAGTGATGCAACAACCTTGGTACGGTATCTATCTCTCTACTGTTTCCTTTGTTCTATTCGTTTACGCTTGTTCGCCACCCAGTTAGTCCCTTTTTCCATTAGTGGAGTTACCTTAACGTTGTCTGGGGTTAGGTTCTATAAGTGTATAATCTTTGTTTTTTTTGGTGTGCATGTATGACATGTTACGGGCATACGAGATGTACCTTTTATTGACAAGAGTTAATATTGCTATCTGGTCGAATGCAATATTTATGTAGTCTTTTAGAATACTAGTTAATTTATGTTCTTAATGTACATATGAACATATTAACAGGGATTAAACTTATAAATTATGTTTCTAACTCAAGTTAGGTGTGGGTGACTATTGGCTAATGACCCGCTATCCTATCTTGACAATGAGTGTATATACTTAGACTCCTTGCTTTAAATTGTTGTATAGATCTCCTATATTACTTTATTAGACGTCGCTTCCAGTCTTCCACATAACTTACACATATATATATTCTGTACGCTGTGGGGATGTGAATTTTTAGTTCAAACTAAAGGACTTACTGACTTAGTGAGATCAAATATATGTGTACACTAGATACTTATCATCAGGCTGCTTCATGATCTCGTTATGGTCAATTCGTCCAGTTCTTCGCTATTAGGCTACAAGGGTTTTAATCCTAACCCCTGAAGTTAGTTAGATACTACTGAGTTTATGTCTTGACAATTTATACTGTGACTTAAGAAGCTTTCGTTAAATAGTTTATGTATTCCAATTACCATGTTTCTATTTAGTTTTCTGATGGTTGTTTCCCACTATGGTATTGGTCCAAGTTAGTGGTGACAGCATTAAATAAGTGATAATTATTTAAGAACACCAGTAAAGTTCTTAACTTTCAACTGCTTAGTATTGTGTTAAATTCTCTGAAAACATTGTATAGTCACAATGCTTGAAGCTTTGTTTTCACTTACTACTATTATATTCTCCATTCCTGATCAACCTGAGTTATTGTTGTTAGACATAAAAGATCTTAGAAGTTACAATAAAATAAGTTAAGTTCCTGGATTGCTTTCATATAATATGCTTTTTGTTTACGCTTGTTCTTCACACATCCGAGCACACTATTCATACCTTTCTTTTAGTAATGAATGAGAAGCTTGACAATAACCCTAAATTCAGACACTTAATATGTAACACCATGCCTTAAGCGTGGGAGGGCAGCCTACCCGTATCCCTTCATATACATAAGGGGACAGTCTAGTGGTAAGAGCTTGGGAGTCCCAGTAATAGGTCCCAAGTTCAAATCTCGTTGGCCACAAACTCTTTGGACCACTTACCCTAGCTATATGGTCCACAATTGTGGAAAGCTAGTGATTTGCCAGGCTTCATGGGTCTTGTGTGGTGGTCTGTGAAGTCTGGGGTTTACGTGGGTTGCTTGCCAGGTCATCAGAGGTGGCTTCGTACAAAGGAAAGTTGGCAGACGAATACTTTACATGTATACCGTTTTATTCAATACACTTTTTATTATACTTTAACTCATTGAATTTATAAAATATGTTCTGCCCCTCAAAATTTCAGTGACTTGGGGTGTAAAAGATAAATAAATTGATAATGCCGGAGTGGAATAGAGTTACATGTTCAGTTACGTTCAGCGACTGTTAAAAAAAAAGTACATTTGCTATTATGTGCCACCACCCGATTAATAATTAACAATAAAACTTTAATAATTATTTCAGGGGATCAGGGTTCAAGTTAGGAGTGTGTACATTGAAGGACGGAGCCAACCTTTGAGAGGCCAATACTTCTTTGCTTACAGAATAAGAATCACTAATAACTCAGACCGCCCTGTTCAGCTTCTGAAGAGGCATTGGATAATTACCAATGCTAATGAGAAATCTGAGGATGTATGGTATGATCCCCACTATGCTGGCACCTTAACTGAGTTGACCAAACTCTTATATTGCTGAGTTCTTTTCTGACTATTATAACACATTCTCCTTTTAATAGGGGTATTGGAGTCATTGGTGAACAACCAGTTATACTTCCCAATAACAGTTTTGAGTATTCATCAGCATGCCCGTTAACAACTCCTAGTGGTAGAATGGTGAGTATATATTTGTGTCCTGTCCAGTGTCCATTGACCCAAACCCATTTTCACCCTTTACCTGTCCTGTCCATTTTGGTCGTTACTTACGCTATCTGATGACATTGCAGGAGGGTGACTTCGAAATGAAGCACATAGATAAAGTAGGTTCAAAGACATTTAATGTGGCTATTGCCCCGTTTTCTCTTTCAACGTTCGGGGATTCTACTGATAACATTTGAGGTATACCTCGTGATGCTTTATCTCATTCTACTTGACTTCAATTCTTGCTGAAGTTGATCAATCGAAGGTAGTATATATTGGCATGTGGGTGTTTGGTATATGTAATATCAAATAATTTGTTGAATTTTCGTGTAAGAACTCGATAGTAGAGTTACATGTATAGATTTTTGAATTTTAAAGCTGTACTGAATTTTGAAGTTTGGAGAATTGGTTTCACCGGGTAGGTTAAATAACGAATATGTTAATAATATGTTATTTTTTTCTCAAATTTATATAAAACTCTTATTTATGCACCAAAAACAAAGGATGTTGGTCCAAAGTATACAAACCACTATATATATATATATTATAGAGCAGCTTTCGTCCCAAATTGCAATTCATCCATCATAGTTTAAAGTTGCACCAAAGACAAGAGGATGCCAAAAGCTCAAGTCACTTGAAATCCTTGACTATTGATAGTTGTGATTCGATTACATGTCATTCGATTACATGCAAACTAATAACATGCATACTCAGGGACGCATATTTTAGCTTTAGCTATTGTTTTTTGAAATTTGTTCAGTTACAAAGCATAATTGATATCTCAAAGACCAAATCAAGTCGAATAAACTTCATGCATTCACAATCATCTAAATCTAAGAAATGTTTATTACGGTTGATTAAATTTTAGTAAAATTATTACTACCTCTGTCCCAAAATTATTGTCCTCTATTGATTTTTTCGGTCTTTACTTCTCAACTTTGACCATATGTATTTTTGTTTATATTACATAATACTTGATACAAATATATGAGTGAATTGAGTTTTAAATGTATTTTCATTTGATATAATTTTTATAAAAAATTGTATAACATAAACAAAAATATTTATAGTTAAAGTTGAGAAAGAAAGACCGAAAAAGTCAATAGGGGACAATAATTTTGGGACGGAGCTACCTCCGTCCCAATTTAATTGTCCATCTTTCCTTTTTTTTGGTACGTCCCAAATTAATTGTCCAATGCTAAAAATAGATAAGGGAGTTTGGTGAAGTTTACCATATTACCCTTAGTTGAAATTAATATTACAAACATTAAAAAAGTGTTAATTAATTAGTTAAGGGTAAATCTGTTATTTGGCAAAAAAGTAAGAGAGTGAAAGCTGTATTAATTATGTTTTTCTTAAACTGTGTGTTTTTTGTCGGGAGACAATAATTTTGGGACGGAGGGAGTAATTCACAAACTCTTGTGAAGTAGCCATGTTTTAGAACTATAATATAAACACATACACAACTACTGGTGTTGCAAATTCGGACAAATTCAATGAGTGTACTAAAATAAAAGGATTTAAAAATGTATTCTTTTAAATAAGGCTTGAACCGGCCAGATTTCTTAAACCGGGTCAACCCTGGAACCCGGCTGTTCGATCCGGTTTTAAAACAAAGAAAAACCGGTCACTTCCGGCCCGGTCACTAAGCCGGTTCCCGATTCAACAGGTTGAACCAGCCGGGTCAACCCTGGTTTTAAAACATCGTTGCTGCCTACTTTTGAACGTAAGTGCAGAAGAAAAATGTAACAAAGAAACAAAGATTAAACTATAGAAAAATGAATTGATTAAGTCTACTTGCATTATTGTCCAAAATCTGTTAGCTGGCTTAGATGTGGAAATTGCAAGGCAATAATAGAACCGTGGGCCATAGATGTGGAAATTGCATTATTGTCCAAAATCTGTTAGCCGGCTTAGATGTGGAAATTGCAAGGCAATAATAGAACAGTGGACCATAGCAAAGACTTTGAAACTATTGATTTTTGCACCATTATCATCCATAATATAATCACTTAATAGAAACGTTGAAAGTTGAATCTATTCATTCTTTGCACCCTTTTCATCCACAAATCTGCTATCTTTTGTGCTCTCATTCATAAACCAACCATGGCTGAAATTGTTCTTTCTGCCCTTCTCACAGTTGTTTTCGAAAAGCTGTCCTCTGCAGCCGTGAATAAGATTGCTCGCTCCAAAAAAATTCATTCCGAACTGAAGAAATGGGAAAGTTTACTATCCATGATCCAAGCTCTGCTTATGGATGCTTCTCAAAAGGAAGTAACTGATGAAGTTGTTAAACGGTGGTTAAATAGTCTCCAACATCTAGCCTATGATATAGACGATGTACTCGACACTTTGGCAACTGAAGCTATGCATCGCGAGTTTGTCAATGAGTCTGAAGCCCTCACCAACAAGGTAAAAAAGCTCATCCCATCTTGTTGCACTAGTTTCCCATTTAACACTAGTATGAGCAGCAAGTTAGACAATATTACCACCAAGTTACAAGAGCTAGTAGCTGAAAAGAATAATCTTGGTTTGAGTGTGAAGAATGAGCAGTTCATTAGAAATAAGAATAGAAGTTACCAGACCTCGGTGGGAAATTTAAAGGGTATTGTCGGACGTGAAGGTGATAAGAAGGTATTGCTCGATAAGCTATTGGGTGATGACCAATGTAATGAAAACTTTAGCATTGTTCCCATTGTTGGTATGGGCGGGATGGGGAAAACTACTTTAGCTAGACTTCTTTATGATGATAAGAAAGTGAAGGGTCACTTTGAACTCAAGGCGTGGGTATGTGTTTCTGACGAGTTTGATAGCTTTAGAATAAGTGAAGTCATCTTTCAATCTGTAGCTGGTAAAACTGAGGAATTTAAAGATTTAAATTTGCTTCAAGTAGCTCTTAAAGATCTACTTAAGGAGAAACGATTTCTCCTTGTTTTGGATGACGTGTGGAGCGATAAAATTCAAGATTGGGAAACTTTAGTGGGCCCATTTTACGCAGGGGCTCGAGGAAGTAGAATTATCATCACAACTCGAAAGAAAGAATTGCTTAGACAGCTGGGCCATGATCATCCATATGATCTACAGAAGTTGTCACACGACGATGCTTTGGCTTTATTTGCTCAACATGCATTGGGTGAAGCTAACTTTGATTCACATCCAACACTCAGACCGTATGGTAAAGGCATCGTGAAAAAATGTGATGGCTTGCCTTTAGCTTTAAGGGCACTTGGATGTTTATTAAGAACAAAAAAAGATGAAGAAGAGTGGAAGGAAGTGTTAAATGATGAGATATGGAGGTTACAAGATGGAGGAGATATTGTTCCAGCTCTTAGACTGAGTTATCAGGAACTTTCTGCATGTGTGAAGCAATTGTTTGCATATTGTTCATTGTTACCGAAAGACTGTGTGTTTCAGAAGGAGGACTTAATTTTGTTGTGGATGGCGGAAGGGTTTCTAAGACAATCAAATACAAGCAAGTCAATGGAACGGTTGGGTGAGGAATATTTTGAAGAATTGTTGTCAAGGTCATTTTTTCAAGCGGTGCCTGATGACGAATCATTTTTTGACATGCATGACCTCATAAATGATTTGGCCACATATGTTGCCGGAGATTTTTTTGCAAGGTTAGACATAGATATCGAGAAAGATTTTGGGAAGGAAGCTCCGAAAAAGTATCGACATATGTCAGTTGTTCGAGAGAGATATATAAGTTATAAGAAGTTCAAGGCATTCGAAAGAGCTAAAAGTTTGAGAACACTTCTGGTGGTGCCTGTTCTGGTGAGAGATAGTTGGAAAGAGTTCTCCTTATCGAGTAAGGTTATGGTTGACTTAATTCCTGAATTGCCATTTTTAAGGGTTCTATCTTTGAGTCACTTACAGATAGATGAGGTACCGGAGTCTGTTTGCAAATTGAAGCACTTGCGATATCTTAATTTGTCTCGAACTAAAATCACACATTTACCCGAAGATGTGTGCAATTTGGTTAATTTACAAACATTGATCGTTTATGGCTGCTCTAAATTGACTAAGTTGCCCGATAGCTTTTTAAAGCTTAAAAATTTGCGTCATTTTGACACCAGGGGTACTTCACTTCTGAAAAAGATGCCGTTAGAGATTGGTGAGTTGAAAAACCTGCATCTTTCCAAGATCATTATTGGAAGAGACAGCAATTTTGCAATAACTGGGCTTAAAAACTTGAAAAATTTCCACCGAGAAGTTTCCATTCATGGACTAGACAAAGTGCAGAATGCACCTCAAGCACAAGAACTGAACTTCTCCAAAAAGGGGTTTAGTGGTTTAAAGGTTGAATGGAGTTATGTGTTTGATGGTTCTCGAAATGAAACACTTGAAAAAGAGGTCCTCGATGCCCTAAAGCCTCATAACGAATATTTGAAAGATCTTGATGTTGTGTCATATGGGGGTATAGATTTTCCAAATTGGATTGGGGATCCATCGTTTCAACGGTTGACTCGTGTCTCTATTACAAGCTGCAAAAAATGTTTGAATCTTCCATCACTTGGGAAACTAGCTTCACTTAAGAAGCTGCTTATTAAAGACCTGGATAAGGTGAAAGTCGTAGGCCCGCAGTTACTTGGCACCAGTCCTGCAAGTGCATTCCCTTCACTTGAATTTCTGAGTTTTGAAGATATGCCGCTGTGGGAGGAATGGTCAAGCAGTAGTGATGATGTTATAGGTGGAGTGTTTCCATGTCTTCAAGAGCTTACTTTAGACAATTGTCCCAATTTGGCTAAAGTCTCTCTTGAAGCACTACCTTCGTTAAGGATTCTGAAAATAGAAAACTGTGGTGATGGTGTATTAAGAAGTCTGATTCGTGTGGCTTCATCAGTCACCAAGTTGAGTATAGAAGGTATTTCTGGGCTTACTGATGAGGTGTGGAGAGATGTCATGGGCTATCTTAGGGCAGTTGAAGAAGTAAGTATTAGTGAGTGTAATGAAATAAAGTACATGTGGGAATCAGAAGCAGAGGCTAGTAAGGTTTTTGTGAATATAAGAAAGTTGGAAGTACAGGATTGTTCAGTATTGGTGAGTTTAGGAGAGAAAGAAGAGGAGAATGATAATTCTGGGTGCAGTCATCTAACATCTCTGAAGATTTTGGAATTATTTAGGTGTAAGAAGCTGGAGCGTTGCAGTTGTCCTGACAACATTGAATCCTTGAATATCCGTAGTTGTGATTCGATTACACGTGTCTCCTTCCCAACAGGAGGATGCCAAAAGCTCAAGTCACTCACAATTGGTTACTGTGACCAACTATCGGAGAAGGAGCTGGAAAAGGTGCTTCCCATCACAAGCACATCGATGCTAGAGGTTGTTTGTATAATGTATTGGCCAAATCTGAAATCAGTCAATGAATTGACTAAGTTCATTCGCCTCACTGAATTGGATATAATGAATTGTAGGAGTATAGAGTCATTCCCTGCAGACGTGTTGCCGACTTTCACCTCGTTAAAACGTTTGACAATCGTTCGTTGTGAAAATATGGATGTTGCTTCCTTTGGGCTTTGGCCTCCTAACTTGGGTTATTTAGAAATAGGGGGTTTGAAGAAGCCCATTTCACAATGGGGCCCACAGACTTTTCCAACCTCACTTGTTGACCTAACGCTATCGGGTGACTCAGCAGAAGAAGATGATGTGACTAGTGCAAGTCAATTGTCTCATATGCTTCCTTCATCTCTTACTACACTTGGATTAAGGTATTTTGAGAAATTGGAAACAGTTTCAAAGGGACTTCAACACCTCACCTCCCTCCAACATCTCTACATTCACAAATGCCCAAAGATGAAAGATCTACCAGAAACCCTCACCTCCCTCCAACATCTCTTTATTTATAATTGCCCAAAGATGAAAGATCTACCAGAAACCCTCACCTCCCTCCAACATCTTCTAATTAGTGGTTGCCCAAAGATGAAAGATCTACCAGAAACGTTGTTGCCTTCACTTTTGAGTTTGACAATATGGGAATGCCCAGATGAACTGAAAGAAAAGACAAGTAGAAGAGGCTCCTATTGGCCCCTTATCTCCTATATCCCCCGTGTCGACATAAAGACTGATGATGAATATTAAAGTTAACAGGAAGGTATGTCCATCTCTCCAACTCTCACATATTTGTTGATTAATAAATATATTCAATTCAGCCCCTATTCAAACAACAAATCTCTGTGAATCAAATGCTTATAATTTATTTAAAGCCGGTTACTCCTATTTAAACTCAAACTGGCGGGTTGAAACATGGATTATTCATCACTCCTCTGAATATGATGCTTATCTTTTTTCTTTTTCTTTTTTTTTTTTTTTTTTTTTTTTTTTCCTTAGTTTGCTTTTGTGAAAATTTTGATGTCTTATACTTATCAAAGTCGAATGCAAATATGATTTTGAATATAATATGTGTTATTCCAGTTAATCTTGCAATGGATATAAATAATTTAATATCATGTTGGCTTGCAGTTTATACAATTGCACATACTAAGCCCCCAATTCTTTGTTTTGTGTAGTCACTGTTCAAGGATGTACTCAAATCACAGATGGATTGAGTATATAGGCTCTCGATATTAGTCACTTCAGCAGCTGCAGATGTTAACGTTTTCTACATTCTGTTAGAGGTGGTTAGGTTAGTAGCTCTTTCACTTCTGGTATAGATACAAGTTCTCATTGTATTTACATAAGGAAAAAATACAGAACCAATACGGGAGATCATATCTCGAAGCAAAGTACATTGGGCACCCAATTATTGTAATAAATTAGTTTTCGTGAGTATTTTTTTTTTTTTTGGTAAAGGGGAGTAATCCGGCACCCTGGTAAATATATTAACCAAAACGTTTAAGTACAATGGATATGAGTGAAATCCCATATCTCAGCCCGTTACATAGGCAAAAAGCTTATATAACAAGATACTTCCTGTTTTCGTGAGTATTATATTGGCTTGTATGTAGCAACCAGGATATCATTTAGGTGACAATATATTAGTGTGTAAACAGTAAACTTAATTCATGTTGTTTATTTTTTGTAGTTTACTTGAGTGTCTACCTGCCCCGTTTTATAATTTAGTGAATGCCTCTACTTACTTTGCCAATGCCTGAATTCTTTAGTTGTTATCCTAGGAAGCTATGGCAGATGTTATGATATGCACTCTGATACCCATAACCCATGTAAGGATATTGAATGTTAAAGTCGTACGAATTTCAATAGTTTGGTTTATATTTTTGGGTAACCATGGTTTCCGAGGGGGTTGAACACCCACCACCACACAGCCCTTCCTTTTCAAAAGGTTGGCGTGGCCACTTCAGGGTTGTTTGCACCTAGCAGGAATTGAACCTGAGACCTCACACACATTATGGTGTTTTAGTCATAAGTCTTTTTGCCATGAGGCCACCCCTGAGTGGTTAATAGTGTGTTTTCTTGTTGTGCTCATAATGTGCTTTAGACACATTGGAAGTTATAATGTTGTATGCTTACTTTTTGTTCTTTGTTTTCTGGTTTAATGATCTTTTAGGAGGCAGCAAGATACCATGATCAGATAAAAGAAATTGCTCCACGCTATCTATTGAAATGTTCAAGTGATGCAACAACCTTTGTATGATTAATTGATTACCATCTCTCTACCATTCTCTTTGTTCTATTCGTTATACGCTTGTTCTCTCCCTCTTCCTCCTTTTGAGTGGCAGTGGTGTTTTTAATTATATATTTTATGCTGTATCTTTTAACTCATGATACTTATAGTTATCTAATACCTGTTAGCCCCATTGTCTCTCACTGGGGTTACATTTATATACTCTGGGTTTAGATTTTTAAAGTCTATACTCTTTGTCCTGTTTTGTGTGCATGGTATGACATGATACGTGCATACGAGGTATACCTTTTATTGACGAGAGTTAATTTTGTTGTTCAGTTGAAAGCAATCTTTTGTAGTCTTTTAGAATACTAGTTAAATTCATGTACTTATGTCTTTGAACATGTTAACATAATAACGGGGATTAAACTTATAAATTTATTAAAGAAATGTAAAGTAAATACTTTTCCCTCAAAATTGAGACGAAACACTTTACTTTAATAATCAACAAAATTACACTATTCCATTTTCTTTTCTTGTTCTCCTTAAAGTACTACTCGAGAACACAATTTCTTATGTTTCATTTTTATTTTCATTTTCTTTCTTTTTCTTTCATAATTTTAACTCGAGAAAACAGTGAACACTTTGTTAAAACCTTTTTTTTACAAGTTTCAAGGTGTTCGGGATGTTTAGATTGAAGTTTGGGTTTGAGACTGTTCAAAGTTGCAAATTGGTTGAATTAATCGAATTCTCTATCAAAAGAACCACTTGATTCATCGTGGAAGCTTATTCAAGTTTTCTCAACAACAACAAAGGATAAAAAAAATATATTTGCAAGCACGTTTGTTCGTTGTGTTAAGATGTTCCTTTTTTTATTCACCATTTAGCGATCGAGGAATGCTAGGAATAGGGGGGAAAAAAAAAAAAAATCTCTACAAATATATGGGGTCAACTAAATAATGAAAATGAGGAAGAACAAAGAGAAAACATAATGGGTCTATCATTTCTCTTAGCAATCAATATAGGCACTTTATCTCAACTTGTTTATTCTTTCATTGCATCTTTGAAATCACACAAACATAAAATTCACGAGTACATTCATTACAGGCTTGATTTTAGATCAAGAGGAATAAGCATGTCATTATCAGTGGTAAACATATTGATGTTACGTGCAAAATCTGACCAAAAAATTACGCTCAAATCGTATCTCATAATCGGTGATGTTATATATGACAAGCCAACTTTGACGGCGTTATTCATTGTAGCTATGATCCACGCATAAAAACAATGAATACGAGGCCAACGACCCATCAGTTCAGCCCATGGATAACACGAGGCCCAAAAGAGAGAGGAAAGCCCCAACAAAGTTCAGTGAGATAGAGACTATAGGGTTGCAATCAAGTCAAGCTTTTATCAAGCAACTCGAGGCCTCGAGCTCGATTCGAGTTTGACTCGATCGAGTCAAAGCTTTTATCAAGCTCAAGCCCAAAAAATAGCTCGAAACATATAACAAGCGAAGATCAAGCTTTTGATAGCTCGGCTCGAGCTCCTATCAAGCTTTTTCGAGTTTTAATATAAATATATTTCCATTATAAACTTATATAACTAACTAGGGATAATTTGGGTATTAACATAAATATAACGACTTACTTTGTAAATAATTGAACATGTATTCTAGAAGGTCATTTAAACCTAATTAATCCAAACTTTTTGTATCCTACCTTATGTATTTTTCACACTTCTTGGGCTGTTATAGTGTTATCATTTGTGTAAAATACTAGTGAGTTTAGCTATTATGGTTTAAGTTTGTTTTACTTTATACATATATTTATTGATGAGTTTGGATATTAGATACAATGTTTTTTATATACGTTCAAGCTTTTCAAGTTAAGCTCAAGCTTTAATCGAATTTTTCAAGCCAAGCTCAAGCCTGGATGATTAAAGCTCGTCAAGCTATCAAGCCAAGCTCAAGCCTAATTTATAAATTTCAAGCCAAGCTCAAGCCCTGTTAAGCTTGAGCTCGGCTCGACTCGATTACACCCCTATCTACATGTAACTAAACGAACCTTCTAATCAGTGTTCATATTGCCCTAAGTCTCACTATAACGTTCGTGTAGTTAAACACAGTTAATGAACTTTGTTGAGGTTTTCCTCTCTTTTGGGCCTCGTGTTATACATGGGCTGAACTGATGGGTTGTTGACCTGTATTCATTGTTTATGCGTGGATCAAGCTACCTCATGGTTGATCATGCTCTCACAATCAAACTCATAAAGAGATGACCTCCGGAAACCCACACATTCCACTTTCCACTAATAGTCACATCTTGTAGCGTCTTTTTGTTTACCACTAATAGTATTGTTAAACAAATGAGGTGTTCAGTGTTCTTGATCTAAAAACAAGTGTGTGATCGTTTGACCGGGGTCTACTCGTGATCATGTTTGTGTGATGTTATAATGAAAAATAAGTTAAGACAATTGTGTGGCGACTGCTATAAGGTGAAAAACGAAACCCTAAAGAAGGGCTGAATAGAATGAGTGAAAGTGTTAAGTTGTCATTTTTTTCTCACATGTAATTTGAACAAGTTATGCATAATGAAACTAGTTGATATCTTTATCTTCAGTGCATTAAACCAAATTCCAACCACACCTAACCACCATATTAAAGTAGAAACTCGACGCATTCAAACATATGTTAAAAGCCATATTCTGAGAACATTGACTTCACATTTAAAACCATCAGTTTTGGGTTGTTGACTTCTCATTTAAACCTTGGTTGCGTGAGCAGGAAGTGCCAGAAACATGAATAGTTGAGCTAAAGCCGACTCAAGTAGTTTTAGAAACTAAATAAAAAACCATAACACTTCCGTTAGTTGTTTTGGAAGAGCAAGTACTTATATGAAAAATAGATAAATTTGATGTCGAGAACTTAGGCATCATACATAAGCTATTCCAATTCCCAAATATATTGTTTCTGAGCACAAAAAGAAAAATCCCAAGACAAACGAACAATGTTAGTTGAAAACGGACCAAAAGTGTGATTTTGAACTAATGAGTTTTATAGCGTTCAATAAACCAAGATTTGCAGTTGTAAATTGTAACTAACGATCTGCAATAGAACTAACAAAGTGATAATAAACAGAAAATTACTTTACTATATGATCAACATTTCAAACGTCATATAATCAAAATCACTTTAAGAACACAAAACCAATGCCCCTAAAACCTTTATGGGCACAAATATCCTCACTTATAACCCAGCCAAAGTCGATAAGTCTGCAAATGAGGGACGTAATAGACTTTTCACTCATATCTTCATCTACATGCAAATGCTTACAAAGAATAAGGATACAGAAGTTCCCTAAATTAAAGGTATAGTGAGATTCTATGGTGAATTGTATGAACACTTTATAGCATTGTACAAATGTCTCAAGCAAATCACAGGGAAGAGCTTGGCAACGAACCCATGGATATGATAGTATCATTGTCTTTAGTCACCCAAAATTTTGCAGTGCTGGCCTTTGACAGCAGACCCGTGAGGAACCCTATTGAAGATTTTGACTCTGTATCCAACAGCAAGTTGTTTGGGGCGACACGCACCTCATTTGAGCTAACATTCGGGTTTCTCGTGGATCTTGGACCGAAATTTACACCACATGGGCAGGTTGTCATCTTCTTGAAGCAAGCCTTGTGGTAAACCAATTCACAAGATTTACACCTTTCAACCTCACCTTCCTGTAGACAGAACCTGTTTGTAAACATGCAATGCCCGTTCTTTTGGTGGTTTTCATGGTTAATTTGTATTGCTAACTAATTTTCAAGTTTTGAAAAGCAATTTAATGTTCAATTAACATGGATCAGTCATAGGATACCAACAGTCCAACATGCTCAGTCCGTTTTACATATGTGTACATCTGTCATTTAAGATGGTTTCGTATACCACTAGGGTCATTTTGTAAGTTCAAACATGTCTCTAAGAGATGACGATCTTTAAAAAAATTTGTCGATTTTTGGGTAAAGGGTTGTAACAAAATTAGGCTTATATATATACCAGCTACTTTAATATAAAAATATATGATTTACCAATTACGAACAAATGGCACATATAACTATCTTTCAATGACCCAATGTAAAAAAGTAAGTACAATGACTTAGACGACACATACGGAAAAGTATGTTGGTATTTTACAACAAAAACCCCATCATGAAACATGAATAGATGTTTTACCCATTTGTCATAATTAAAATCCTGTTCTTTTCACGATATTTGTCAACTTACTAGGTTATTCCAAGTATTTTCAGAATTTTAATAACATGGATATTAACAATACATGAAAAGATGGTATACCTGAAAAGGAAAAATAAGAGAAGATGGATCATCACAAGCTTGTCGAGCACCACATGGAACGCCGACATCGTAACATATCAAACATTCATCTGTGATATGATTCATAATTTTCTTGGAAATAGTTTCTACCATCACCGGCAGTGCTGCAACAGGTATACAAACATTAGAGGTGGCAGCTTGGGAAAAAAATGTCATAACACGTTTTGGTTAAACAAAAGGGGTCATATTTATTACAAATCAAACGCACACTAGTACACAAAATCACTTTTGGGAACGTTTAAATGGGTTGTTTGGAACGTTTCACGTACCGTTCCCTATGTGACTGTTCCAAAAAAAGAAAACTTTATGGAGCGTTTTTTTAAGCGTTCCTAAAAGCTTATTTTCTGGAACTATTTTTCTACAAATCGTTCCACAAAGTGGTTAAAAAATGTGGCAAATATTCAATCTTCTGGAACGCTTTTCACTAAAAGTGTTCCGTAAACAATTCATTATTTTGTAACACTTCTTTAATAACCGTTCCAACAATATGTTTCCCACCAAAAACCAGCAACCCATTCCAACCAAAATAAATTCTGTAACAACCCATTTTTGCAGATTCTCTACAGAAATCTGCAGCAACCAAACCGACCCATTTCCGTTGCTACCCAAATCTGTTCTATTTCTGCAGCGGCCGATAACTTATTTTGTTCCAAAACCATTTCAACCAAAGCACAAAACATATATACATCAAATTTAACCAACAATCCATAACACCAAATTCATCCGTTACAACTAAATTTCGTCCAAAAGTCGATTACCCAAATTCATCCATTACAACCAAAATTTTCCAAGAACTAATTAACTAAGACATACATCATTGTTAAAAACACAAAAACTACATCCATACACCATGTACCTAAATGCTTTCTTTGCATGGTTGACAGTAAAGATCATAAAACGATTTACTCCCGTCATGTACCATCTTGTCCAATAGTGACATAGGTATTGGCTTTCTCGATACGAAGTGTGTAGGAATCTGTTAGTAAGAAAAAAGAAGACATGATTATAACCAACCAATATACTGAAAATGAACCAAAATAAGTTCGACAATATAAGTCATTTTCCCATTTATAGCAATAGATATAAACTCTACTTACATTATCAGGAAACCCTTGTTGTATGATCATAAAAAAGTCACACATCCATTTCATGACATAGTAACCGCACTCCCAAGTTTCTCTTTGTTGGTTACACTGTAATCAAACAAATAGCATACATTTCACATATGAAAAAACAAGTATACTTGGCTGTTTATATCGGTATAAATGATTACCTTAGAGAAAGTCCAATCTAAATTCACTTGAAGCGCCCTACGAAAACAAGTGTTGAAGTTAAAGAAATGAAGCCTTGAATTGTAAATGGAATGTCAATATTGAGAAATCTTACTCGTTCAACACTTTTACCACCAAGAAATCATATGGGGTCTTCTTCTGGTCTTTATTATATGAATCAAAAATGTATCCCTTGTGCATGGAACGGTCAATAATAAATAACGCCCAATGACCACTACACAAAAGTTTATGTCTTTTAAACAATGCACGTATAATCAAAACCATAAAATGAAAAGAAAATTCAAATTTTACGTACTCTTGATGATAAGGTAAAAGGAAGAATGATTTATTTTGGTGTATGAGAAACGTTTTACGAGTATGAGTCACGACAAATCCACGGTCTTCTAAACATGCTTTTGACTGTAGATATGCCGGATTTGAGAAATGCAGTCCTACTGTTCTTTTTAGGAAGCTTAAACAAAAACCTAAATGCAAATAGTAAATATAATATAAGCAATAAAAACGAATAATAAATAAAAAAAAATTGGTGTCAAGATAAATAGAAAATCTAAGAACTTACATGCACAACCAATGAATTATGGCCACGTCAAGCCAATCTTTTGACATCCATCCTATTAACGAGTTAGAGTTGACTGGCTCCAAAAACTTCTCGTCGTACATTCCATCAGGGGATTCAATGTTGATCGCTGCATTTGGATTCTCACGGTTCATGAAAAGATTTGCACGCAATTGAATATCAGTATGCCTTTTCTTCAAATGCTTCATGCGGTCTCTTTGGTATGAGTTATGGCATATTTGAGACGAAGTTTTAGCTCTACAACTTGTTTCTTCATCCACCTACATTTTTAAAGCATTTGTAAATAAAATTGTGCCATACATATACTGATATACATATAATATATATTTATATTGGTAGAGTGAGTACCATGCGTTGTAAAGCATTTTCATCCAAACGGGATTTTGTTGGCATTGATGGTTCCACATGTACCAATTGTGAGCGAAGCTAAATTTAACAAAAAAAACAGATTAAACCTTAATAAAGTTTCAAACAAAGTCTTGTTTAATCAAAATCCATATGCATATATATACCTTAATATATTTTTGAGGCCATTGAATAAAATAGCCAAATGATTCAGATAATCTGCTTACAGCATCAGTTGGTACCACAACAAAACTATTCATGTAAGCTTCTTCGACCGTGTCTACTTGTACCTTCGAGTAACCTGGACGCATTTGAATCCCATCTAGTATCCCATCAAGTCTTGGATATAACATGGCTTTAGCCATTGTTTCCTCAATGTCACCATAGGGAACTAACAAGTCACATGGAGTGGGAACCTGCAAAACATGAAACGGTTCTGATTTGCAAACATAAAAGGTCCACGCCTATAAAACTCTGAGCATACAACATTATAGAGGTATGTGTTAAAGTGAGCTGGATACCTCAATGCTATCAAATCTATCGAAGGATCCACCCGTGCTTGAGGTCCCCTGAAGCAGACCCGTAAACGATCCACCCGCGTTCAAGGTGTGGATACATTGTATCTAATAAAGATATGAGAATCTTGCAAGTGGGTGCAACTTGCCTACTTGTGTTTGTGATTCATGCATTTGCTAATGCTATAAATAGAGCCTTATGCAAGAACAGTTTGCTCATCCCATTTCCAAACGAACACATTGAAGTTCTTTGGATCTCATTCTTTCTCCTAGTGACTAATTAGAGAGTTTGGTATATTTCCTAGTACAAGAGATATAAAGTTGTATTATCCTTGTAACTAGAGAAAAGGTGTAACTCCTAGTTTACATAGTGAAACGTATCTTTCCTTGCCCGTGGTTTTTACCCTTTTGGGGTTTTCCACGTTATATCCGTGTGTCATCTTTTATTACATTTCATATTTTAGCAGTGGGTTTGCTTCAGTCCGGTGTCACTTTTCTCAACAAGTGGTATCAGAGCTAAGGTTGGGTGTGTGTATAATTATTTATCGTATGCTCTGTGGTTGCCACTAATTAGTGGACCCTCCACATCAAAAGATAAATAAGATTATATTCACTCAAAAGGTGTTCGTTACTATTATTAAATAATAATAGTTTTGTCGAAAAGTAGATTGTGATTGTAGCAATGGCGGCGAAATTTGAAATTGAAAAATTCAATGGGAATAATTTCTCGTTGTGGAAATTAAAGATGAGGGCTATCCTTAGAAAGGATAAATGTTTAGCGGCCATTGACGAAAGGCCAGCTGAGGTCACGGATGATAGTAAATGGGACGAGATGGACGGAAATGCTATTGCAAATCTTCATCTGGCGCTAGCAGATGGAGTTTTGTCAAGCATAGAAGAGAAGAAGACTGCAAAGGAGATTTGGGATCATCTTGCTCGATTGTATGAGGCAAAATCGCTCCACAATAAAATATTTCTCAAGAGGAAACTTTATGCTCTTCGCATGACGGAATCTACTTCAGTGACTGAGCACGTTAATAACCTGAATACTCTATTTTCTCAGCTCACGTCTTTGAATTGTAAAATAGAGCCACAAGAACGTGCTGAAATTCTACTTCAAAGTTTACCTGACTCATATGACCAACTCATAATCAACTTAACCAGTAATGTTCTTTCGGACTATCTAGTCTTCGATGATGTTGCCGCCGCTATTCTGGAAGAAGAAAATAGGCGTAACAATAGGGAGGACAGACAGGCCAGTTCAAGACATGTGGAGGCGTTGGTGGTAACGAGAGGGAGGTCAATGGAACCTGGCTCCAGTGGGAGTCACAATCATGGTAAATCTAAAACAGGAAAGAAGAATTTTAAATGCTTCAACTGTGGCAAGCAGGGTCACATGAAGAAAGATTGTAGGAGTTTAAGAAACTCTAATCCTCAAGGAAATGTCGCCAGCACTTCAGAAGATGGTAATGCTCTGTGTTGTGAAGCAGCGGTTGCAAATGAAGGCAGGACGAGATTTGCAGATGTATGGCTGTTCGATACAGGAGCAACTTTTCATATGACCGCAAGAAGAGAATGGTTTCATCAATATAAACCTATCTCTGGAGGCGTATCTGTGTACAGTTGCAAGGATGAAAAACTAAAGACCATTGGAATTGGAAGTGTCATGGTGAAGGTGCATGATGGTACAGTTCGTACTATTCGGGATGTGCGACACGTGGAGGGCCTGAAAAAGAATTTATTGTCTCTAGGACAATTTGATAATCTTGGTTGTAAGGTTGAAATACAAAACAAGATTTTGAAAGTTATAAAAGGTGCGCTTGTACTTATGAAAGGTGAAATGGTGGCTGCGAACTTATACCAACTGAAGGGAGAGATATTGGAGGAGGCGGAAGCATTTGTTGCTTCACATAGTCCAAGTCATAGAGTTGCAGTAGCATGGCATCAGAAGCTTGGACATATGTCTGAACAAGGAATGAAGATTCTTGTTGAAAGGAAGTTAATTCCTGGCCTCACAAAGGTTTCTTTACCTTTCTGTGAGCATTGTGTTATCAGCAAGCAGCATCGCCTAAAATTCAAGACATCAAATTCTAGAAGTGTCTCTGTTCTAGAATTGGTTCATTCTGATGTATGGCAGGCACCGGTTCTATCCCTGGGAGGAGCAAAGTATTTTGTATCCTTCATTGATGACTATTCCAGGAGATGTTGGGTGTACCCAGTCAAGAAGAAGTCTGATGTGTTTGAAGTTTTCAAAGTTTACAAAGCGCGGGTTGAACTTGATTCTGGAAACAAGATCAAGTGTTTGAGGACAGATAATGGAGGTGAATACACTGGTGATGAATTTGATACCTTTTACAGGCAAGAAGGAATCAAAAGGCAGTTCACGACGGCATACACTCCTCAACAGAATGGAGTGGCAGAGCGGATAAACAGAACCTTTTAGAAAGAGCAAGGGCAATGTTGGCAACTGCAAGCTTGGAAAAATCGTTCTGTGCAGAAGCAGTCAATACCGCCTGTTATGTGATAAATCGGTCACCTTCAACTGCAGTTGAGTTGAAGACACCGATGGAGATGTGGACGGGAAAGCCGGTCAACTATTCAGACCTTCATATATTTTGGAAGTCCTGTGTACATGATGTACAATTCTCAAGAAACTACAAAGCTGGATCCGAAATCCAGAAAGTGTTTGTTCTTGGGGTATGCTGACGGAGTAAAGGGGTATCGCTTGTGGGACCCCACTGCCCACAAAGTAGTCGTCAGCAGAGATGTTGTCTTTATGGAAGACAAAGTTCAAGAGAATGAAGAAGGTGATAGCACTACAAGTGAAACTACATCAATACAGGTGGAAAAGCAGTTTCAGTCGAGTGATTCTTCTGAAGCCGTACCACAGCACGAGGTGAATGAGACAACTGAGTCTCAAGCTCCAACGACTCGTACTCTTAATCGTGAAAGAAAACGTCTGGTGTGGCACACTGATTATGTTATGGAGAGCAATGTTGCATACTGTCTTCTTACAGAGGATGGAGAGCCATCAACTCTTCAAGAAGCACTGAATAATTCAGATGCTTCGTTCTGGAAGGAAGCAATGCAAGAAGAAATTGAAGCTCTTCATAAGAATAAAACGTGGGAACTGATGCCACTACCAGCAGGTAGGAAACCCATTGGAAACAAATGGGTATATAAGATCAAGAGGAACGGTGATGACCAGGTGGAAAGGTATCGTGCAAGATTGGTAGTCAAAGGATATGCTCAGAAAGAGGGAGTCGACTTCAATGAAATATTTTCCCCTGTGGTTCGAATGACAATTGTTCGAGTGGTTCTAGCAATGTGTGCTACGTATGATTTACATCTAGAACAGCTAGATGTGAAAACTGCATTTCTTCATGGAAATCTTGAGGAAGAAATTTATATGCTCCAACCAGAAGGTTTTAAACAAAAAGGAAAAGAGAACTTGGTTTGCAGGTTAAACAAATCTCTGTACGGTTTAAAGCAGGCGCCGCGTTGTTGGTACAAGAGATTTGATTCTTTCATCATTGGCCTTGGATATAACAGACTACACGCAGACCCTTGTGCATATTACAAGAGGTTTGGAGACAATGATTTTGTCATCTTGCTGTTATATGTTGACGACATGTTGGTTGTAGGCCCCAACAAAGATCGTATCAGTAAATTGAAGGCACAGCTCGCTAGGGAATTCGAGATGAAAGACCTTGGACCCGCAAACAAGATTCTAGGGATGCAAATTCACCTAGATAGAGTTAGTAGGAAAGTTTGGCTTTCACAGAAAAGTTATGTGAAGAAAATCTTGCAAAGGTTCAATATGCAAGATTGTAAGCCAATATCGACCCCGTTTCCAACTAATGTCAAGTTATCCTCTAAGATGAGCCCTAGCAGTGAAGAAGAGAGGATGGAGATGTCTCGAGTACCGTATGCATCAGCAGTGGGAAGTTTAATGTTCGCGATGATTTGTACAAGACCAGACATTGCACATGCAGTGGGAGTAGTGAGTCGGTACATGGCGGAACCTGGTAGAGAGCATTGGGAAGCTGTGAAGAGAATATTTAGATATCTTAAAGGAACCTCAGATGTTGCATTATGTTATGGGGAATCGGGTTTAACTGTCAAGGGATATGTTGATTCTGATTACGCAGGTGATCTTGACGGAAGTAAATCAACCACCGGGTATGCATTTACACTTTCTGGCGGAACAGTAAGCTGGGTTTCAAAACTGCAGTCAGTTGTCGCTATGTCAACGACGGAATCAGAATATGTTGCAGCTACTCAAGCCAGCAAAGAAGCAGTATGGCTGAAGATGTTGTTGGAAGAGCTCGGGCACGAACAAGAGAAAATTACTCTGTTTTGTGATAACCAGAGTGCCTTGTATCTTGCAAGGAATCCAGCATTTCATTCAAAGACAAAGCATATACGAGTTCAGTATCACTTCGTTCATGAGCAAGTGGAAGAAGGAATCGTGGATATGCAGAAAATTCATACTGATGATAACGTGGCAGATTATCTGACGAAAGCAATCAACAATGACAAGTTTATATGGTGTCGATCCTCATGCGGCCTAGCGGAAACGTAAGCAACATGAAAGTGCAAGGAAGGATAACGGAGTGAAGATCGATTTAGCTTCAATCGGATCTTCAAGTGGGAGATTGTTAAAAGTGGATACATTGTATCTAATAAAGATATGAGAATCTTGCAAGTGGGTGCAACTTGCCTACTTGTGTTTGTGATTCATGCATTTGCTAATGCTATAAATAGAGCCTTATGCAAGAACAGTTTGCTCATCCCATTTCTAAACGAACACATTGAAGTTCTTTGGATCTCATTCTTTCTCCTAGTGACTAATTAGAGAGTTTGGTATATTTCCTAGTACAAGAGATATAAAGTTGTATTATCCTTGTAACTAGAGAAAAGGTGTAACTCCTAGTTTACATAGTGAAACGTATCTTTCCTTACCCGTGGTTTTTACCCTTTTGGGGTTTTCCACGTTATATCCGTGTGTCATATTTTATTACATTTCATATTTTAGCAGTGGGTTTGCTTCAGTCCGGTGTCACTTTTCTCAACACAAGGTCGCTTGAAGCAATTCCAAGTCTGCCTCTATAACTTCTATTTTTTCCCTCAATGGTTTCGTTATTTCTTCTTTCAGGCCATCAAAATCTTCCACTATTAACGTATTCTTCCTTGTTCTCTTAGATATCCCTAATGCCTTCTTATTCCCGACCACATTTGATACACACCTGGTTCGCCCCAAGTGCTCAGGTCCAAAACAACCTGTGATTGGATCTTTTCCCGCTACGTAAAAAGTACCATCAGCTTTCATTTCTTGTTTTTTTACTAACTGTTCATGCAAATGATATAGTCGTTAGAACATAATAGACAAACCAAAATACTTAGAACTTTATGCTATGTCCCTTACCAGAGCTTTAAGTTTGTCATAAAGTTGTTTTGTCAACTCCTTTAAGCTCGTAAAATCGTTATCTGATAACCTGGCAAATATGTGGAGCTTTGAACGCCTACATTCCAACTTAGCTAACTCTGGGTACCGCCTTTCTAAATCTTCCATCAGTGGCTCTAACTTTTTCTCTAACCCAACATAGGTTATTCGTCCTAACTTAGGTCTATCTTTGTTCTTGAGTGCATTTTCCTTAGCTTTAGCACTTTTTTCCTTCGCATAAGAGTAGATAAAACACTTTCAAACACTCGCAACAATAATACAATTGTATATGAAGTATAAAAACATAGAGCCTAAAGTCACACAAACCAGAAATGCCGGCGAGTTTCTGATAGCAACAAACGCAGGCCAATCCTCCATATTCAAATCCTTGTACTCAAGAAGTGGGTCTTTTCCTGCTTGGGCAATATGTGTAAGGTTCGTTTTGAACTTCCTATGATATTCATTCATCTTTCGAAGCAACACTTTCTTATTTTCATTTGCTACATCATCACTGATATTCCAAGTCTCCTGATTTTTTTAGAAGCAAAACTACTAAGTACATAACACATTACATATATTAAATAGTTAAAAGCACATGTATTATGTTTAAATATAACTAATACCTTGGCCTTAAGCCACATTTGATCCTTCTCTTGGTTGGTAACTTTCTTCCAACCTTTGAGATAAGAAATACGTGCTCGCACCTCAACTCCCATCCATGAAGCGAATCTTGGCGCCGTATCACTATCCACTAATCCAAGATCATTGAATGTAACAACATACGACTCAGCCGGATAATTTTTCTTGCACCTCGATAAGCCTCGCTTACCTCTTTGAGACATTGTATATGTGTATACTATTAAAAATGAAAAAAAAAACAAACAATTGTTAGTCGATTACCCCTTGAACATGGTTTAATCTCGCTTTCCAGCCATAATTTACTTGTTATATTTTTGTTGCTGTAAAAATTACCTTAACAATAATCACTAAAAACACACAATTTACAAATAATGAAAGAAGCACATGTGTTGTTCTTTGCTCATATAATCATTAAACAACATAACTCATATTAAATCCAACTTACAGATATAAGAAACTAAGTTTCGGTTTAGTATCCACCTTTTACTCTTGCCTTTGGCCAAAGCTTTAGATCTACGATTGTGAAATGTTTAGTGGGTTTTGGAAGGATCAAAGAAAGGGTTATGAAGTGAAGTTTGGTGGCTGCTATAGTTTCCTCCACCGAAGGGTTTTTGGGGAGAAGGGAAAAGGTAAATGAGAATTGTGGTAGATAAGATCGCATTCAATGCGGGTAGACGAAGGTTTTCTCTTTCGGAAACGCTTTTTGACAAAACCGTTCCCAATAGTCAAAATATTTTGCCGCCTCTGCTAAATATAAATGGCGCTTTTATTTTAGAAAGGCAAATAAATGGCGCTTTTATTTTAGAAAGGCAAATAAAGGTACATGATAAAAAAAAAACAATTTTTTGGAATGGTTTTTAGTAAAGCATTCCCAAAAAGGCCAATTATTTGAAACAGTTTCGACAAGAAGCGTTCCAAAAATATTTTTTGGAACATTTTTTTAAGAAACGTTCTCAATGGTCTTTTTTTGTAACGTTTGTAAACTTGGTTTAGCTTGGCTCTTTTTGAAACATTTTATGATATAACCGTTCTTGAAGGGTACAAAATAATTTTTTTCTGTAGTAGTGGCACGAGTTGCGTTGGGGTTTACCTCAAACACTTTTTTGTCCATTCTTTAATACTTTAAAAATAATTATATCTATTATTCAAATAAAGCAACAGTAATACAATTAAATATAAATCGTAGAATAAAACCCCTATTTTTACATCACGTGATTGTAAGATAGTAGGTGTGTTAAAACAGAATGTCTACATCTTTTGTGCAATTAAAAGTATGTCTTTCTCATGGACTCTGAATTATCTTTTGATTGTATCATTTGCTATGAAATATCAAAATATTTGTAAGCCATACGAATCTGCTTAGCTAACCTGCAAATACTCCTTTTGAAAGATCAACAAGATCTTTTAAAGCAAAGAAATCGCTGCTTTCAAGGATATATCTTCTGGCTCCAACTCCTTTGTATATGGACCTGCGAAATGGGCAACGAACATACGGAAGCATTCGACCAATCATTTTTCGGACATTTATAACATGTTGTAAGGGTGGAACTTTGGAGAACAGGAGGGGGTTCACAGCGCTGACACAAAGCATTGGCTGAAAAGACCGACCACAAAATACGATTAGTTGTACTTTTTAAGTAGCAAAAGTACACTAGTAATGACAAATAATAGCAGAAATAAACATATGACCTGCATATATATATGTATCGTCTATATGACAAATTGACAACAAAAACTAACAAGAACGGGAAGGACGTGGATACACAAAAAATAATTCACTTTGTGGGTATAATGAACGGAACGGGGAGGACGCGGATACACAAAAATAATTCACTTTGTGGGTATGAACAGAAAATAATTCACTTTGTGGGTATAACGAACGGAAAAATAAAGGTGTCACAAGCTTCATCGGAATTTTTTTTTAAAACTTAACTTTTCTTACTTTTTCATAGATATTATTTAAAAAACCAAACATTCCTCGCATCATCTAAAAAAAAATCAATGGTTGAGATTAAAAGCATTTAATATTTTAGCTATTTTTTATAATTTAAATATATATTAAATCGTTAATCGTTAAGCGAAAATAATTACATCATCGCGACGAGCATTTAATTATCTTTCTATAGACGGGCATTTTGATATATTTTCGACAAATTTTTTTTTCTTCGTTTTTTCACGTTTTTTTTCGTGGCCGAAAAAATAATATATCATATATCATATATGATATTACATATCATATATGATATATCATATATGATATATCATATGTGATATTACATATCATATATGATATATCATATATATTTTTTCGGCCACGAAAAAAAAACGTGAAAAAAACGAAAAAAAAAATTGTCGAAAATATATCAAAATGTCTATCTATAGAAAGATAATTAAATGCTCGTTGTAAAGGTATATTTTTTTTTCGCTTAACGATTAACGGTTTGAAAGATATTAATATTTGAAAAAAAAATGATAAAAGTGTGTTTTTTAAATTGTTGTATTAATCTCATCCATTAAATCAAATAAAGATGGATGGTAAAGATTAGTCCAATAAAAAAAGTTTGGTCTCTTATATCTTATACAATAAGTCCACTAATATTTTATATCCAACCATAATAACTTCTAAAAATAAAATATTTTCACTTTGTGGGTATAATGAACGGAACGGGGAGGACGTGGATACACAAAAAATAATTCACTTTGTGGGTATAATGAACGGAAAAATAAAGGTGTCACAAGCTTCATCGGAATTTTCTTACTTTTTCATAGATACGGAGTATATTTTAACTTCATCAACGCTCATTAGGTGCTACTAAATTCGCACATTTTGTACAACATGATATCAATAATTAAAGTTAAACAACAACGACAACATCAACCTCAACATTTATGTTACTTTAACAAAGTTAAGTATTTCATCCAATAAAATTTTGTACAAAATATTAATAAATATTAATATATAATGACAAACTCATGATATTTATTAGTTGTATTTATATATCACAATTTTCACGGGAAAATTCTTATATGTTCATATAGTAAACCAAAATTTAAAAATAAATTTGATTTATGTATAAACCTTGTGCGTGCACGAGACATATAACTAGTTTACACTACGCTAGAAAAAACCATGACGTTTTCGTGCATTCCCCGAGTACCCCCTTGTCCGCCCCGTGCATCTTAGTGACTTTATTTGACACGTTATAGTACTGTCGGTGGGAAAAATGAAAGTAAGTTACATAGAAATTTAACGTTCAAGCATGAAGCATTTCAATGCAATTAATCAACCCTAAAATCAAAACCAAAACACCTATGATTTTGCCTATGCCTTAGTGACTTTATTTGACATATAACTGAGTTGATGTAAAGTTATGGAAGAAAAATGTAACAAAGAAACAAAGATTAAACTGTGGAAAAATGAATGATGAAGTCTACTTGCATTATTGTCCATTGGTGATTTGGTATCTCAAAATCTGTTAGGTGGCTTAAATGTGGAAATTGCAAGGCAATAATAGAACAGTGGACCATACAAAGACTTTGAAACTATTGGTTTTTGCACCATTTTCATCCATATATTACTATTGGATAATCCATAACAAAACCACTATATAGAAACGTTGAAAGTTGAAACTATTCATTCTTAATTTGCATCCGTTTCATCCACAAATCTGCTATCTTTTGTGCTCTAACAAGAAACCAACAATGGCTCAAATCCTTTCGACTTTCATCGAAGTTGTTTTGGAGAAGCTGGTCACTGCAGCCGTTGAACAGTTTACTCCCTCCAAAGAAATTCATTCCGAGCTGAAGAAATGGGAGAGGCCATTTGTTAGATTATGGACATTATTTTAGTAGTCGTGTGTTAGGATCGAACTTGAGATCACGGGATTGCACACAATACGTATGAAGAGAAAAAGTAATAATTATTTATAAAATGTTATAATTAATTATTAAACACAAAATAAATAATAATAATTAGTATTAATGATTAATGACTAATTATTTATTAAACAAAGATTAGGAAAGTAATACTATTGAATATTTGGAAACAAGAGAAAGTTCTAGAAGGAGTTCCACCTCCTTATTGCCTTGAGCTCCAAGTATTCATTAGTATAAATACAAACCCAAGATTCATTGTTTCTCATAACTTGTACACACACATCTTGGTGTTTTTCTCTCCTCTTTCTTTCTTGGTCGATTTCATCAAAACCAAACCCTTAGGGTTTCGATTTTATTGATCTAAAATAGTTTTGTGTTTATTACTTGCATAAACTTTTTCTTGAATTAGTACGTGTGTACAAGAACGTGAATCAAACACACTATTGTTTGATTCTTGGATTGAATTACAAAAAGGTAAGGGGTAATTCTTATAATCCTTATAAACCCTAATTAGGGTTATTGGTTCCGGAAGATTGCATTGATTCTTGTTCGGGCTAGAATCATAAAGGTATGTTTGTTATTTAAATTATTGATTAATTAATTACATGTTATTTGATTCTATTATAATTGTTTCCGCTATGCTCACTTTGATGTACTTAGTTTATTTATATGAAGGTCATGATATAATAATTCCAACAGTGGCATCTAGAGCCGTTATAATGTGTAATTAATTATCGAAACGCATAAAAATTGGATCTTGATTCGTTTAGTTACATGTTTTTAGGGTTTATTTGTTAGATTCCTAACCCTAAATTTTTTTTGGGTCTATTGACCTTAAGGGTTTTTAGGGTTTTGGTTTTTAATTTTTAATATGATTAGAAACCCTAGTATGTCATGTAATTGTTATGCGTTTTAGTAAACGATCTTGGTGCAATATGTTAATTGTTAAGCTAAATCCATGAAAAAGTGCATATTTGCATGGATTTTTATATTGTGTTATAATTTAAATGGTTTAAATTGTTTATATGAATTAATGGTTAAGTTATATCGAAACATGTAAATTTATTAATAGATGTCGAATTGGGGAAGACTCCAATATTAAGTAATCAATTATGTGCTATGTGGTATTTATTTAATTTTGGCTTACGCAATCGATTTATCGATGAATGTGGCTCTTTTTCCTAGAAGAAGAAAGCCTTAATTTAATAAATACGTTATACACCTAGATTTGATTATTAATAGGACTATTGAATAAGATTTGCATGTGGCTACATGTTTTATACATATTTAATTGTTATGATTATGTATATTTGTTTATTTAGTTGTTTTATTTTTTTTATTATACATTACTTGTTTTTGTTTATTAATTGTGTTAGACATGTTTATAAACGAAAAGGGTAATTTTTGAATAGAAAAATAATACGGACTAAATAATGGCGAAATTGTTTTGGTTTTTAAGAGTTTAAATCTCAAAGAATTGGTTGATTGATGTTTTTGTACGTAATGGTTAAATAGGCTCGACCGAAGTTTACACACTATAAGATGGGTATAAGGATGGCAACGCATTAAATTGTGGCCTTAGAGAGACAACATTCTGTCTTAACGCTCGTTTGTGTGTAAATTAGACTTACCGAACAACCATTACATGTACATTGTCATCTTAAGGGTGAATAATCCACAATTCCACAATGATTATCCGAAACACTAAGCTTTCGGGCTTATGCAAAAGTACGATATAGTGGACGATAATTGATGGTTATTCTTTAATTGGTGAACCCGATACCTCAATCAAAACTTTGTTATTTTACTCTTAGCAAATTGGTAATAAAAATGTTTTGTAAAACCAATATTATGAAGTTGTATGCATGCTTCTTCATACATTATTTTGATCACATCAAAATATTAATACCCTTATAAAATTAAGTCGAATGCCATCTAATTAAGAACACTTGAAGCTGTAATTTACGTCATGTGAGACTTGGCGAGATTGCAATGGAGAGGTAAATTTCATAAATTCATTGCTAGCAGATCAACTGATGTGATGGATTTGTGAGTTTGCAGTTTTTAAGTTAGACAACTTAAATTGAGTAGGAAGTGAGACTTGACTCATGGCATTAAGATGGGGATCAAACATGCTTACAATACAAAAGTTTTGTGATTGTAAATCCCATAAATCTAGGAATTGCAATATGAATTTGGCAATTATTGTTCGACAATTACCTTGTTGAATACTATCATTACTAGCAGATCAACTGATGTAATGGTACTATGTCAATTTGGATCCTAGCTTTAAGAAAATACTACGGTTTATATAAATATTTACCAATGGGTATATTATTTTCTTAAAGACCTAATTATCGAAAATACTGAAATTGAATTTTGTAATTCGTTTTAATGTATTAATGCAACGTTCAAACCGTAAACGCACTTTGGGCTTTGGTAAATTGATCTAGTTCTGTTTTCAAACAAATGTTTGATTAAGAAATATTTACTTGAAAGACAAAAGAAGTCTCCTTTCTATGATGGAAGAGTGAGACACAATCCTATTCCTTTTCATGAATGAGAAAGAAAAATAGGAATATTAGATATGTCTAAATTCTAATATAACTCATAGCAAATTTTTAATAGTTAAGAAATTGCGAATATTTTTCATATGGATTTTATCATCCTCATTCGGTGATCAAGTTCTTAGTAACAAATATGATATTTGGTTTACAGAAAATTATGTATGACATTTTATGAGTTATTAAACTTAGAAGCTAGACTTATTACCGCAAAATGTTTAAAGACAAACTAGTTGTTTTTACTATTTTAAAGGTTCTACATACATTGTAGGATGGTAGACCTATTAAGGAAGAAATTGCATGCCCAATTTTCAAGTTAATAGCATTTGGTGGATAGTCCATCATTTACGTAGTAGAATACACTTTTAGTACATAAGTAATTGTTACGTATGGACATTCAAAAGTGTAGGAAAGTTAAAAGCACACTATTTGCTTTCACTGGATAAGAAACATTTACAATGTTGTCAAAATTCAGTGGGAGTATTGTGTACTTATTACTGAATAAGGAATTATTGTAATGATCTTTAATTCAGTGGAAGTGACAAGCTTTGACATCTTGGTAGCTAAAGATAATTACTTTCCAAGTGTAGACACTCATACTTTTAAGGATAGTCTTATACGTTTTCTTACTAGACATTGTTGTTTTACATATACTTGTTATGCTAAAATCTATGACACAATCATATTGAACACATAAACAAATGCATGGCATGTTGTTTATCAACTATATGAGGTTGTTCCATGCACAAGTGGGAGAAATGTTATCTTTCTTGTGTGCAAGAAACAACTCATAAAGATATGATTCAATGGATTCTCTTGACTACAATGTAAGAGAATAATGTTCTAATATTAATTCAAGAAACACTTGGTGTTACAATTTATGTTATGTGAGAGCTTAACTAGATTGCAACAACAAGGTGAATTTCATATTTTCATTACTAGCAGATCAACTGATGTAATTGAACTATGAGAATTTGCAGTTTCTAAATTAGATACGTATTAGAACATGTGTCAATATGATAACAAGACTACTTTAATTTATAGATTTATGAATTCATGGAATGACATAAATTAATTAAGTAATCTAATGCTACTTCAATCTGAATATTTATGTGTTCAAGGAATGACATAAATAAATGAAGAAATAATGTTATTTACATTATTGTGAAGTAATATATATTAACTTGAAATTACTATTGAAACCAAAAGATGGTGTTCATAATTACTTTAGTTAAACATGTTTATGTTTCATTGTAAAGATATAAACATAAAGTCTTTTAATTGTTACAAGACTTATAATAAAGTAAGACGTTATCTTGTTGTTTGTTTTAATTAAGACATATACATGAAGTTATTAAATTGTTAAATGACTTATAACGTACAGTGGGATTATAACAGTTTATGTTTTTCTTGTAAAGACATGGACATGAAGTAACTTTGTAAAAGTACTTGTGTTATAAGGCATGTAATTGGCTTGAAAATTATTATACCATTAAAATAAATTAGTTGGTAAATAGACAAGTCAAAAGGAATATGGTTATCTTTAATATTGTTAGATTGTCTTACAATATTAATACTAATGAAATATCAAATGTTTATGGTATGTTCAGTTAGGAAAATCAAACTCTTGTTATATTGTTTGATTAAAGATAACTATGACTTCCTTTCTTCTAAAAGTTATCAAGGTTAGAATGTTGAGTATGACTTGGACATATTTAATAAAACTCCAACATAGAAGATTAATAAGACATTATCATATGATGGAATGTGATGAATGTGATGAATTACATTAAGTCTTAAATTGAAGTTCTAAAATTGTTTAACTGCTTATGAAGAGGTTATTAACAAAGTATAGTCAGGAACTGTCAATATGTATTTGTAGAATCCCAAAAGAGAACATTGTATTGTTGTTTTATTTGCTAAGTATTTAAAGATAGTCTTTAAAGTACTAAAAGCAAGTGGGAGTTTTTAAAAGATAAAATTACAAGATACATAATCTTCTAAAATACACTAGTAAATATCATGATGAAGTTTGGCATTTGAATGTTAAATCTCAACATGATAATAATCGTTTGACATTTAAATGTTAAATCTCAAGATGATGGAATTATTATTCATAGAATAGCAATATATCTCCGATATTTGATTAATATGTTGTGAGCTATGATTTACAGGATTATTGTAAACCTGATAATCATTATGATACATTACCAAATATGAAATTGGGTAAAGTATACATGATATGAATTATTAAAGATGTTGTCCATAAAGATAATCAATGTCTAGAAACTTGATTTATCTTAATAGTAAGACTAGAAAATTAAGATGAGTTTCTTCAAAGATTAGGTAACCCTTATGGTTTAAATCTTTGTATAGAAATCATATGGGCAATATTGTACACATATTTAATGCATATCTTATGACAAGATTATTAATCACACTTAAGCAATTAAATGTGATTGAATATTCTTTTCTAAACACATTAAATATATAAAGATTATGATTGTCTTATTTGTGAAAATGGCAATAGAATATCAAAACTCTTTCTTGAGTGATTACTTGAGCAAGGACGATAAGTAATCAAAAGGAGTTTATGAATTCAAATAAATCTTTGAAAGTGTACATGATGCAATAATCCATGAATGGATAAATGCATGCATCTAGAAGATTACTCTTATGTTTAATTATTAAATCCATGTTTTGATTTATAATTGAAATAAGATAATTTCTAAGTATTCCTAAAAGCTAGTGGGAGTATTATGTTTAATTTCTTAAATCATATATGTTGTAGAACATATGAAAAGTAATATTCCATATAAGTAAATGTTAAGTCTTAGAATGGAATGAAACTTTAAAGATTTAGGAAATAAGACATACAACCTTTGAATGAATGTTTATTGTTGAAACATGTGCGGTAAATGAATCTAATATAACATGATATATTATTTAGAAAGTCTAAATGGATATGAATGACATGAATAAAATCTAAGTATGACTCAAAGATCTTTCATGAACATCATGTTTTGTTTTATCATGCTTGATTACAAGATGATTTGGCAATATTAATATCTAATTAAAAAGTTATTAGATAACTTGTGTAATATTCTAACAAGAATAAGTTTGATTATAGAATTACATCCTAAATCTGGAAAAGCTTCCAAATTCTATAGATGTACAATTTTTCAATTGTTGTGAAAATTTTCATAGCCAACAAACTTGAAAGTTTGAAGGGCATCAAACATTATACAATAGATATTATGGTTTACGGAAAGTTTTGATAGCATGTTGTTGTTGCATACAATGATGTTAATGAAATTGAGATGACACTCAATGCTAGTTATGGTAAGGATTTCATCCTTGGCTATTACTAGTTATGCTTACTAAAAGCATAGTTGCATTATACATTAAGAAAACAAGAATACTTTAAACTTTAAAATGTTTGGAAGTTTAATTATCATAAATTGGTGGTTAAGGATGTCACACATTTTATGAAATATTATATGGCGTTGTCAAAATAGTTGAGTATGCACATACAAGAACTTCACTAGTTGAATTCTTGAAATAAGTATTCTTAAAATTCCGATAGATCAAAGTTGGATGATTTATGTTTTGTCAACAAGTAGGAATGTCATTACTTGAGACATAATTCATCAACAAGTTATCATGCATTGATCTATTTAGTATTTGGATAAAGGATGTTAAACAATTATAATAAATTTAAATACATGGTATGTTTAATTTATAATAAATTGTATCCTATATTTGTATGTTTAATCCATGAATAAATGTTATTCTAAATTGTCCGTTGTCAGTTAATAATATGGGAATATTATTAAATCAAGACAAATCTGAAGGTTGGTATAATATACTTAAAGTATATTGATGCGTAGTCATGCCAATTCAGATGATATTCAATGATACCGAATATAGGACTTATCCCAACTACATGATGTTACTTTATGGATTTTGTTATTAAGTAAATCATGAGAAGTTATCCTCAGACTTGAGATGCAAGATAAGTGTCATGAATGTAGTACATTTTTGTGGAACAACTTAACGCTATACGTAACTGGTAGTCATAAGGGTTGTTTTCGGAAATGTTACAAAGTTTGTGGGTTTTGCTTGTATTCAAGATAGAATTTGTTCCTTCAAATTTATTTTTGGAGTTTAATACTGCTGGGCCCCTCGTAGGGTTGGTAAGATGCATGTGCGGCCGCACCCAATATCTCCCCTGAATATGTTCAGAAGATTTGGTAATCTTGATCAATCATAAACAACGAGAAACAGAATGGTTAATTAAGGAATGACTTTAATCCATATCCTTATTAACATGGTATTAGAAACAAAAGGATAATAATAATGAGAAATCATTAAAAGGTTTTCCAGGAGCCTTACTCAAGTTGTACTAGAGGCATCGGCGTGTTGCAAGACGCTAACCGATGTGATCACACTATTAAAATATGTCCAAGTGGGAGCTGTTAGATTATGGACATTATTTTAGTAGTCGTGTGTTAGGATCGAACTTGAGATCACGGGATTGCACACAATACGTATGAAGAGAAAAAGTAATAATTATTTATAAAATGTTATAATTAATTATTAAACACAAAATAAATAATAATAATTAGTATTAATGATTAATGACTAATTATTTATTAAACGAAGATTAGGAAAGTAATACTATTGAATATTTGGAAACAAGAGAAAGTTCTAGAAGGAGTTCCACCTCCTTATTGCCTTGAGCTCCAAGTATTCATTAGTATAAATACAAACCCAAGATTCATTGTTTCTCATAACTTGTACACACACATCTTGGTGTTTTTCTCTCCTCTTTCTTTCTTGGTCGATTTCATCAAAACCAAACCCTTAGGGTTTCGATTTTATTGATCTAAAATAGTTTTGTGTTTATTACTTGCATAAACTTTTTCTTGAATTAGTACGTGTGTACAAGAACGTGAATCAAACACACTATTGTTTGATTCTTGGATTGAATTACAAAAAGGTAAGGGGTAATTCTTATAATCCTTATAAACCCTAATTAGGGTTATTGGTTCCGGAAGATTGCATTGATTCTTGTTCGGGCTAGAATCATAAAGGTATGTTTGCTATTTAAATTATTGATTAATTAATTACATGTTATTTGATTCTATTATAATTGCTTCCGCTATGCTCACTTTGATGTACTTGGTTTATTTATATGAAGGTCATGATATAATAATTCCAACACCATTATCTCAGATACGAGCTTTGCTTGACGATGCTTCTGATAAAGAAGTAACCAATGAAGCAGTTAAGCAGTGGCTTATTAGTCTCCAACATCTGGCTTATGATATTGACGACATACTCGACACTTTAGCAACGGATGCTATGCATCGAGAGTTTGCAAACGAGTCTGAACCCGTCTCCAAGGTAAGAAAGCTCTTACCAACTTTTTTCAGTAAGTTCTTACCAAGTACTAGTAATAGTATGGACGGCGAGTTAATTACTATAACCACCAAGTTGCAAGAACTAGTAGATGAAAAAAACAATCTTGGTTTGGGTGTGACTGGTGAAAGGTCAAAAAATATTACTCGTAATAGAAGTAATCAGACCTCTTTGGTAAATTCAAAGATTATTGTTGGTCGTGAAGATGAGAAGAAGGAGTTGATCCGTAAGCTATTGAGTGATGAACGATGTGATGAAAACTTTAGCATTGTTCCCATTGTTGGTATGGGTGGAATGGGGAAAACTACTTTAGCTAGACTTTTGTATGATGATAAGCAAGTGAAGGATCACTTTGAACTCAAGGCGTGGGTTTGTGTTTCTGACGAGTTTGATAGCTTTAGAATAAGTGAAGTCATCTTTCAATCTGTAGCTGGGAAAACTAACGAATTCAAAGATTTAAATTTGCTTCAAGTAGCTCTTAAAGATCTACTGAAGGAGAAACGATTTCTCCTTGTTTTGGATGACGTGTGGAGCGATAAGATTCAACATTGGGAAACCTTAGTGGGCCCATTTTATGAAGGGGCTTTTGAAGAGTTTTTGTCAAGGTCATTTTTTCAACAGGCGCCTAATGACGAATCATTGTTTGTGATGCATGATCTCATTAATGATTTGGCCACATATGTTGCCGGAGATTTTTTTGCAAGGTTAAACATAGATAAGGAGAAGGATTTTGGGAAGGAAACTCTGAAAAAGTACCGACATATGTCAGTTGTTCGAGAGAGATATATAAGTTATAAGAAGTTCAAGGCATTCGAAAGAGCTAAAAGTTTGAGAACACTTCTGGCGGTGCCCGTTGTGGAGAGAGATAGTTGGAAACGGTTCTTCTTATCGAGTAAGGTTATGGTCGACTTAATTCATGAATTACCATTTTTAAGGGTTCTATGTTTGACTGACTTACAGATAGATGAGGTACCGGAGTCTGTTAGCAAATTGAAGCACTTGCGATATCTTAACTTGTCTCGATCAGAAATCACACATTTACCGGATCATGTCTGCAATTTGTTAAATTTACAAACATTGATCGTTTTCGGCTGCTCTAAATTGACTAAGTTGCCCGATAGCTTCTTAAAGCTTAAGAATTTGCGTCATTTTGACACTAGGGGTACTTCACTTCTGAAAAAGATGCCGTTAGGGATTGGTGAGTTGGAAAACCTACATCTTTCAAAGATCATTATTGGAGGAGACAACAATTTTGCAATAACTGTGTGTAAAAACTTAAAGAATTTCCACCGAGAAGTTTCCATTCATGGACTGGACAAAGTGCAAAATGCACTTCAAGCAAAAGAACTCAACTTCTCCCAAAAGGGGTTTAGTAAGCTAAAGGTGGAATGGAGTGATGTGTTTGATGGTTCTCGAAAGGAAACACTTGAAAAAGAGGTACTCGATGCCCTAAAGCCCCATAACGAATATTTGAAAGATCTTGATGTTGTGTCATACGGGGGTATAGATTTTCCAAATTGGATTGGGGATCCATCGTTTCTTCGGTTGACTAGTGTCTCGATTACAAGCTGCAAAAAATGTTTGAATCTTCCATCACTTGGGAAACTATCTTCACTTAAGAAGCTGCTTATTAAAGACCTGGATAAGGTGAAAGTTGTAGGCCCGCAGTTACTTGGCACCAGCCCTGCAAGTGCATTCCCTTCACTTGAATTTCTGAGTTTTAAAGATATGCCGCTGTGGGAGGAATGGTCAAGCAGTAGTGATGATGTTATAGGTGGAGTGTTTCCATGTCTTCAAGAGCTTACTTTAGACAATTGTCCCAATTTGGCTAAAGTCTCTCTTGAAGCACTACCTTCGATAAGGATTCTGAAAATAGAAAACTGTGGTGATGGTGTATTGAGAATTTTGATTCGTATAGCTTCAGAAGTCACCAGGTTGAGTATAGAGGGTATTTCTGGGCTTAGTGATGAGGTGTGGAGAGATGTCATGGGCTATCTTAGGGCAGTTGAAGAAGTAAGAATTGAAAAGTGTAATGAAATAAAGTACATGTGGGAATCAGAAGCTGATGCTAGTAAGGTTCTTGTGAATTTGAGGAAGTTGGATGTAAGGTTTTGTTCAGAATTGGTGAGTTTAGGAGAGAAAGAGGTGGAGGAGAATGATAATTCTGGGTGCAACATTGAATTCTTGACTATCTATGATTGTAAATCGATTACATGTGTCTCCTTCCCAACAGGAGGATGCCAAAAGCTCAAATCACTCACAATTGAGTACTGTGACCAACTATTGGAGAAGGAGCTGGAAAAGGTGCTTCTCATCACGAGCACATCGATGCTAGAGGTTTTATGCTTATGGGGTTGGCCAAATCTGAAATCAGTCAATGAATTGACGAAGTTCATTCGCCTCACTGAATTGACGATACATGGTTGTAGTAGTATAGAGTCATTCCCTGCAGACGTGTTGCCAACTTTCACCTCGTTAAAAGATTTGTCAATCATGGGTTGTAAAAATATGGATGTTGCTTCCTTTGGGCTTTGGCCTCCTAACTTGGGTTTCTTAGGTATAGGGGGTTTGAAGAAGCCCATTTCTCAATGGGGCCCACAGACTTTTCCAACCTCACTTGTTCACCTAATTCTAGATGGTGGATCGGCAGAAGAAGAAGATATGACTAGTGGAAGCCAATTGTCTCATATGCTTCCTTCATCTCTTACTCGTCTTTACTTAATTCGATTTGAGAAATTGGAAACAGTTTCAAAGGGACTCCAACACCTCACCTCCCTCCAACATCTCCATATTCAATTTTGCCCAAAGATGAAAGATCTACCAGAAACGTTGTTGCCTTCACTTTTGAGTTTGAGAATAATTGGATGCCCAGATGAACTGAAAGAAAAGACAAGTAGAAAAGGCTCCTATTGGCCCCGTATCTCCTATATCCCCCGCGTCGACATATATGTGTACACTAGATACTTGTGGTACTCATCAGGGTGCTTCATGATCTCATTATAGTCGATTCTTTCAGTTCTTCCCTATTAGGCTACAAGTGTTTTCATCCTAACCCAGAAAGTTACATACTACTGAGCTTATGTCTTCACAGTTTAGATACTACTGAGTTTCTTTAAATAGTTTATGTGTACTGTATTTCTATTTGGTTTTCTAATGGTGGTTTCCCACTATAGCATTGGTCCAAGTTAGTGGTGACAGCTTTAAATAAGTGATAATTATGTGAAGAACACAAGTAAAGGTCTTAAAACTTTCAACTGCTTAGTATTGTACAAAATTTTCTGAAAACTTTGTTTACTCACAATGCTTGAAGCTTTGTTTTTTCATTTACTACTATTACATTCTCCGTTCCTGATCACCGTGAGTTATTGTTCTTAGACATAAAAAATCGTAGAAGTTACAATAAAATATAGTAAAGTTCCTGGACTTCTTTCATATATTATGCTTTTTGCTTACCCTTGTTCATCTCGCATCAGAGCACAATATTCACACCTTTCTTTTAGAAATGAATGAGATGCTTGACAATAACCCTAAATCCAGACACTTAGTATTTAACACCATGCCTTAAGTGTGGGAGGGCAGCCTATCCGTATTCCTCCCCATACACAATGGGGCAGTCTAGTGGTAAGAGCTTGGGAGCCACAATAATAGGTCCCAAGTTCAAATCTCGTTAGCTGCAAACTCTTTGAGACCACCTACCCTAGCCATATAGTCCACAATTGTGGAAGGCTAGTGATTTACCAAGCTTCATGGGTCTTGTGTGGTGGTCTGTGAAGTCTGGGGTTTACGTGGGTAAGTTGCTTGCCAGGTCATCAAAGGTGGCTTGGGTGGAGTTTCTCTCGTACAAAAGAAAGTTGGCAGACTGATACTTTACACGTATACCGTTGTATGCTTCTTCTTCTTTTTTGTGTGTGTGTGCGTGTGTCTGTGTTTTGTTTTTGTTTATTGTTTTTTTTTTTTTTTTTTTTTTTTTTTATTTATTTATTTATTTATTTATTTATTAATACTCTTTAGTCATTGAATTTATAAAATATTTTCTGCCCCTTAAAATTTCAGTGACTTGGAGTGCACAAAATAAATAAACTGAATTGAGTTACATGTTCAGTTACGTTCAGTGACCAAGTGTGTTAAAAAAAGTACATTGCATAACGTACACCTTAAAAAGTACGTTGCTATTATGTGCCACTATACCATTATTAATAAACAACAAAACTTCAATAATTATTTCAGGGGATCAGGGTTCAAGTTAGGAGTGTGTACATTGAAGGACGGAGCCAACCTTTAAGAGGCCAATACTTCTTTGCTTACAGAATAAGAATCACTAATAACTCAGACCGCCCTGTTCAGCTTCTGAAGAGGCATTGGGTAATTACCAATGCTAATGAGAAATCAGAGGAGGTATGGTATGATCCCCACTATGCTGGCACCTAACTGAGCTGACCAAGCTCTTATATTGCTGAGCCTTTTTTTGACTATTATAACACATTTTCCTTTTAATAGGGGTATTGGAGTCATTGGTGAACAACCAGTTATACTTCCCAATAACAGTTTTTGAGTATTCATCAGCATACCCGTTAACAACTCCTAGTGGTAGAATGGTGAGTATATATTTGTGTCCTTCCCATTGACCCAAACCCATTTCCACCCTTTACCTGTCCTGTCCATTTTGGTCTTTACTTACGCTATCTGATGACATTGCAGGAGGGTGACTTTGAAATGAAGCACATAGATAAAGTAGGGTCAAAGACATTTAATGTGGCTGTTGCCCCGTTTTCTCTTTCAACGTTCGGGGATTCTACTGATAACATTTGAGGTATACCCCATGATGGTTTACCTCATTCTACTCGACTTCAATTCTTGCTGAAGTTGATCAATCGAAGGTAGTATATAATGGCATGTGGGTGTTTGGTATATGTAATATCGAAGAATTTTTGTTGAATTTTCGTGTAAGAACTCGATTGTAGAGTTACATGTATAGATTTTTTAATTCGAAAGCTGTACTGAATTTTGAAGTTTGTAGAATTGTGTTTCACTGGGTAGGTTAAATAACGAAGATGTTAATAATATATATATATATATATATATATATATATATATATATATATATATATATATATATATATATATATATATATATATATATATATATATATATATTTTTTCTTTTCTTCTCAAATTTACGTACAACTCGAAATTATTTACGCAAAAAAAGCAAAGGATGTTGGTCCCAACTCCCAAGTACAAACCTAATATATAATACTAGCTTCAAGACCCGCCTGTTGGACGGGCTAGCTTCATAATATTGTTTGACATAATTATATTCACGTAAAATAAATAATGAATAATTGCAAATATGTTAAACAAAATAATTGAAAACAAAAATATAGTGCTCATGTATTATATGTAAATTGAACAATGAAAAGTATGAGAACATGTAAATTACATGGTGATTATTCATAGACGAAATAAAACTTTTAGTAATGGCATATCTTGACCGTCTTTAAACACCTGATGTATATTTGCAGTCCGTCTTAAACACTTTTTGTTCCTGTTATAACCTGATCCAAACATTCCTTATTGATGCAGTAGCCTAATCCAAACAGACTTGACCGTACATGTTCCTTTACATGTTAGATTATCTTGTCCGTCTTTAAACACCTGATGTACATTTACACGCCAAATGCACCGCCTTGATTGTACATGTTCCTTTTGTCCATTCATAGTTGATTCCTCATATGATTAGTTTTTACAATCTTCTTTATTGTAGTAGTACTAATCGATTCCTATGTGTAACTGAAACTAAAAAACTTGAATGTTTGAGAACTCCTAGGACCAATCCTGATCCACCCAGCATAGTTACAATTTGAACCGAAAAGTCAACATGTATGTCTTTTTTCTTTTTGAAAGGACATCATACAACACGATTGTTACTTTACATGCCATGTTTTGATTCGGACCCCATTCATGGTGTTATGCAACATGATGTCCCAAATAGTGACATTTGAGACGCATGCTTTCGTTTTGAGAATTGATTTGCACACTTTCTTTTTTTATTGGGACACTCCAAGTACCGCATCAGACAGTTGTACAATATTTACATCCTGTTTTAATAACGTGTACTATGAGTGTGCAAATAAAAAAGTAGAGTGTGCAAATCACCTTCCTTTCGTTTTATCTTTTCCTAAACTTCCAGTGCTAATGCCATGACCAGGTAGACAGTTTGACATTGTGTATGCATATGTCCAAAACCCTGTTTGTATTGAAACAAAATCATGCTCTACACATATAACTAACGCTTTAACAACTGATATTAGCATCTATAAGTACTTTTTCATCTAATGTTATAAAAATGTTACATATAAAAGAACATATAATTACCTAATATGGTCAAATATTTAAGGTTTTCACTTACTGGGGTCAAAACTACAAACTTCCAAGTTTCTTGCGATTTTACCCGTTTTACATGCTGACCGTAACTGACATGTTCATAATCAAATGGGTAAAAGCTGACAACTCATTAGCACCTCAGGAAAAGAGCTAGAAATGCACCTGTAAGTAACATGTTTAGTTTGGCGTATGCGATGACAACGACCTTTTGCTTGACAGTCGTTGTGGGGGTTGAAATCCATATCATGTATAAGGACCATATCGGCTCCAGTCAAATTCAGTACCTGGCGTCCGGCCCTTGCAGACAGCAAGCATAAATTTATGGAAGTATCGCTATTGAATGTGTCCACAATTGTTTGCTTTTCTGTTACCTGAGTACTGGCAACAAAGTAAACATAATATCATCAAAAACAAATGAATTCAAATGTAAGCGGGTTCAAATCGACACATCTGGTTTTAAAAAGTAACAAACATAAGTGGCATGAATTGGAAGTACCACGCCATGAGCAATGGAAATTGCAATATTTATGAGATTGAACTTTGATATGTTTAGCTAATCTAAATGGTCACATTCTGCCTACAAATTTAAAGCATATATGAGTCGAATTAGATCATTCTGAGCATCTTCACAAATTTTCATTAATTAGGCATTCTCGGCATCTGTACCTATATCAAAGAGTGTTTGGCCTCTTCTACCCCATGCTCTTGAAATTACACCAAAGTCTGCACAAATGCATAAATTAAGCGACTACATCCTATAGATATATCTTAGATTACTGTACGCTTTTACTACACATCCACCCCCACTTTTTGATATCAAACATCATCTAAAATAATTTCTATTTAAAGTCTCTACTTTCAAACTGTCTGCCTGTATATGCAAATATTTAGAAGCAAACAATATGAAGTGAAAATGGGGACTAACCTCAAAGAAAACCACCCAACCGTCGACGCATGTGCTAAATCCCCTATCCAAGTGATAGGATAATGGAACAAAATAATCTTAAAATTTGCTTTAAAAACTGAAAAAGTGCTAATGGTTTTCACGCCCTATCATGAAGATCTTTAGTAGTTATTGACTTATTTTCTTCAAGCATCATTCCACGTGAGCAGCATGCTGAAATGAAATACAAAATGAAAAGAACTTATATGGGTTGGTGGGTTCAACAATTTAGCTAAGTTTAAACTCGTACGGTAAAGGCTATTTGTTAGAAAGCATCAGGAAACGTGGACGAATCTTCATGCTTCTTAAGCTGAAAACGGAGATTTTTGTTATCTATAACCTGTCCATGCCATGTATTGTTGTCCGGGCAATCGTCTGCAAAATATACTGCAAAAATTACATAAGTAAGGTGATTTTTCATATATACTGCAATCGTATGTATTCTACAGCTAATCATATATGATTTTTCATTCAAGAGACTTTCCAAAAAAACCATCAGCTAATGATATATTAGTATGTTTACGGCTAATAATATATTAATACCTTGGAGAGACGTTGATAACTCATGACAAGACTGCTTCACCAACAACTAAGCAAACGAAATTCCAGTGAACAACGTAATCTCCCCCATTAACCTGCAAAGAGAATGATGATAAATTGAGACATAGAGCAATATTCATCCAACTTTAGGATAGTATAGCTATTCATATTAAAGATTTAAAGGAGAATGGGAGAAAAGTTACCTGATAGTAAACTCCAGTTGTAGACACAAGTCTAGCAAAAGCCAAAAATAGTAGCGTGCTAGTAGAAGACAATCGTCTTCTTAAACCCCTATAATATCAAGAAAGTGATAAGCAATTACTAAGTCAGAACAAAAAATGAGAAATGTGACTGTGTACCTATTTAGAATAGTTGTCAAAAAAGGTCATGCATAAGCACACAACTGCAAGAAAGTTATCCTGAAATCTAGGCCTTGTAAACAACAATCACAAATTAAAATCCTGATTAAGAGGCATAAAGAAGAATATGAAGATAATGCATGTTTGTTGTAACACCCCCAAATTTAAGTTTGTCACAGCGGAAAAGTAATTTGGGTGTTACGGGGAGGATCGAAGTTATAATCTCATAAAACGGCTTAAAAGAAGCGTTTTGAAAGTTATTTGTCATTCAAATAATATTTTTGATAAAAGATGAACCATTTTATTTAAAATCTTATTAAAAGATAAAAAGGCTTGAAAGAATGACATATTTGATTTTTACACCATTTTAATTTATCAGAGTAATAAATGCCCACTCTGTGTCTTGTCCTGCTCCGTTTAAATTACCTGAGATACACATGCTTAAAAGTGTCAACACAAAGGTTGGTGAGTTCATAGAGTTTTATGGAAAACCATTTATTTTGATAGATTTCAGGAATATTTGATAATGATAAATACAAACAGTTATAGAACAAGTATTGAGTGATGTTGATTTTTAATCACAGATAATTCATATAGATATTCAATCAATTTCAAATAAGGAATCAATAATCCTAATACGAGATGGAAACTCATGATGCTAATTTAATAACTGATGAGGCGAAAAATGAACCACTTTTAGGGGGTCATTTAAGCCCAGAATTGAATTTTTTTGATCAAATATTACCCTAAATCGTTCCTTTTGTGATTTTAGGTACTTTGGAATTGAAATCTGGAAAAGGAAGCAATTCGGACGTTTTTGGAGCATAAAAGTGAAGAAAACGCCAAAGACTTAATTTTCCATGCTGAGAACAGTACCTGACGGCGTCAAGAGGAAGACCCTGACGGCGTCAGGAGTAAAAGTGGTGACGACCCAGTGCAAACCTGACGGCGTCACAACAAGGGCGTCAAGAGTTAAAGTTATGACGGCCTGCATAAGGAGACTACATGACGGCGTCAGACCCAGATCTAGGCAGTCCGAGGAACTATTTGGCGGCGAGATGACGGCGTCAGACATTTGTTCTTGACGCCGTCACCTACTAAACTCTATATATAGTTTTCTATTTTTCATTCATTAGGGAGGAACTTGTGTGGAGATAATTAGGGCCGAACTTTGAAAACCCTAGCTCATATTTTACAGTACTTTCAAGGGTTTTCACCCCTTGAATTCTTTCATGTGCTATTAAGATAAGTCTTCTCTTTAATTCAATCAATATGTCTATGTGTTGGTTGATTATATATTTTACTTGTCTTGATTTCAACATGCTAGGCTAGATCTATCTTGTGTTTGCTTAGATCTAATGAAACCTAGATGTTAATTATGTGTTGATTACTTGTTTATGGTTGTATTGGATGAATGATTTCAATGTTAGGCTTAAGAAAACTGGCAGATCTCCATTGTGTAACATGCTTGAACGTCTTAGGAAACATGAACCGATGTGTACTAGGTTTTATTGGTTGTATTTAATGCATGAGTAAATTCTAATGATCCCATGTTAGGATCTTCTTAGCCAGCTCGACATAGGAGTGAAGTAGGCACTCATAGGATTAGGGAAGTAAGTACGCCACTCCATGAATGGTATTAAGGAATACAATCCGTCATCCACGCAACTATAACAAGTAATTAACGTGTAAAAGATATCTAGGGAGTAGTGAAATCTAAGTAAACACAATTCTCCCACATATTGCTCACAACTCTAGTATAATATAGTTTATTTTCATTTTTAGTATTTTATTTTGATTGCATCTTAGCATTGGGTTAGTTGACTAGCAACTAATTCCGCCCAACTCCTTCAAACCTGAGATTTTTACTTGCTTTCATAAAAATATAAAAATACAAAAAGAATCATCCCTCATCTCTAGACCTAGTCTTTAGGTTTTCTAATCCTAGCGATACTATTCCTAGCTGAACGATCAATCCCCCGGTACTTGTCATTATACTATACTACATCGATCAGGTACACTGCCTGGTGGGGGTTGTAAGCTTCTCGAGATCCCTTGAGAGGTAAAGCCTGGTGCAATCCCTACGCATCAAGTTTTTGGCGCCGCAGCCCGGGGAATAGTTATTGTCTAGGTTAGAATCTCTTTTTATTTGGTCTACTTGCTAGATTCCTTTCTAGTAAGATTTTATTTTTATTTTTAGGTTCTCTTTAGTCTATCTTATTTCTTTGTTTCCTTTGTTTGTAAACTAACTCGATGGATAACAATAACATTGATCGTTTGATTCCTGTTATTCGTGTTTTTCGTCGTAGGATTTTCCAAATGCCCGCCCCAATCCCTTTAGTGGAAAATGAGAACCCACCTAACCTCTCGCCTAACCACCACTTTGACAATAATTCTGAGTTAGAGGAGTCTGACCATGATGATGACCATAGGGCTAGTCCTTTTTACTATTCAGACTCCGATGAGGATCTTGATGATGGTGATGTGATTAATGAGGATAGGATGAAAGAGGAAGTGAACCCTCTAAGGTATGTCGACCCTAGAACAAGGATTGAGAGTGATAGTTCATTCAACATGCAATTTCCTTGTAAGATCGGATTTAGGAGCTTTAACGCCTATCTTAACTCATCCCTCCCAATGAACATAATCTCGCGTAATGAATATAATAAAATCATGGTAGATGAGTTAGAATACAAAGGGGATAATATTATTGCTAGGGCAATATCATTGCATGTGTTTGTAGGAAGCTTTGCTTATCTTGTTGAGTTCGTGGTTATGGAGAATCTAGGAGAATTTATTGATAGTAAGTTGACCCAAGTTGTGTTTGGAAGACCTTTCAAACGGTTGACCAACCTCGATGAAAAACTTATGGAAGGGTTAATTATATTCTCGGATGGGGATGAAGATTTTGTCTACCAAATGCCCCGCGCACACCCTAGGTTCGAGGATTTTTCCATGGAGAAGTGTAGTAGGTATCCGCCCATAGAAATGCTAAGTGAGAATGATAAGAGAAAAGGGCTTAAATACACTCATGAAAAGAATAAAAGATACTATCGCAGATGTTTAGAGTTAGGAGATGATTATAAGAAAGATGAGGTGACTATTAGATGGCTCACGCTTGGTTATGTGAGCATAAGCGATACACGGTAACCCATGACCTTGAGTCTAGCTACAAGACTCGTACATAAAGAAAAGCGCTTCTTGGGAGGCAACCCATGATTGTGTGTGATTTTTATTTTGTTTTTTTGTTATTTGCTTCCATATGCATGCTTTATTTTTATTGTTGGTAGATCATGTTTCAAAACTAAATAGTGAAAATACTTTATTTTGTTGTTTGGCCTAGTCTTAACTTCACCCAAAGGTATTTTTGCAAAAGATAAGTGTAAGGGGAAACCCCAAATATGTTTTTAAGAAACAAAACCGATCATAATTCTCCACAATATTAAGTGAACATGTATATTCGTATTTGTTAGAGTCAAATGCTTGTATCGAGTCATAATGATGTTTTGCAGGATTTTCCAGGAAGTAGGACCAAGTTTTTCCAGAAATTTTCCGGAAACTTAACATAAGAATTTCTGTAGGTCACTTCTGACGGCGTCACGAGTTTACTCTTGACGGCGTCACGTGTAAAAATCTGGAAATTTTACCAGTTTTGTTTTTCTAACGGAGTCTTAAAGTTTTTGTTGAATTATTAGTTTTATAATCTCCAGGAAATCTGCAAACATCATTCCACAAGCATTATATCTTATTTTGTTTTCTAGGATTTATTAGCATATATAGATTGACGCCGATTTTATGCGAGGTTGCCTTGTCTGTTTTCTCAGGATTTACAGGTTATGTATGACAAGAAGATGATTTATTTTTCTGGAAGGGAAGCTTTGATTGTTCATTTTCTTGGAGGAAGATCTAACCTGGCCACCTTATTATCCATACCGAGCAAATCAGGGGAGTATTTGATTTCATTCGTTTTACTTATTTCACTTTTACATTCTTTACTTGAATATTGGGGACAATGTTCATCCTAAGTGTAAGGGGAGGGTAAAATGATGATACCTTACAAATACACTTTCGCTTGAGTTTGTTTGTTTAATAGTAGATGTGTAATAAAACTATGAGAAATACTTGTTAATGTAATTTTAGCGCCAAATTTAAAATTTTTTACAATATTTAGGAGTGAAACTTTAGCCATAGCAAGCGTCTCATGGATAGGAGATTGTATGACTAGCACAAAACCGTATCATTCAAAAAAAATTTCCACCCAAGTATGTGAGGTTCGCCTTTAGATTTGATAGGAAAAGCATTTACTATTAGTGCTTATGAGTGTACCGGTAGCATTTAGATTCTAGAACTTGCGTTAGTGATGCATCCCGAGACCGCTAGTGAGACTACATTCGTGTAGTAGGAATTACTACATGATAAGAGGCATTAGGATCACCCTTGTGTTAAACCCGCATCATAATTACTTGACCCTTTAAGTCATATTACTTGGCTAGTTAAGTCAACTAATTTTTCCCACACCTTAGCGTTGTACTCATTTTTAGTACACGAAACCCCTAGTACACCCCTCCGAGCCTATCTTTTCGTTTCTAACTTTAAGCATTTTACTTAAAGGAATAATTTGTTACACCCCACTTAAATGTACACCCAAATCGCCTTAGCCTTCCGTGTATGCACTCATCTTTAGTGCATTATTGTTATTTGTTAAACCCTAAGTTAATTATCTAATTGATTACATGATTGCTAAGTCGAGTCATATCCTTGTACATATTGTTTTGGGACGATTGGGACTCATTGGTAAAGTACTTATTTTATGGAGTAATGGGGAAGAACATCATAATATTACCCCCATATGTACATTAATCTTAAAAGTACTCCAAGTGTTTTTATTATCTTAATTCGAGTCATTAGATTAGTTTATTTTAAAGTATGTAAAAATTCAAGTGTAAGGGGAATTTTCATTCCCTATGATGTATTATTTTGATGGTAGGGTAAGAGTGTATGCAAAAAAAAAAAAAAAAAAAAAAAAAAAAAAAAAAAAAAAAATCGAAAAAACAAGAAAAAAAAAATAGAAAAAGAGAAAAGAGAAAAAACATACGGACTACCATCCCGTTTTATTCTATGTTTATTTTATATTTTTGTTATTTTTCATTTATTAGCTTAATTCGAGTCTAGTCTTGGCTTAGCAACGCCATATTGTACATGTAATTAACCAAGATTGTTAACTCGCCACCAGTAAAGACTGCCTATATCCAACAAAACCGTGTATTCCATATCCCTACACCTAACGTTACAACCCTTTAAAAGACCTCTTTGATAGTTTATCCTAGGTGCTTACGCCATGTGGTGGAGGTTTGATCCTTTCCCAAGCCTATGGTAATCTATTTTGCTATGACAGGTAGTGAGAGATATTTTCCGTTTCCATAATGTGATATATACTTTATTACACCCGAGAGATGTGAGTATCTAAACACTATTTGTGAGGTGCTAGTGTATGACCTCCGTGCTTGTCTTTGGTCTTTAGTGGAACGATTATTTATTGTAATTACTTTTATATTAGTGTTAAATGACCCCTAACTTGTATTTTGAGTAGAATAAAAGCGCATTTGCTTGAGGACAAGCAAATCTCAAGTGTAAGGGTATATGATGAGGTGAAAAATGAACCACTTTTAGGGGGTCATTTAAGCCCGGAATTGAATTTATTTGATCAAATATTACCCTAAATCGTTACTTTTGTGATTTTAGGTACTTTGAGAGTGAAATCTGGAAAAGGAAGCAAGTCGGACGTTTTTGGAGCATAAAAGTGAAGAAAACGCCAAAGACTTAATTTTCCATGCTGAGAACAGTACCTGACGGCGTCAAGAGGAAGACCCTGACGGTGTCAGGAGTAAAAGTGGTGACGACCCAGTGCAAACCTGACGGCGTCACAACAAGGGAGTCAAGAGTTAAAGTTATGACGGCCTGCATAAGGAGACTACATGACGGCGTCAGACCCAGATCTAGGCAGTCCGAGGAACTATTTGGCGGCGAGATGACGGCGTCAGACATTTGTTCTTGACGTCGTCACCTACTAAACTCTATATATAGTTTTCAATTTTTCATTCATTAGGGAGGAACTTGTGTGAAGATAATTAGGGCCGAACTTTGAAAACCCTAGCTCATATTTTACAGTACTTTCAAGGGTTTTCACCCCTTGAATCCTTTCATGTGCTTTTAAGACAAGTCTTCTCTTTAATTCAATCAATATGTCTATGTGTTGGTTGATTATATCTTTTACTTGTCTTGATTTCAACATGCTAGGCTAGATCTATCTTGTGTTTGCTTAGATCTAATGAAACCTAGATGTTAATTATGTGTTGATTACTTGTTTATGGTTGTATTGGATGAATGATTTCAATGTTAGGCTTAAGAAAACTGGCAGATCTCCATTGTGTAACATGCTTGAACGTCTTAGAAAACATGAACCGATGTGTACTAGGTTTTATTGGTTGTATTTAATGCATGAGTAAATTCTAATGATCCCATGTTAGGAGCTTCTTAGCCGGCTCGACATAGGAGTGAAGTAGTCACTCATAGGATTGGGCAAGTAAGTACGCCACCCCATGAATGGTATTAAGGAATACAATCCGTCATCCACGCAACTATAACAAGTAATTAACGTGTAAAAGATATCTAGGGAGTAGTGAAATATAAGTAAACACAATTCTCCCACATATTGCTCACAACTCTAGTATAATATAGTTTATTTTCATTTTTAGTATTTTATTTTGATTGCATCTTAGTATTGGGTTAGTTGACTAGCAACTAATTCCGCCCAACTCCTTCAAACTCGAGATTTTTACTTGCTTTTATAAAAATATAAAAATACAAAAAGAATCATCCCTCATCTCTAGACCTAGTCTTTAGGTTTTCTAATCCTAGCGACACTATTCCTAGCTGAACGATCAATCCCCCGGTACTTGTCATTATACTATACTACATCGATCAGGTACACTGCCTGGTGGGGGTTGTAAGCTTCTCGAGATCCCTTGAGAGGTAAAGCCTGGTGCAATCCCTACGCATCAATAACATATACAATTCAAGTCTGGTCAAATTCCTATACAGCTGTATCTAAATATATGTTGAAAACATACATTTCCTTATGGATATTGTACCAAGCCTCATGACACGTAAAACGTTAACAAAAGAGGTAATTTATCAAGTCAATGATAAATTTTGCCCTCTTATAATAGGTGATTTGCCAATTCCTATTTTTATTCAAATATAGTGTATCACGACTAATACGACTAACCATATGCATATGGCATTCCGTCAAGTATTAGTGGGATAGGAGGTCAATCCTTAACAGGTTTCGAAGCTGTTCACTATATTCGCGCTCACATACAAGTGATTAATGGCTCATGATTGAGGGACTTTATGGCGATGGAGGTAACTTAGGCAATATCAAGGTAATAATGTAATGAGAGTGTTTATGCTCTTCCTAGCAATTATTTCTGTTGAACATAGAAATGTCATATAGAGATAATGAAATCATTCAAGATAGTATAGTATAGTCAAGTATCATGCCACAATAATCACTTTGTAAACACTATCATCTGAGTATCAGTATTTCAGTTAAGTAATTCGCCAGTAACATATATATATATCACATGCCACAATAATCAAATTGGAAACATTATCATCTGAGTATCAGTATTTCAGTTAAGTATTTCGCCAATAACATATATATATCACATCTTAAGTCATAAACCATATCAGATAAATATTAATTAGGAAATTGATTTGAATCATGTAATTTATTCATATACTTATAAAGTTATCAAAGTATATGTAAGCATGTATCTCCCCCAATGAGTTAAAAACAAGTATTGGAAATGGGGCTATGACTCACCTTGATTGATGTTGGGATGATGAAAAGTTAAGTAGGATGAGATTATGAGAATGATTATGGAAACGTCTTTGATACGGAACCTGATAAATAAATTTATCTGAGAATTTAACCATATACTATTTGGTAAATATGAACGAATAACGAATAATAATTATTCGTTATGACGAATAGATGATGTGCAGTGTAATTCTTATGCTATGCATGATATGACGAAATACGTTATTTAAATTATCCATCGAAGTTTTACCTTTTTAACCATAAGTAATAATATTAATTTTTGAAATATCGTTATATATATTATTAACGTTACGTTAAATAATATATATAAATAAAAATGAAAGTTTTAAATGCATATGAAATAAATTTACAAAAATAGAAAATATGTAAGAATGTTAAATAGAATATGTTTAGTCCTTGTCCTTTTCCAATTTTACCATTTTTACTCTAACGACGTTAGCGTTACACCGTTAGTCCTTTTTATATATAAATTACAATTATAGTCCTCTAATTGTCCAATAGTCAAACCTAGGCTTAGAATATTAACTATTATCAATTTTTACCCTTATGTTTCTGTTTTTACAGTTTTAGTCTTCACTTTTCAATATTTACAGTTTTAGTCCTTCTAGGTGTCGTCGCGTTACATTTTTAGTCCAAAGTTACAAAAATGATTAGAAAAATTATATAAAATTTTCCGTGGCTTGTTTAATAAATAAAAAGCTTATTTTAACTGCTTATTTGGTTAAAAGCTTATTTTTCAGCTTATGAGCCTTTAACGAGTTGAAAATAAGGCCCGTTAACGTTTTAAAATCCGTACTTCGTGAGACGAGTTGGGCTCATCAAAATTATCATTTTTCTTGTTCTATTTTCATATCAAAAAGTTTAGATAAGCTAGCTTATCATAAGAGCTTATTTTTAGCTTATTGGGCTTTTAGGCCCAATCGGTAAAAATCATAGGTTTTAAATGTGATCTATAGCGATTCATTTTGGTGAAAATTAAGTGTCGAGATCAAGTTATTTTTACAAGTTATGTATACGAAATCGTTTGCTAGTTAGGTGGTCTATTAAGTCGTGTAATAATATGATACGCTTACTACATGATATTTAAAGTTATACGAGCATTTCTTGGCATGTTTGAGACGTTTATTTATATGTGAAAAGACTTAGAAATATTTCTAAGTGTATAGTTTTTCATCCGATTGAGCATAGTTCAAAAATGGGTTCGTTTGATGCATGTAGAGTGAAACTAACGTGAATTATGAGTGTGTTGTGACTCCTAGGCCTTCCAAGATAGAGGCTAGTCACAAGTCGTGTACTATATGTAAATATGTACGTAAAAATATATAGAAAACTAACATACGATCGATAAGACATATATATGGTGCATGAAATATTTTGAACGTGTAACTTGAATGGAAATGAGTTTGAAACAACTTACTACACCTCTTGGGTGGTAGAGAGTCGAGAGTGGAAGAAGGAAACACAGGAAACAATCACATTCGACTTATAACCCAAAATATTAGACGTATATATTAAACCCGATAATCCTTTCTTGCTTCCAAACTCTATTGGTACTTGGTAGATGACCTCGATTTTCAAACTAAAAGAAAATTGAATACTATATTTGAGCCAAGTGGGTACAAAAAAGCTACTTGTGCTTTCGGAAAATCCACCTACAGTAGGACTAATGCAATTAAACTAATAAAAATCAATGACAATGATAAGTACAATAGTCTTGCTTAATAATTTGTTAAGATTTGCTATGCAAGTTATTTATACAAAACCACTATATGCTATATCAAATACAGCCACCATAATGACAATATCAGTAGCTATGTCAAAGGATTCTTAAGGAAGTCTAACTATCATATGTTCAGGTTTATATGAAATCATTTGTAATGGTATTTGATAAGTCATTTCATGCCATTAACTCAACAATCAATATGATTATGGTATGTGCATGAATAGAGAAACAAATAAAGCTTTATCCCCTTCAAAAGAGTAGCTTTTACAAACTTAATAAGAGAGAGTAAAAGGACTCACATTGTTCAAATACCCCTAGCTTGACGTGAAACAAAGGAATTCGCAAAGACAAATGCACCTACTCCAACATCCATTTGACAGTGACCAAATTATATAAATAGAAATCAACGTTACGATTCACTAAGAAGTTTATGACAGAGAGTACTGGATCTTTACTTAGCAATAAATCGTTTATCTAATAATATCTACTGAATATAATGGGGAAAAGCGCTAAAATGAGCAATCCCAAACAACCCTTATATGATCCCTTCATTACACAATCCCTTCCTTTTTTTCTGTTGCGGCTACTTCTAAATAGATTGAAGACCATATTGAAAAAATCAAAACTTATGCATCAAATACCATAAGAAGCTTTTCATTCTACTTGAATTCTGAACACCAGCAACCAAAACGCATGCTGAATTCTGAACATACTTATGTTTAGTTTTAGAGAGCTATAACAAAAATTGTAACCTATCACTGACTCACAAATGAAAAATCAAGTTGTTACAATAACCAAAATTATAAGCACTTGGCTTATATCCAAATAGTCAAAACTACTCACTACTACATCAAAGCCACAATAAACAAATAAGAAGTCCTAATAAAGAATCCAAATACCTCAGTATATTATCTTAGCACATTGAGATAACGCTTATGACATTGCATAAATTGCTTAATGAGTTACCAAATAGAACAACTAAAAGAGGTAAAGAGCAGAAGCAGTAGGCTGCTGCAAAGCACGCTACTTGCTAATCCATATTAGACTGCCTGCATTATCTCCAAAACAAAAATAACACCTTTTATGGGACGCACAAATAGACTATAAAAAGTTGATTATAACATAAAATTCAACTACAAAATTAAGTGTTGTGTTTCGCAGCTATTGATTTTCTTTTCAACGACTTAACAAATGGTTGGTGAGCATGATTCACTAACTTTCATATGGAGTCAAGGTTGATTTCAAAACTGAATCTAATAAACAAAATCAATAAATACATAAAAAACTAATCCTTAATTCATCAAACATCAAACATCAAACATCGAGTCATCTAATTTTGTTTCAATTCGCACAAAAAGTAAAATAAAAATTACCTTAAACATAATATGGTTGATTTTTGATGATGTGTTGTTTGTGCTATTGTATGATCGAGTTGTGAAGTAGACACGTCCAATTGGAATTGAAATCAGAGATTTGAAAAATGAATTTGAACTCAAAATAATTAATGATTTTGTGTGTGGTTTATGGCCGGGTTTGCGTGTGTGTGATTTGTAGTGTGTGTTATTTTGGCATTGGATTTAAGTTTCCTTATTTTCAGCAGCTTTTGTTCTGGATTCGCTCAACTGAAATGGTTTTGAAATTTTTTGAAAAATTGCTCCTGTTTTTTCTCCCTTTTTTTTATTCAAAGAATATTGAAAACTTGCTATTAGTAGTGTGGTTTCCAGGTGTCATTTAGAGTTTTGGGAGGATTTTTTGTCTCTAAAAATAGCAATCAAACTTGTGTTTTATACAGATTGGGATATAGGTACCTCTTACTCTTAAAATACATCTAATATCTCTCATAGAGTCATAATATCCGGTTTATTGACAGGACAAAACAGTTTTTTATGTTTTTTAATGTATATTTTATTTTTTATTATTATTTTTAACTTATCAAACTTTATAGTTTTCGCTATACACTTTTTTTTGGCAATTTACCCACTTTATTATAGACTTTTAGTTGTTTTCTAAATGTTTTATTGCATTTCCTTTATTCACTCCATATCAAAATAATTTTCAGAAGACAAGAATTACAAATTTTAATAAAAGTGGGGCTACTATAAATCTCAACCACTCAAATATAATATTCTCTCACTAATTTTTTTTTAAATAAAAAGTAGATAATTATTTTGAGATATAATAAAATAGAAATGTTGACTATAATTTTGAGACGGAGTGAGTATAATTTTAATTATTCAAAAGTATTCCATCTAAACAAGCTTTTTAAATTTGTACGTAAAACTTTCCTTTCTGTATTTTAAATTCTAGAAAGTCAAGATTTTCCTTTTTTGTAAAAATGCAGTATCATTCGTCAAAACAATATTTTGATAGAAAGTTTTAACCAATCATATATAAAAGGTTATTTGTTAAGCATGAAAGTAATTATAAAAAAGACAGTAAATATTTTATTCTTTAATGCTAAATGAAAGAAAAAAAATAAAAAATAAAGACATCCATTATATGATTTATAAAATGAATTTAAAGTTATGAGCCAAAACTTGATGCTAAAATATTATTCCTTTTTGGGTAGGATATGACCAATCACAGACTTCATTGAGAAAGCACACGGATCACGATCCGCATCCACCCTTTTAAAACAATTTTCACCGTCCATTATTATTTCATGAATCCAACGCCTCACCCTCTCCATCTCTTACCCCAAATTTCAAACTCCTATAAATATTCACACACAAAACCAACAATCAAATCCATTTTCAAAGAAAAAAAGAAATGGCCTGAACAAAGCAAACAGCGCGTAAATCAACGGGAGGAAAGGCACCAAGGAAACAGCTCGCAACAAAAGCCGCTCGTAAATCAGCACCAGCAACTGGCGGAGTTAAGAAGCCTCACAGATTCAGGCCTGGAACCGTTGCCTTACGAGAGATTCGCAAGTACCAGAAGAGCACCGAGCTTTTGATCAGGAAGTTGCCGTTCCAGAGGCTGGTGAGAGAGATTGCCCAGGATTTTAAGACGGATTTGAGGTTTCAGAGTAGTGCGGTTGCTGCGTTGCAGGAGGCGAGTGAGGCGTATTTGGTGGGGCTGTTTGAGGATACTAATTTGTGTGCCATTCATGCCAAGAGGGTTACAATTATGCCCAAAGATATGCAGTTGGCTAGGAGGATTAGGGGCGAAAGGGCTTAGGGATTATTGTTTTAACAAGTGAAATGAAGTGAAATTAGCTTTTGGTTCAATTGTTTGTTTGATTGCATTTGGCTTTGTTAAACTTTTTTGTACTGTATGTCTAACCAAAGTTTTTGGGCTTATTGTTTCATCTTAATACTTAATTACATCAAATAATATTTATTATTTTAACATCAATAAGAACAAATCTGAAAAGCAAAAATCTGCTTTCTGCTTATTGGGAAAAGTCAGCAAACCACTTCAGCTAATGCTTCTGCTTATTTGGCTTATGTAATATTACAATCAAGTTATTATTGTTCTTGAATTAGAGTAAAACCTTATAGTTTGGATCAATGTAAGTCGAAAGCCAAAATATATTGTATATACTTGAAAATGCTGATTAGTGAGAATAAGGTGGTGTTTGGATGAAGGGTGGAGCTGAGTATGAGTTGATTCTTTATACCAGTGTTTGAGTGTTTGACAATGGTAGTAACTGTAGTTGATGTAACTGCAAACCAAATGTCAAGTACAAAATGTGAAGAGTGTAGTGATGGAACAGATAAGCAAGCTCTTTTCAAGACTCAGAAACACGAAAACACTAGGAAGTGCTGGCAAAACCCGCATCAAGGGAGGGTACTTGATTTCGATAATTAGTGACAGTTGTATCGAACTCCTTTGGTCCAATTTGTTGATTTGGTTTAATTCAAAGTGTCCCCTGCACATGACTCGAGCAAACTTTAAGCTTTTGGCAAGTGGGATCAAACAAGAACATTACAACCTGCCCCTTCTCAGAGAAAATGATACTGCAAGTGATGTACAATGGAATGAACATATATAGTGTATAATACGTGCTTTGAGAAAAACTAAATTATATCACTGAATAATTAGCAGAGTTAAATGCAGGGCCTTTTGAAGGGCGAGTCTACTTTTATCAGGTTCAAAAAGTAATGCAAAAGTTGAAACCAACTCTAAATAATGGAAAATATTGCCTAAACATATATGTGACTGACACAGATCACTGATACTACACGGTTCACTTAATCATCGTATCAATAATTAAAAAAAGAAGGAAAGAAATGCTGGATTCAGATCCCTAAATGAAGAACTTTAGGCCTGTTGATTGCAGCAAAATGCCATAGGTATTTGCCATAACATCCAGACAGTTGAGATATCTCTCTGGGATGCTCATGGGTCGTGTAGCTTCTAACAGGTAGGAAGTTGTAGTCTGAGTTGGGCTTGTTTCTTGTGCATTTAGATGAGCCCCCTAGTTCATCAGTCTGCTCCACATCAAGACAAATTTTGTGTTCTTCATTAACCAAATCTTATTGATTTTCGCAGAATCAAAATATACAAATTGAAGACATAGTATTACTGAACATTTAAGTTTTCGACCATTAGCATTCTCCTGTATGTAATGCTTTCTGTAATCAGATAGTAGATACATTATATAACAAACACTACAAGGCCACTGATAGACTAATCACAAAAGATGTTTGTAAGTAAAACATGACACTAGAAATGCAGCCATGACCGACTTCCCAGTTTCAAAATTGACAGCAGGGTTTAATATCATATCCACATTTCATTCATTGGTGCATATGACTTGACGATTGATATTCAAACAAAAAGTTCCATGATAACTGAATTTCAAACTCAGAAGTTTGAAAAAGCCATAATGGCCTGTTTCTTTCCCATTTACACACTAATTTACCATAAGATCAGCATAGGGAAACAGATCAACATATAGCAAAACATAGGAGTATAACTTTTAGATGAGAACAAGCATCACTAAGATGTATCATACTTTCAAACAATTAATCAAAAGTACACAACTGTGAGTGAGTATAATGAATAGCCAAATATAAGAATTAAAAAAGTAAACGAATTCTCAGCTAATCAATACTGCATATATGAGAAAACACGAGGAATTATGAGCAAAATCTGCAGCAATTAAGTGGTGACAGACATCTGAATCTTTTTAAATTTCCATCCAAACAGTCATCTCCACATTACTTGAGCATGCTTTAAGCCTCCAGCTAGCTAACGGCAACTGATGCCACGATCGACCAGTAACTGTCTACAAGAAAATAGATTATAACTGAATCTATTCAATAAGTCAACAGTCAGGATCTCCTACTTGGCATTTACGAATTTTAACTTGTTTTCTTTCTTTGTGTATTGCCTTCTGTAAGTAGATAACAGAGGGTAGAATTTAAACCAGTAAACATAACAGATTAAATGTAAAAAGAACGCAGTGGGTCATCTGAGACAAAATTTGTCTTAAGTGAATTCAAATGCTTAAAAACCTCATGAATTTGTTTCAGTTTTAGACAAATTAAATTATAATTTAAATGATATTTGTTCGGTAATGGTATACTGGTATTTGATATGGTAATTGTTTACTCCACAATCCACATAACATACTTACAAACAATGGAAAACAAAAGACTTGGCTGGTTAAGACTGCGAGAGCCATTTTTTAGCCTCAGGTGGTATAGATGACCTGCTTTTAACTAAACATTACCAAAACAACCTAACTGGCCCATTTGCCACGTCTGCGAGATACCTTATATTGAATAAAGCCTATAAGATGAGTAACAGAGATGAATAATTACAATTCACGAACAGATTTTGTGGTCAAACATGACACAACAAATGCAGCCTGACTTTCACAATTATATATGGTTTTAGAATTTGACAGCAGGTTTATATATCCCACATTTAATCCATTAGTAACTTCAGTTTGATGATTGCTATTCAAATTTAAGAGGTTGGCAGAGCTGGAATGGTCTGCTTCTTTCCCAATTAAACAAACCATTTCACCAAAACGTCTGCATAGAAAATCAACATAATTATCTATCAGAACAAACATTGATAAGATGTATCATACTTGAAAACGATTAATCAGAAGTATACAACTGTGAGCGAGTATAATGAATAACCAAATACATGCATTGCAACAGGAAGATCAGATTTATACATCTGTTACAAAAATTATGGTCCCTTATCACCAAATAAAACTATATAAAAGCGTTTTCTTTCCTCAGGATCAAATATGCTACCAGGCCCACCAAGATCATCTCGTGGAGCTTCTTCATCATCAGAGAGTTCATGGATCGGTTCTTCATCATCAGAGGTTTGCTTGATTATGTGGTTTCATAGATTAGTTTCATCTAATTATTTTGATCGATTTTCAGGGAACAACTGTTTTGAAATAATATTTTCACCCAAAATCAAATTATGAAGCAAAGCGGTTCAATACTACTTCTGCAAACATTTAATTTGCTCCTTTTTTTTGCACACGCCACTGTGTCTGATGAACATATTCAACAGCAACCACAACTAAAACAACTTGAAGAAAATGTTGCTAACAGATCTTACTAGACCAAAAGAATCCACAAGCTTTGTGCAATCGATCAAAATATAGACGAAGCAATCCATCTAGTTAACAACCTCAGTATTCATGGATACCGTCTTGATTTACTCAACCTCAGCAGCATAGTCCACGCTCTTTGTGATTTTAACCGGTTTGAGGAAGCTCATAGTTGTTTTCAGTCATGTCTTTGTTCCTCTTCTGGCATTGGCTTTGTTGTTCCCTACGAACGAACGTGTAATGTGATCATTGCACGTTTGTTAGATTGGGATAAACGACCATATATATGTCACATTGCATGTTGTGCATAAAATTATTGCTGTGATACCTCATTTTGTGCATTCGTTTACGAATATTAACCGTTTGATTGATCAGTTATGTTTGTTTACATGGTTCTTTAGCGCATGTGTTGTTCTTGCATATGAAGAGTTTGGGTCATTGTACTGACGAGGTGTCGTACACTACTTTGATCGACGGGTATTGTAGAATTGGGGAAAAGGGTTATGCACATAAGGGGTTTAACGAGCTGTTTGAACGTGGGGTGAGGCCTAATGCATTTACATATAGTGTTTTGATTTGTGGAGTTCTGTGCAAACGGGATACTGGATTTAGGTACTCGTCGTTGCTTGAAAAACTATGGGAACAATGACAGATGAAGATGACGGTCATTTAGTTAAACTGGATACTGGATTTAGAAAGCACAATTAAGCAATTCCAAATCCTACAACCTATGCAGGCCAAATGAGCTAACAGCAGGCCTTGATAGGGGCCACCAAATAAGCTCAGGGGTCCCAGATGAAACTTGAATCAATAAGCTGGCTAGGTCAGCTCCTCAAAAAGCCCAAATACTCAGAATAAGCCCCACTAATAAGCTCTACAAGAGCTTATGAATATGGCTCAAATACACTGATGATTCAGTGTATTGAGTGTGATGAAGTAACTTGCAGGCTCAAAATGAGCTTATCAAATAAGCTTAAGAATAGAAATTAAGCACTGATCCAACTAGTCTAGGGATGGCACCCGTGGGTAATGGGCACGGGTACCTCTAACCCGTCACCCGCCCATATAGTTTTTTTCTCACCCATCACCCACCCGTCACCCACCAATGGGTACAAATTTCTACCCATGCCCTTACCCGTGGGTATTTGTTGCCCATGGGTAAACCCATAGGTTAGTGTTATGCAACAAAATTACAAAACGATGATATGAACTAAATACGAAATTGCGTAATAAGACACCAATCAATTTGCCAAATACAACTTTGATTATTTGATCTTTCATACTCTCTTTTTAGTTTTGAAACTCAAACAAACTTTTAGGTTAATGTATTTTTTTGAGACTTGGTAGTAACTGTTAAATGTATACCTGCAACATGATAAATATTTTAATTAGTATAATTAATTTTAGCATGGGTTTATGGGTACACCTACGGGTATTTTGACGGGTATACCCGTGGGTATTTTAAATGGGTTTCATGGGTTTACCCGCAATGGGTATGCCTCACCCGTCACCCACCCGCCACCCACCGATGGGTAAAGATTTTCACCCACAACCCACCCGTGGGTGAAAATTGACACGTTTACCCACCCATTTATGGCGGGTACCCGTGGGTTGTGGGTTTTTTCTCGCCCATTGCCATCCCTAAACTAGTCTAGTGTATGAGCTTTTCAAAAAGCCAAATTTCACAAGCTGGGGTTCACTAATAAGCCAGATAAGCACTTATGAAGCTGGCTTATCAAATCTGATGAGTCAGTGTTACTGACTCAGTGGTGGGGATTATAAGACCAAAATAAGCTATGGGCAAGGGCTCCAAAGCTCAAAGTAAGCACTACTCTAAAGAGCTGGTATGGCTAGCTTCATAAAGAGCTAAAAATCCAAGGCTGAGATTGACCAGTCAACAAGCTAGGAGCTTGTGAAGGTGAGCTTGCTGAGCCAACTCCCCTGGTGCAGGGGAGGGTTTATGCAAACAGGCAACTATGAGCTTCTTAAAAGCAATTGAATAAAATTCTTAAAATTAAACCAAAAATGTCTTTTAAATCACAAGATGAGAGATGTTAAAATCCAAAAATTTTCATGCAATTAAGTTAAGAAATGAGAGAAAGAAAAATCTAAACTAAAATGACTTTGAAAACTGCTTGTGCAAGTTTGACTTTTTTGATTATGAATCTATTTTGACTTTTATGAACTTCTAGTGATCTTAAGTTACTGAATATGCTAGGTTAAGCTAATATGAGATGATTTAAAGCAATCCTAACACCTAACAAACTAATAATGATGATTATTGAACCTAATTGCTTGACAGTGAATGTATAAGTGAGATTAGATATGATTCTGACTTTTCACTAATAACCTACCCAACTTTATGCTTAAACTACTCTAATATGACTAAACTAGTTTTAAGCCTTAAAAACCACAAGTACACAGGTTCACATGCAAATCCAAACACCCCTTTAAAAATCAGATTTAGAAATTTATGAAGCAATGGAGCAATTTAATACATGAAACTGATGTATAAACTTGTACTAACATGAAATAAGCCTAAATGAACACAAATAAACAACAATTAACAACTACAACTATCTGGAACAGATTATGCAATTTCTACTTAAAAATTGAAAATTAGAAAATAAGAACTTGAAACCTTGAACCCTGGCTAAACTAGGGTATCTTGAACTGCAACAAGCTCTTAGCTTATAAAAGATAAGCTAGGTATAAGTCCATCTTGCCATATCCAAAATGGCAACTTCCTAAAGCTTCCTGTCTCATATGCATAGGTACCCTGTGATTATTTTTGATTTTATTTTTGTTCTTTTTATCCTTTTTTTACTACTTCTGAAAGCTATTAAAACTGAACTTGAAACAACATTTAATTTTCTATTAAAACTGAAAAAAGGAGTAACAAGCTTGGAAGAAACTGATAACTTCTATTATATTGAAGAAAATGGTTACAAGATTAAAACTGAGGGTACATAAAAGCTTAAAACATCAAGAAAACATTAATTCGACATAACTAAATAAGCTAAAAACTACACACTCTTCTCCTTGCTTCCTCTTTCTTTTAGGGTTCCGCTGAGTTTCTGCAACTTTCCCATCAATAATCCCAACCATTGGATGTGTTGATTTGATCCTAGCCCTTCATTTGTTTTTGGCGGGAAAAAGGACACTGCAAATTGGGTCTGTTACTTTTGGGAGAGGGGGTGCATTAATTGCAATTGTCTTGTGGTGTATGGAAGTGGTGGGTTGGGCGGTGGTGAGGTGATGGGGCTGCAAGTGGTGAGGGAGGAGGGAAAGGGGTGAGGTTTGACTGGGGTCAAACCGGTGTTGACCGTTTGACTCTGCCTTTTTATTTGTAAAAGGGTTTTGGGCTTGTGAGATGGGCTGAATGGTGGATTGTGGGTTGTATTTGTTTTTAGGATTAGTAGGTTGGATTGGATGTGGTGTTGGTTGGTAATAATAATAAAGCATCCGTTTGGTTTATTAGTGAAAAAGCCTAGGGACCAAAAGTGTAAAAACTGAAATTTGAGGGGTGTGATTTGGCAAATTTCCAAACTCATCCAAGGGACCATTCTTGCCATATTTAGTTTATCCAAGGGACATAAATGATATTTTCCAAAATTTAAATTCCGAGGGACTATTTCTGCTAATTTTGAAAGTGGATGGACTAAACTTGCCAAAACTTCAAAATTTTCATCCAAGGACCAATTATGATAACTTGTGATTCCCAAAGGACCTTAGTTGACTTTTCTTCAAAAATGAATGCTCAGGGGTCAATTCTGTAAATTTCCAAACTTGAGGGACCATTTCTGCCATTTCTGCAAACTTCTGCTCCAAGGACTATTTCTGGCATTCTGTCATTCCCCAAGGTATGTTTTGACAATCTGAGCTCAAAAATGGTAGTTTGCTTCCCCAGCTTTGGCTTTTGACACGTTTTCCAAACTCGTGCTCGTTTTGTCATTTTTGGCCTAATTTTTGCCTGTTTCTGAAATATCCGTTCCTGGACGATCACAAACACAAAAGCACAATATCTTTGGCATTTATGGTTAGTTTGTGTCTGTTTTGGTCTTAATTTGGCCAGAAAAAGGTGTGTGAATAAGCAAACACCAAGATGATTGATTAGTACAAAAAGCGGCACAAGAAAATGCTGATTTTTATAGTTGATTTTGAAAAGGCCTATGATTTGGTAAGTTGGAAATACTTAGATTTCATGTTAAACAATCTTGGATTTGGATTGAAGTGGCGGGTATAGATTAAAGCATGTTTAGAGTCGGCTAGGACTTCCATTTTAGTTAATGGTCGTCCAACTTCTGAATTTTCGCTTAAACGCGGCCTGAGACAAGGTGATCCACTTTCTCCGTTCTTGTTTTTGTTTGTGATGGAATGGCTTCATATTGCTTTATCCGATGCGCTTAGTTCTGTTTTGATTCGAGGTATAAAGTTTGATGTTTTTGTCGTGCATCTGTCTCATTTATTCTATGTCGATGATGTTGTAATTACCACGGAATGGAGCTCTCAAGATATGGATAATATTATTTGTGTCTTACAGGTTTTCTACTTGGCATCTTGTCTCAAAATAAACATTAATAAATCTAATGTTTTTGGTGTCGGTGTTTCATTAGCGAGGTGAATGATATGGTGAGTAGAACAGGATATGCAGCAGGTACCTTCCCGTTTTTTTTATATCGGGTTACCTATCGGTTCTAATATGAATCATACAGCAAACTGGAAGACTTTAGTAGTGTCACAACTCACCATTTCAGGTCATTTCCCAAACTTTGGAAAACACTATTCATCAAACACTATTCATCGTTTTACTATTCATCATTTTCGAGGTCAATTTGATATTCTGAGAAACATTTGAGAATTTTACTATTCACTGAACACTATTCATTGCCGGAAAAGTTTTCATTATTCACTTTTATTACTCATTTCATCGTAAATTTAGTTTACGGGTATTAAAATTCGCGTAACCATATGGGTTTAGGTGCGAATTCATTTCATTATCAGTAAGGACATTGCATACGGACTAGAGACAGTCTGCATATCATCAGTAGGACATTTACATGTTATACCACTCTTAGGATTTTCAAATTTATATATTTGATACATTTAACGTTTTCCTTATAATTATTGATAAATAAACGTTAACACCCGGTTTATAAACATGACGAATATATCTAAATATTCCCACAATGGTCCCGACATATTTTTATATCCATTTTATCATCATAAAAGTTATAATATTCATTTACCCAGTATTTTGGAAATTTATTTTATTTATAACGTGAGTTTATAAATATTACGATGGTTTTCGTGAAAACTAAACAATAATCACCCGAACACTCAGTAATTGTACCCAACATATTTTTAACATTTTTACAACTTTATTTTATCCCGAATAACTTTGTTAACATTTATTTCTAGCAAACCCGGTACCCGATTATAACTAATACTTACACTAAACTACAACTAATATTACATTACATTTCCTAAGTGATCAAAACCGACTTTGCTTCTCTTTTTGGTGCGTGGGAATCGCAACAGGCTTTACCTCTCGAGGGATCTCGAGAAGCTTACAACCCCCACCAGGCAGTGTACCTGATCGTTGTAGTATAGTATAGTGACAAGTACCGGGGGATTGATCGTTCAGCTAGGAATAGTGTCGTTAGGATTGAAATTAATCCAACTAGGTCTAAAGGTGAAGGATGATTCTTTTTGTATTTTTATATTTTATGAAAATCAAGTAAAAATCTCGGGTTTTAGGGGAGTGGGCGGAATTAGTTGCTAATCAACTAACCCAAAAGCTACTATTTAAACTAATTAACAAGAAAACTAAACTAAGGTTCTACAAGATAAGTGAATCATGTCTACCCATGATATGTTACTCCTTGCTAGCTATCCAATCCTACCTATTGAATTGTAACCTTGTTTTAAATGACGGGTTGTATTCTTTAATACCATTCATGGGGTGGCATACATAACTCCCCAATTCTATGAGCTTTTATCTCCTCCTACACCATGCCCAGCACAACTATAGGGATTGTAAACAGTGGCTCATGCATTAAATACAACCAATAAAGACCTAGTACGCCTCGGTTCATGTTTCTTAAGACGTTCAAGCATGTTACCATTTGGAGATCTGCCAGTTTTCTTAAGCCTAACATATAAATCATTCAATCAAAACAAGAATCAATAGGAAACAAGGATTATAAACTAAACCAACTAGATCTATTGAAGTTGTCACACCTTAATTGATGGAGATAGACACAACATTAACAAGAAATCAATGAGATCTAATCAATTATATACAAGTTTCACATAATCATAAGTAGACACAAGGTGAATTAGCAAATCATAATCAAAGAAGGACAATCAACAAGAATAATGAAAGACATAGTTGAGATAGAATCATCAAACCAATACATGATGTTTATGGAGTGATTAAAACCCTCTAAGTTGCTAGAAAAACACCCACCTAAACCCAGGAATCGACCTTAGGGTTTAGGGCTTACAAAAAGTGAAGTTATAAAGTTATATTTATAGGCATGTTTTCTGTCGGCCCTTCTTGACGGCGTCAGCCCGTTACTCTTGACGCTGTCAAGACCACTTTTTCACCAAATTGTAGATCTCTTCGTCCTCTTCGCGTAGGCTTTTGAATCACCTAAATCCGAGTTCGTATGCAAAAGTTATGACCAAAACAATATCAGCTACTCCGCGCGCAAGTTTTGACAAGTTTACACGTGACGGCCTTGGTGACCCCGTCATCAACTACGGTATTTTATTCTTGGGACTTTGACGCCGTCAAGAGCAACTCTTGACGCCTTCATGCACTGTTCCCAGCATAGAAATTTGAGACCTTGCCGTTTTCTTCACTTTTATGCTCCAAAAACGTCCAAAATGGCTTCTTTTCCAGAATTCACTCTTCGAGTACCTAAAATCATAAAAGGAACGATTTAGGGCAATATTTGATCAAATAAAGTCGGATTCGGGCTTAAATGACCCCCTAAAAATGGATCATTTTTCGCCTCATCACTTTTGCACATTGAAAACCGGCCATGAGCACACCCCTAGACCACATAACTTTTATTTTTAACCTCATGCATTATGTAATCTTATTATAACATAATATATTTCTATCCTAAATATCTACAAACACCTCAAACATAAATATACAAGTTTCCTTGAATCAAAAACTCATTTTCTCATCTCCTCCACTCTAACCCACGACCCAAACTCAAAATCCATGATCAAGTGATTATTTTGCAAAGTTTAAAGCTTCAAAGTTGTTCCTTTTGTCATTCTAATCAAGATTCTTGCAACAAAAACACAAGTAACACAAGATTTCTCATCATCTAATCACCCATTATTTCAAAGTGAGTTATCAACTTTATTTTCATGATTTCATCTAATTAACACTTGTATCTTATGGTTTTCATGCTTAATTTCATGTACAAGTTAGCTATACCACATTATTTTTGTTAACTTTTTGAACATAGAAACCCTAGATTTTGATTTAGGTGTTCGTTTGTTAAATTAACATGATTACTAGTGATTAGGAACCCATGGCACCCTAAGAAGGTGTATGGTAGGATTAGTATAGCTTTGTGGTGTTTGCAAGAGATTTGGTTGAAGTAGAAACTAGTTTTGAACATGAAAAATGGATTTGTAACAAGTATATAAACCTACTGTCCCATTTTTGTAAATCCAAGAAAATCAGTAAACATAAAGGAAACTTTGGCAAAATCTTTAGAAAATACTTTCAAAAATGAATCCGTAGGCGAAAGAATGGATTAAAAAGAATTTATAACGAAGAAGTTATGATTTTTGCAAGTTTATTGACGAAAAGTATATTTTCTGAAAATACATGCTGTTGGACGTTTTTCGTCGGACAAAAAGAGGCTTTAGACGTAACCCGGAGGAGCCAAGCTTTCCAAAATATATTACTACATACTAAGACGTAACCGTGGATATAAAGAACAAGTGAAACGGACTTATAACGGCAAAGATATTCACGTTTCAATATCGGCAAAACTTATATTATTTTTTACAGCTTTTGGAAAAATAATATTAACACTACGTAGTAACTCTAGATTTCTAGAAATATTAACCAAGTACTCAATATCATAACTAATGAAGTATTAGTGAACACAAGTATATTTTTACTACGACAAGTCGTTATTTCAAGGATTTCAAACCGAAGATTTCAACACTAATATTGATATATACGATATATATATATATATATATATATATATATATATATATATATATATATATATATATATATATATATACATTTCAACTAGTTTTATTTTTCTAGTTGCCATATTTTCCTAAGTCTTGAAAAATGTATTATTTTGATAACAACAAGTATTTTTCAAAGAGTAGAGTGGTATAGGAAACATGTGCATGGACATTCATAACATCATTTTGTGATCTAAATTAGATCGTTCATCATTCATATTAGGTTGAGGCAGCTAACCGTTCATTGTTGTTCATTTCACTTCATCACAGTATCATCAGTTTAAGGTGAGTTTTCATAGCCCCGTTTTCAATACAATATTTTGATTTCAAATCCCACGGGGGAATACATTGCATCAATTATTTTAGTACGAACCCAAGTACAAAAACATATGTACATTGCTTAAGTTGCCTTACCAACCTGTTAAAGTCCCCTATTTATTATCATGGACCGTTAATTTACCGATTAAGCGAGAGTGAGTGGATAGATCTATCGAGGGTGACGCCTCCATCCGTGGTAGTTATTACCTGTTGGGATCATACTTTTGTATTTAGTCAAGTCTCGGTCATTACCTTTTGTAATAGGTTGCTTAGTTATTTATTCTACATATTTTATGTTACAAGGCTTATGTGTTAAAGCCCTATGGGCTTGAAAGCCCACGAAATAGAAAGATAAGGGAGGAAGAGAATGTTGCCCTAACTCCTCCCTTATAAATAGAAAGCTTATGTAACATTACAATTTGTTGGTTATTTGATTATCTTAAGGAAACTCTTGTTCTTCCACCTTTCACATTGTCTCATAATCAACCATCTCTCATTCTCATCTTATTTCTTTCAACATCATACTTGTGATTACATAAATAGTGACCTAACAAGTGGTATCATTCGCCAAATAGAGATTGAAGTGTGTTTCTTGGTTTTAACGTGGGTACTTGGTGCTTATTCTTCATCTTTTTGCATTTTTCTTTGTTTCTTTCACTCAAATCTTGAAGCTTGGACAAGTTTCAAGGTTGATATAGTGATTTGAAGCTTAGTTTTTGCATAAAGTTGTGATTTTTAAGGTTTTTTAAGGTTTTGTAGCTTCTTTGATATTGGAAAACTAGTTTTTGGTCGCAAAATCTTCAATAGTTAGTGTTTTCTAAGTATTGGTGAAGTTATTTGATCAAAAGTACCTTATTTCTAAGCATTTTTTCTTCAAAAATTTGAGATTTTTCAAGTTTCTGACCAGTTTACGCGTAACTAAAGTGAATAGTACGACTCAAAAGCTGTGAACAGTACTTTTTGTCCTTTCTACGAGTAACTTTTGGCCTAAAACCCTTTTCTTACGAGTAACTAAGGTCAAAACCCTGTTCTTACGAGTAACTTTGGTTTTCTACGCCTAAAACCTACGAGTAAGTCTATTTCTACGCGTAAGTTGTGCTTCCTACGCTCAAGATTCTACGAGTAAGTTGTGAGTCCTACGCAGAAGTTGCCTCTACGCATAAACTTTACGCATAAGTCAATATTACGCGTAAGGTTCAGTATCTACGCTTAACTTTCAACAAAGATCTTCTCCTTGTGTTACGGTGACTCAGTACTTCCCTAGCTTGGATAAGTTAGTGGAATACTTCGACTTCGGATATCTTTCAAGCTTGGATAAGTTTGGAAGATTTGTTTGGTTGTTTAACCTTACGCATAAGCAAAAGCTTACGCGTAAAGAGAAAACTTACGCATAAACTCTTTTGTTTACGCCTAAACTACTCTTTACGCTTAACCTAAAAGTTTACGCGTAAGATTATAGTTACGCGTAAGAATTCAACTTACTCCAAGGATTTTGGACTTGATCAAAGGAACGTGCATTTCAATCTTCTACAAAGATCCATTTCTACACAAGTGTTCAAAGATGTCTCAACCACCTCATTACTACTTCTCTAATCCTCAGCAACAACATCAGCAGTATCAGCAACAACAATACCATCAGCAACAATCATATCAACAACCTTCACAGTCACACTTTCAACAACAACCGTTTAATCCACAACAACAATATCTCATGATGCAGCAACATAAAATCATTCCTCAACAACAACCATATCAAATGCCACAACAAAACACTCAGTTTCCTCCAAACAACCTCACTGGTTTGACAGAATGTGTGAAGTTATTACAACTCAACAATCCCGACATGAGGCAGGATCACTTGAAGCACCTCCAATGCTAACACCTGGGAACTATGTTCAATGGTCAAGTCGATTCTTACGATTTCTTGAATTAAAGAAACCTTATGGGAAATTCTTGAAGCAAGTGATACTTGAAGGACCATTTGAGTGGCCAACAAGATTTGACGTTGGTGATCCAAATGCTGATCCTCCACGTCCCCCTGGTGATAGACCTCTTCCAGAATCTGCACTCACAGAAGAACAGAAATTACATCGTGAAGCTGATGAGTACGCAATGGCTTATATACTTCAAGGAATACCTAATCCAATTTATCGAAGTGTCGATGCTCAGAAAACAGCCAAAGCTATGTGGGAACATGTTCATCTCCTTATGGAAGGCACTCAATTGAACAAAAATGATATGGAATCCAAACTCTACATGGAATACACAGACATCACAATTGAACCAGGAGAGTCACTTGAATCCTACTATCATCGTTTCACAAATGTGGTCAATGATCTGGAACGTCACAAAATCACAATACCGAGGATAGCAGTGAACTCCAAATTTGTCGGTAGTCTTGGTCCAGATTGGCATAAATATGTGACACTTGTTCATCAAACCAAAAATCTTCATGATGCTCCATATGGTTTGTTGTATGATTTTCTGAAACACCATGAACCTGAAGTTGAAAAAGATCGAGCTCTACGAGGAGGATACACACCAACACCAACACCAACACCAAATTCTTTGGCTCTCGTAGCTCAATCTCCCTATGCTCCACCACCAATGTCAAATCATGCATATGTTCAAGAGCAGAACTACTTCAGTTATCCACAGTCTTCCACCTCGAACCAAATGGTCCCTTATGATTCATCTCCACAGAATGCTTCTACTCAACTTGTTCCATTAAACAACAATGATGCAGTGTATTACTCAAATTCCAATGACGATGACGATGATGACTTTAACATGTTGAATCAGGGACTTGCTCTTATTGCTCGTGCTTTTAGCAAATTCTCCAACAAAACAAACAACCGTCAACGTTCATCTTCTAACACAAGGAATCAAGCTGTTGTCAATGATGGAAGAGTGGAAATTCAGAATCGTAGCTATGGTCGATCTGGTTCAGGAAGTTCTTCAAGAAACTTTGGGAATGGTCAGAGGTTTAGTAACAATGCGGGGTTCAGGAACAACTCAGGGTCTTCTCAGCAAAGGTCTGAACCAGTTGCAACTAGGAACTCCAACTCAGGGAATGCAGTATGGTGCTACAATTGTAATGAACAAGGTCATATAGCGACAGCATGTCCCAAACCGAGAACTCGGGGCAGTAAGTTTCACAAGCAGGCATTACTCATGGCTCTTCAAGATGAAAAAGATGGACATTTCCCTGAACAAGATAACAACTTCATGGCAAATGTGTACAATGATGATGACATGGAAGATCTGGAAGCCAATGCAGCTGTGATGCTTATGGCTAACATGCAGGAACTTCAGTTTAATGATTCAGGTCCAGTGTATGACACTGACGGCTTGTCTCAGGTACATGACCAAAAAGCATGCCTAATACATGAAATAGCCTCACCCTCTGCTTCTGAATCAGATATGGCGCAAGTTGTTCCATCTACATCATCTTCATCTTCTCAAACAGATGAACAAATAAGCACAATTGTCGTATTTGATGATGACATAGTTGTTTCATTTGATGATCCTATTGAGAATGATAAACATGATCATATAGAACAACATGAACCATCATTTGATCCAGACACTGACCTAATATTGTTATCTAAACAACTGGATGCACAACAATTGCAAATCATTAAATGCAACGAGAGAAACAAAGTTTTAAAAGAACAAAATGCGTCACTTGCAAGAGATATTGAGTGTTATAAAATTCAGCTTTCAAATCAGGAAGACAAGATTAAACATACAAAAAGTTTTGAAAAAGCTTTTCAAGATTCTTACAACAAAGAACAAGATCTTCAACGCAAAATGCAAGATTTAATTGAGTCAAACGGAAAGTTGATTTCGAAACTCGAAAGTGAAAAGTGTGAATTGAAAATGCAAGTTGAACGTCTTCAAACAGTACTTTCAAAAACAGAAACAGAATTGTCAAGTTGTAAAAAGGAGTTTTGTGAACATAAAATACGAAAAAGGAAGTATATAGATGACTTACTCGGTGATATTGTTGATCTTGAAAAACAACTCAAAGAATTTCGTAACATTGTTTACAAACACGGGAACTCTGTCACAACAATTCAGAAATTTACTTTAAAACCGAGACCCGATAAAGGATTTGCACTTGGCGATTACAATTCAATGTTTCTTCACACGGCATTCAAAGAAATTCCAAAAATTTACAGTATGGACCATTTGATTGATAATACGATTGTGTGTGCTGTTGTTTTTGATACTGAAGAAGAAGAAGAACTTGAAGACGAGAGTCGATCTAAAATGAGTTACGTTCAATATTGGACACCATATGATTATTCAAAAGCTCCTCACATTTCTAAATCTTTTGTTACTCAAAAGAAATTACCTGAGAAATCATGGTTTGTCGAAGAGTCATATGTTTCATCCTCTAATGCGGCCCCTGTCCAAACTGTAGCACAAATAAATGGTCCTTTACCATCATCCGGTGAACTTACACCTTTACCAAAAAATTGTCGTGTCTTAAATTATTACAAAACTTTTATGGAAGACATCGAAATTTTGGAGGAAACAATTGCACGCAATTCTGAAATAAAAGTTGAAACTTTTCAGTCCGCTTACGAGCGAGAAAAGAGAGATATTTTTCAAAAACAAATGTTGCCAATTGTCAAACACCTCCGTCTCTGTGCTACACGTTGGGATCAGGAACTTCAAAACGAGGTCAAAAATATGATAAACGTTTTCAATTCTACTAAAAATGAGATTTTGGTTCAAAAGCAAAGAAATAGAGTTTTAAAAAATGATGCTGATCGACTCTTGGAACAAGTTCTCAATGCTGATATTTTGTCTGTTATCATGAATGATCTCTATAAATCTGGTACTTCTATGCTTATGGATGATCTTTATGTTGATAATAACTTGTTGAATGAGGAAATTGAGACACTCAAATAGGAAAATGATAAGTTGAGAATTACAAATGATGATGTGACAAAACAGTTTTCAAAAGAAATTTGTCTACTCAAACAAAGGATTGAATGGTGTCAAGCTCAAGTCTTGAAAGGGAATTGAAACTTCAAAATCAAAATATTTCAAACTCTTGTCAACTCTTCAAAAACAATGAGTCTTTCAAAAGTCCGTGTCTCAAATACGAGAAAGAAATTGCAGATTTAAAAATTAAAAACGCCGACTGGCAACAAAACCGCGATGACATCAGATATTGCAATGGTTTACTTGAGTCTGAAATTCAGGACAAAAATCACATCATCATCGATTTGAAAGAGAAAATTAAGTTACTTCAAAAAGGAAAAATGGTTGACACCACGGTGATAGCACCATGATTGTATCAATTAGACAAAACTACTAAAGGAAATATTGTTCAAACAACTAATGTTGATAACTCCACTTCTACAGGACTAGTCTCCACTAATTGCGTTAGCAGACCCAAGCGTGAAAGTAAAAGGAAGAATAGGCTCTGGCAACGTAAAAGAGGATCACTAGAAGCTCAAAAAGTAGAAGATCAACTTAGGAATTTGAATAAAACTCATGTTGCATCAGATTTAGATTCTAATCTGGTAAATTGTAATCAAAATCTAAATGTAACGAATGATGAACCTTTGAATGTTTTGAATATTAATGCATCTTGTGTGTTTTGTCGTAAAAGCGTTTCATCTGGTGATCATACAAAATGTATAGCTAATTCTCTACTTAATCGTCATAAGAAACGTAGGACACACATTCCTTTTAGGCCCACTACTGCCTCTAAGTCTATCTTAGGAAAGCCGCCTTCTACGGTTTCTAATGAAGTTGATGTTACCCCCATAAGTGCAGAGAACAAGTCTAGGAATCAGCCAAACACTAGTGAATTCACCATTAAGAAAGCTCGAACTAGTTGGAATTGGCAACGTTGGCTACAACACAAACCAGACTTTAAATGGATTCCAAAATTGTTAAATACATGTGCCTTTAACCAACAGGAACCCGCAGTTTCTTTGGGTTCCACCCTTACTTCTGTTCCATCCGTGTCTTCTTCTTGTGATGCAGGTGGTACAGATTGTTCTCTGGATTGTTGATAGTGGATGCACCCGACATATGACAGGCAATCTCAAACTGTTACAAAACTTTGTCTCAAAGTTCATTGGTACTGTCAGATTCGGGAATGATCATTACGCTTTAATCATGGGATATGGTGACTATGTCAGTGGGAACATTGAAATCAGTCGTGTTTATTATGTGGAAGGCCTTGGACACAACCTTTTCTCTGTTGGTCAGTTTTGTGATGGGGATCTAGAAGTCACATTTCGTGAGAAAACCTGTTTCGTTCGTGACTTACAAGGAAACGATCTAATGTCTGGCTCACGTGGTTCTAACCTTTATACAATATCAATGTCAGATATGATTGCTACTTCTCCGATATGTCTTCTCTCCAAAGCAGAATCGACTAAATCTTGGTTATGGCACAAACGTCTTTCGCACTTGAATTTCAAAACTATGACTGACCTTGCTCGTTATAAACTTGTTGATGGATTTTCAAGATTCCGCTTTATCAAAGATCACTTATGTCCAGCCTGTGAACAAGGAAAAAGTACTCGTGCTCATTTTCCTAATAAACCTGAGCATAGTACAAATCATGTGTTACAATTGCTTCATATGGATTTGTGTGGCCCGATGCGTGTTCAAAGTATCAACGGTAAACGCTATATTCTTGTAATTGTGGATGATTATTCCAGATGGACTTGGGTTTATTTTCTACGAAGTAAAGATCAGGCTCCTTCAATGATCATCACCTTTCTCACTAAAATTCAAGTTCAGCTACGCAATACGGTACGAATAGTCAGAACTGACAATGGAACTGAATTTAAGAATCAGAAACTTCAGTCATACTTCGAGAAAGTGGGAATTGAACATCAAACATCTATTCCTAGAAGCCCAGAACAGAATGGAGTTGTTGAAAGACACAACAGGACGTTAGTGGAAGCTGCTAGAACTATGTTGATTAATGCTCAATTACCAGATTACTCGTGGGCGGAAGCTGTTTCAACTGCATGTTATACCCAAAACCGTTGCATGATCACAAAACGCCATCGCAAAACACCTTATCAAATTGTTCACAAAAGGAAACCGAACATCGATTACTTTCATGTATTTGGAGCACTTTGTTATCCGAAAAATGATCGTGATGATTTAGGTAAACTTAAAGCAAAGGCTGACATCGGAGTGTTCGTTGGATACTGTGAAAATTCCAAAGGCTTTCGGATATGGAATCGTCGTACAAGAGAAATTCAAGAAACCATTCATGCTAATTTTGATGAACTCACACAAATGGCTTATGAGCAACACAGCTTAGGACCCGAATTCAACCGTCTTAACTCTCCGGAATCTTCGGCTGAACCATTGCCACTCAACCGCAAAGAATTGGAAACCTTGTTTGCTCCATTGTTTGATGACACAATTGAATACCGTCCTACTGAGGTCTCACCTAATTCCGCTGCTCAACCTGAAAACATTCCAGTACCTAACTCACCTCAACAAACAACTACAAGTGTTGAGAGACACGGTCCTCCAATTGTATCACCATCTACAGCAGAACAAACTGGTTCTACTTCCCACCATCCAGCTGAAGATCCAACACCACAATCAGTTCCACAACCCGCAGAGCATGATCCTGATGCGTTCTTTAACCCGTTTGCACCGGCTCCTACAGTTCCTGATATAGCTGAGTCGTCAACACGCAATTTGGATCCTGCTAACATGCGAGATACTTATCAACTACACCCTTCAACACACAAATGGACTCGAGACCATCCACTAGTTCATATTATTGGCCATCCAGACGCACCTGTCATGACAAGACAACGACTTCACACTGATGGAGAAACTTGTATCTATGCACTCACAGTTTGTCAAGAAGAACCAAAGAACATTAAAGAAGCAATGACTTATGACAACTGGATTGAATCTATGCAAGAGGAATTTCAACAATTCATAAGATTAGAAGTCTGGGAATTAGTTGAAAGACCTGACGGAGTCTTTTTCATCGGGTTAAAATGGATCTGGAAGAATAAGCTTGATGCAGAAGGGACTGTCATACGTAACAAATCACGTCTGGTAGCGAAAGGATACTCCGAACTAGAAGGACTTGATTTTGCAGAATCCTTTGCTCCAGTGGCTTGACATGAAGCTGTACGGATCTTTTTGGCCTATGCTGCACACAGGAACATGGTTGTTTACCAAATGGATGTGAAAACTGCATTTCTTAATGGAGAACTTCGTGAAGAAGTGTATGTGAGCCAACCAGACGACTTCGTTGATCCTGAGCGTCCTAATCACGTTTACCGACTCAAAAAGGCACTCTACGGACTTAAACAAGCCCCACGAGCGTGGTATGACAAAATGTCCACTTTCTTGCTGGCCAATAAATTTTCTAAAGGATCGGTGGACCCAACACTATTTACAAAAACCTATGGGGAGGACTTACTTGTTGTTCAAATATATGTCGACGACATTATTTTTGCCTCAACAAAAAGAAGTTACTCTAATGATTTTGCAAAATTAATGAAAGATAATTTTGAAATGTCCATGATGGGTGAACTTTCGTTCTTTCTAGGACTACAAGTTCATCAATCACCCCGTGGAATTTTCATAAATGAGTCCAAATATGCTCTTGAAATTTTAAAGAAACATGGAATGATGAGTTGTGATACTTATAATACACCAATGGGCTATACCACAAAACTAGATGCTGATTTACATGGGACTCCAGTTGACCCTACCAAATACCGAAGTATGATTGGGTCCCTCATGTATCTCACAGCTAGTAGACCTGATATAGTATTTGTTGTCTACATGTGCTCTCGCTATCAGTCCAAACCAACTGAAAAACACCTCAGTGAGGTCAAAAGAATCCTTCGATACATAAAGGGAACCATTAACTTGGGAATCTGGTATCCGAAGGATTCTGGTTTTGAACTAATTGCTTTTTCAGATGCTGACCATGCAGGATGTTTAGACACACGCAAAAGTACATCTGGTGGATTACAATTTCTCGGAGACAAACTTGTGTCATGGCAATCAAAGAAGCAGGACTGCACATCACTGTCGTCTACAGAATCTGAATATGTAGCCATGTCTGCTTGTTGTGCTCAAGTCATTTGGATGAGATCACAACTTAAGGATTATGGCTACCTATTCAACAAGATTCTTATCTACTGTGATTCAAAGAGTGAAATTGCTATCTCCTGCAACACAGTACATCATTGCAAATCCAAACACATCGATCTCAGATATCACTTCATCAAAGAGCATGTGGAAAAGGGTACCGTTGAACTTTATTTTGTTGGGACTGAGTACCAATTGGCGGACTTACTTACCAAATCCTTGGCACCATCAAGGTTTGCTAGTCTAGTTCACCAAATTGGTATGCGATGTTTGACTCCAGATGATCTGGAAAAGTTTTTAAAACACAATTGATCGTCAAACATCAAAACTATCTTTGTAAATATTCTTAAAAAAAAATGCACGTATAAACCACCTCTTTCAACACTATTTTATAAAATGTCTTCAATTATTTAAAACAAGTGTTGAGGGGGAGGAAAAGTAATTTTTCAAATTTCTCAAAATATATTAACTTTTATACTTGCATTTTACCAAAAATAAATATGTTTTATCAAAAGTGTTGATTCAAAAAAAAAAAAAAAAAAAAAAAAAAAAAAAATGTTTCGGGGTACTCTCCTTGACCAATATAATAAATTTTTCAGTATTTTTTGACTACGGTCTAAGGTCGAGGGGGAGTACCACAAGTTGTTCTTATCGTAACTTGGTGTTATTAACGAAAGTTAAATGAGTTAGTGAGTTTAGGCATTAGGTGTGTAAGTAAAATGAGGTTAAGGGGCCATACTTGTCAATATGTGAAACATGTTTTACTCTTGGTCAAAACCCATTTGACCCACACATTAACTGCACCTGAAAAAAATTACTTACACACAATTAATACTTCACCAACCATCATCTACGATCCACAATCACTTGAACAATCTGTGCATCAATCTTCGAATCTGTAAGTTGTTATACGATTTGATCATCATTACTAACGAGGGTTTTGAGTTTCACATTAATCCAACGGTTTAATTTGTGTCAATCGCTTAATTAGATCTAGGGTTATGCGTAATCATGTACCCAGAAATTTGTGATGTTAATGGTTAAAATTGTTTGTGGGTTTTGATCCTTGAATGATATTATACACGATTCTAAACTCCAATCGTACCCAGATACACTAATCGATCGATTTGAAATTAAGGTTCATACGAGTCAAATAGGGGTTCTTGATTCTGTGTGTAATACTTGAAATTGATGATGGGGTTTGTGTTGTTATGTGCCTAGGATCATGTTATTAAGGTTTAATTGCTTCAATTACTTGAATTAATCATGTATTAAAGATTTAGGGTTCGTATGCATGAGCAGTTGTGATCTCATGATTTTGTGGTCAATTCTTGTTATAACTTGGACCATATGATCCTAAGGATGTAAGGAACACTTGCCCTAAGTTCATTTCAACCCAGAAACATGATTGAATGTGTTTATGATTGAGTGTTCATGCGTTTCTACGCGTAACTATGGATTATGGCATGTTTACGCATAATAATGCATATTAAGTGTGTAGGAATGAATATTGATCAGTGGTAATGTTTTGTACACTTTCAAGAATCAAACAACACTAATTACTCAAGGTGATTTTCTGGAAAATGGCATTTTTACGCGCAAGTTGTTCATCCTACGCGTAAGATTGAATCTTACGCGTAAGATTCGACACGTGGACAAACTTTGTCTTGGATAAGACAAGGTTTACGCTTAAATGATAATTCTTATGCATAAGTTTTGACCTTACGCACAAGTCTTGAACTTACGCATAAGTCATAACCTACGCATAAGTTATACCTTACGCTTAAGGGTAATCCTTTGCATAAGATCAATTCCTACGCCTAAGATTTTATCTTACGCGTAAGATTGACCCTACGCATAAGATTCACCTTACGCGTAACATATAATTTTACGCGTAGATTTTTGCTCTTACGCCTAAGTTCACTTCTTACGCTTAAATCATGTTATGCGTAGACTTTTCATGTTACGCGTAAACTTGTCCAAATCAAGAATTTTTCTAAGTGTTGTAAAATTTCCAAAGTGTAACTTCTTGTAATGATAAACTCATGTTGTAACTTAATTGTTATAAGTTTCTACCATGTGATAAAACACAAGTTTGTCATATATCAAAAGTTTTTCACACACACAAACATCCACTGATCAATGTACAATATGCAAATCAAGTAATCTTATGTCTGAGCTAACATTGTAAACCATTGCCATGTTTGTATTTGTTTATGATCAATTCAGATGGCAGAACACAATGACGTTCCGTACGGACCAGAACCCGAACCTAAGCTTTCATGGGAAGAGATATTCTCAGATGATTACACCAGGAAGATTGGAAAGAACAACCTCCGAATCAACTTCAACAAAATCACTTGCAACGAGTCCTCATGTATTGTTGCAGTGGATGCTCTTCTATATCACCCCAACAAGCTGTTGTTCACCAAGTCTGCCTCAGTCTCCTGCTTCTACATCCACCAGTTTTGGCATACACTTCAGCTAGATCTTGGGGAGGCTTCCTTCACCTGTATGCTTCATAACCGTCAGGTCACTGTGGACATTGATATGCTTAGGAATGTACTTGGGTTACCAGAACTCGGCCCAGATGAAGTATATGATCAAGTTCCCACCAAAGAAGAGCTGATAGAGTGGTTACGGGATATTGGCTATGACGAATCAGAAGAAGTTATTACAAGACATTCTAGGGTCAACATTAGGTATCTTCCACAACCATGGAGAACCCTATACATTCTGATTGCCAAGTCCTTGTCTGGCAGAGACACTGGCCACGAACACCCAAAGCTCCAACACCTCAAACTCTTCTGGGCAGTGGCTAATGTGAAGAAAGTTGATTATGCCAGCATTATCTGGGAAGACCTTGTGTGGCACATTCAACACAAGACCACTAACATTCCCTTTGTCCGCTTCACAAAACTACTCATCGAAAGCTTCCTTCGTGAGTATGACGATATCCCACAGAGACTTGATGACAAAGATAAGAACACTTTCAGAAATGAAGATACTCTCAGAATCATCAAGAGACTCGACACCAGCACACGCAAGCAAGGAAAGAAATTTCCCGACTGTCTCTTGAATGACAAAGTGAAGCTTCGCCCGAATTTCAAGTACTACCTTCAAGCTCTTGAAGCAGAAAAAGTTGGTTTCTTGGATGAAGTTCAACCGTTTAAGGGGAAGACAGGTACCAAGACTGGGAGCTCCGGTAGTTCTACCAAGTCTACTCAAAAGAAGAAGGGTACTCTCAAAAGAAGGACTCCTGCCAAGAAGCCCGCATCCATTCCTGAACCTGGGTGGTTTCCCTCACCACAATCTTCTCCAAAACCGTCTAACTCTGAAACCGAGTCCGACGAAGGTCCGGTTTACAGGGAAGCCTTTGCCAATATCACCGAGGATGTCAACCTTGATGACATTGATGACAAAGACTTGACCTTCGAAGATTGGGAGAAAAACATTGATGAGTTTGCCGATAATGCCGAATATCCATCATACCTCAATCAAAGACCATTCACTGAAGCTCAGACAAATTGGGAAGAAGAAAGGATTAGGAGAGAGAAGATGAAGGAACCTGTGACTGCTGAACAAGAGTCTGTAGGCCTTTCAGTTGAAGAAGAAAATGAAAGGGCTCTCAATCTGGGTCTCCTCCACAGCCGAATTGATGCGTTCAATGCTGATCTACCTCCACCTCCAGTGTTCTCTCAAACCACCGAAGCTGGCGGATCAAGCAGCATTCCTGAGCCTACCACAGGGATCAACACAGACTTGGTCGCTTACGACAATCCCTCGGTATCTCCCACAGACATTGAAATGACTAATGCTTCAGCAACAGGAGAAGAAGAAGAGGAAGATCCCATGGATACTGATGCTCCACGATTGATGACTATGGAAGAAATGGAGCTCAGAGAAAGGGCTCAGGAAGAGGAACTAAAGAGAAAACAGGAAGCTGAAGAGGCTAGGCTTGAGGAGCTTGCACAAGCCAACCTGGAAGAAGCTATCCGTATGGAGGAAAGCAGGAAAGCTGAAGAGGCAGCCAAGCTGGCAGAAGAAAAGTTGAAAAGGGAAGAAGAAGCAAGGCTTGTTGAAGAATTAAGGCTTAAAGCCGAAGCTGAAAGACTTGTTGAAGAACAGAGATTGAAAGAGGAAGCAGCTAAAGCTACAAAAGTTGATCAACCCGAACCACAAAGAGGAGATGACAAAGACCTTACCACCAATCTTGAATCTTCACAGTCATCGCCTCCTACATCCGAATCAACACACGACAAATCAATCAAGAAATCAAGCACCAAAGCCTCTGCTGCATCAAAGTTGCTTAAGTCAGCATTCAGAAGAGTACATGAAAAGAAGAGAAGCAGACTGGAAGATCAGGTTGCAACACTAGCAACCGAAGTTGCTGAATTGACGAAGCTGAATTCAAACGTCCAAGAGCTGCAAGACAAAGTTGATACTTTCTTAGCTAAAGATGTACAGGAGAACTTGGAAGCCACATTAGCAGCTCAAGCACATCAGTACATGGAACAACATTTAGTTACAGAGTTGAAAGATCTGCTGGCACCGATGAGAGACGAACTCACCAAGTTCGCAGAGCAGGCTGTCAAGAAAGTAATCCGATCGACAACATTTACTCTTCGACCTGACAAGTCTACTGTTCCACTACCAGGACTATCTATGGATGAATTGGAAGCTCAACTCTTGGACAAGCTGGCAAGCAAGTTCACCTTGATTCCTGAAGAAGCCAAAGTCCTGGAAGCATTAAAAGACAAGATGACCAAAGAAACTTGCAGCACAGAGGCAGACAAACTGAAACGTCCAAGAGATGATGAAGACAGGGATCCTAATTCTCAGGCAAAGAAACAGAAACAAGCCGAAGGACCCTCATCTCAATCTAAAACACCGGTCATCCCACCAACAACTACAACATCCTCACAACAACCGAAGGCATCAGGTTCCGCTCCCAAGGCACACGACCACTTTGAATACACCGGTGGTGACGAGATTCCTCAACCCGATGAAGTTCCAGAACCGTCCTCCAAGAAGAAGAAAGAAAGGAAAGGAAAGGAAAGCATCATCAACCCAAACCGGACACCTCACCAAAAGGCACAGAACCAAAGAAACCGAAAACCGTCCTTAAATGGCTAGACCAAGACGATAGTGCCGAATACTCCTGGTTTGAGAAGATGATCAATTCGCAACCACCACTTGAAGATAATCAAGAACCTCAAGATGGTCGAACGGTGGAATACGCTCAATTAATTCAGCAAAAGTTTAAGATGAAAAAGATGAATAAGAAAGAGCTGCGAAGAATCAAGAATGATACTTTCAATCTTCTGAAAGACCGGTCTGCTAACTCAATCGAACTTGAGTATCATCTGGAAAATATTGCTCGAGCTATGTCAAGCAATATTGACTGGATCAATCCTGAATCTTATGTCGATCCGGTCACAAAGAAAACCGCACCCTACATTACTGACTGGTCCAAACCACTACCTATAATTGGGAAGCCTAAGGAACCGAAGATCCCGTACAAGTTCTTCTTCAACACAGACTTGGAATTTCTGAAACTTGGCAGCAAGATTGAGAAGAAGTACGTTACCTCACTCGCCTTTCTCCCTGCAGCTCGATATCTCAACAATGCCATCGAAGAAGAAGCTTCAGCATTATTCGTTGATAAAGTTGTTGAATATGACCGGAACGTACTTTACGGTATACATCATTGGCCAGACAACCAGGCACAGTACTATCGAAGCAGCAGACTTAATCAAACGATGGGCGATGTGACGAGTGATTTGAAGATAGTCTCAATTCAGTTCATTTCGACTGTCACTCACTTTGGGTACCCCTTCCTCAACAAAATCACACTGAAAAGACTTGATGAAAAGGAGTACGATATTTCTGAGTCAAACTTTCCACGACTACTTCTCAATGACATCGAAGATATGTACCTGCTCAAAGTTCAAGGAAAACTCTGTGGCTTGCCTAAAGAGATGCATCTTGCCTTTATCCAAGCTCTCCTAATCTTCATCAGGCAAATAGTCATCAGAGAAAGAGTAGAAGATCTTCAATTGGGAGTGGAAAGTTATCAGAAGAAGCTCAATCTCACCAAACCCAACATGTTCGACATCCCCGACCTCCAACATCTACCTCAATACACCTTGATTAGGCAACCATTTGGGTTCACCTACCGCAGTATTAACGGTCGCAACTGCTTCATGGCTTACGACGAAATACATAAGTTATGTGATGAAACCTTGAAGTTCGTCAGAGATGGAATCAAAAGCAGATTGGATGACATCGCTCTGGGTAAATCTAAAAGGTGGAAAACCAATGAGGCCAGGGATGCTCGTAGATTCATCTTAAGGATTGAGAACAGATTGAAGCGCAGGGATCAGTTTCGAAGGTTGGAAAGTTATGTGGGAGGCAGACAGAAGTTTCCGGTGTTGACATTTCAGAGACCTGATTGGTAGAAAGTTGTAAGAGTTTGATTTGATTTGTCAATTTTATACTTCATAATGGCTTGTGTACACATTACAGTGCACAACCCGAACTTGTAAAGAAAGGACCCTGAGGTACGCATCAGTGCCTCAATCCTAATATAAGAAGCGAAGGCTTCTTACTTTTGAGTAGAATTAATCAAATGTTTATGAATTTTCATAATTCTGCTCAAAAGGACAAATATTTCACCTCAATAATACCTAATCACTTGTTGAGGGGGAGCACTTGTCAAAACAAAATACTTTGCTCGAAATCAAAAGTACTTGGTGAATCTCCCCGTAAGACTCAAAAGACATATTTTAATCTAAAAGATTGTCAAAAACATCATTTTATATGCTATTTTTGAGGGGGAGAAAATGAAAAGGTGATTAAAATATATGAAGTCAAAGCTTATAAGTTGTATCATGTGCGAGCTAGACTCAGTATTGACTCAGGAATTGACGAGACAATAAAAGTTAGTAATATCGAAACGACTTATCCTCGACGGGTAATAACATCAAGTTAGTTACTAGAGCTAGTTGTCACCTAAAAGCTGACAATGCATCTCTTTAACTAACCACGTAAGCGTGTCTCGAAAAGGATATGTCTTAGTAGAAATGTACCGTCTCGAGAAACTTTCTGTGGACTTGATCAGGCCGGGTAATAACTTCAAGCTAGTTTAACTAGTGATGTAAGCGTGTCTCGAATCGGTCTTGTTCACGGAAAGTGGATCAATTCAAAATGATTGCTCCTCCCGCATGTGCAAATTTATTAACACACTTATGAGCACATGTGCAGGGGGAGCCCTTCAAAAGTGTACACAAAACTCTCAAAGTGTTAACCAAAATATTTGATTATCACAAACACTTTGAGAGATTTTCTATCAAAGGTTTCTTGGCTACTATCGGAGTTATAAGGTGATTAAGATAGGAATATCCGTCCTATGATCCGCCAGAGCCGGAGGGATCTACCCAAGGACATCTCCCATAGTTAGAATTAGAAGTCCTTAGGTATGATACGAAAAAAGGAGAAAAGAATGAAAGGGAAAGAAGGAGTTGAAGAATTAAAAAGAAAAGTAAAGAAAAGGGTGAAAAGAAATAGCCCTCCATATGTTCAACCTTAGGGCAAACACCGGGTTCAATACGTATGCTACTGGTTGTTGCAAAAGACAACACCGGTATTGAAGACAAAGTCGTCATGGACCCACTGACACAATGCACTAAACCTTCTTAACCACTCAAGTTCTCTTAAAAGGACTTGTTTCATTCTCACGGGGAACCAGCGTAACCTATCGACCTATCTCTTAGAGATGGTTGATATTGAAGCAGGAGACCCCTCCCTAGTCTCCGCATAGGAAACCTAGGTGTGCACTTATAGAGTCTAGATCCTTGAGATACATCAAAGATCTCTTAGGAACACTTAGTATTTCTACAACTGGTGTTCTACATCAATGGACACCAGCTGTAAATTATCGAGTCCTTCGCAGATCTTAGCAATCTGCCGAGAACGTTTATGAGAGGATTACGTATGTATTTCTCAATGATTGAACGGAAATCCTGCCAGGGTCAACATCAAACAGCCCTGACAGCAGGTCACTTCGGTAACCCCACAAGGGTTACGCTTAGTGTTTGCGGTGGTTCCATTACGGTCTACAGTCGTGGAGTGATCCCCAGCGACTCACCCAGTCATTGAGCTACTTAGTAGGTCTTGTAAGCTCCTTCGGGAGTATCTGATATGGGAACAGCCTGGATAAGGATTAGAGGGAGTCTTCACACTATGCTGTTGATGAGCTCTAATTCCTTATCTGTAAGTACCGGTTGTTTTATTGCTAACTGTTTACTCGCAGGTACCTCACTTCCCTGATGGTAGATTCCAACATGCTCATACATACAACTTGAAGCAAATGATTGCTCCCCCAAAGATCTTAGCAACACAAAGTTCGAAGAAAGATTCTACGCCAATAAGAAGAATCTGCAAAGTATAAAGACAAAGATCCTAATGTATGAAAAGGAACTTCTTGTACGTGAAAGTCTAAGTCCAAAGATGTATGAGTATGTTGGAATGGAGGACAACCACCATAGACGCTGGAGTGACGAACAGCAGACAACTTCATTACACAATCACTACATCATCACCAAAGAACAAAGACACAGAGCAAAGTACATTCATTATCATTCAACCATTTTGAAGACGTCTAGAGTTTTACATGTCACAAGTCTACGACAAAGATGAAGACGTCAAGCAACCGTGATGACCGACCCTTAGGGGGAGATTGTTGGGATCATACTTTTGTATTTAGTCAAGTCTCGGTCATTACCTTTTGTAATAGGTTGCTTAGTTATTTATTCTACATATTTTATGTTACAAGGCTTATGTGTTAAAGCCCTATGGGCTTGAAGGCCCACGAAATAGAAAGATAAGGGAGGAAGAGAATGTTGCCCTAACTCCTCTCTTATAAATAGAAAGCTTATGTAACATTACAATTTGTTGGTTATTTGATTATCTTAAGGAAACTCTTGTTCTTCCACCTTTCACATTGTCTCATAATCAACCATCTCTCATTCTCATCTTATTTCTTTCAACATCATACTTGTGATTACATAAATGGTGACCTAACATTACCAACAGTAAGCGGATGCATTTCATTTTGACATTTTGGGAGTGTTCTGGTAAAACATTCAGGAGGGGCATATAATTTCATCAGTCATAGCTTCGGGGTCATGAGCTTAAGGTCTATTGTACTATTTTACTTGATTTTTATCTTGCACTTATACTTGTGGTGGCCGTACAACATTACATTTTATAAACCTATGGAATTCACCAACATTCGTGTTGACGTTTTAGCAATGTATTTCAGGTTATTAAGGTAGCTCATGTGACATGCATTTGGACCTTCATGGAGTCGTGGGGTCGACGCGTCTCACCATTATTTTATGCACTTATGTAAATGTTTGATCTAGTAGGACTTGTTTTCATAAACATGCAACACCTTTTGGGGACCTCATATTGTAAACTCTGGATTATTTCAATGATCAAACGAAGTATTTTCCAAACGACACTTTAGGTCGTTCAATGTAACTGTAACTGTGATGCTATGACAGACACCCCCAGGTATTCCATTCCGCTGCAAGTCAGGTAAATTGGGGGTGTGACAAGTAGACCGGTTTCATGACAAGCTGTCTACATGGAAGGGTAATCTCCTTTTAATTGGTGGTCGTCTGACATTAATAAAATCGGTGTTAGGAAGTCTCGGGATATATTATTTTTCTATCTTCAAAGTGCTTGAAACTGTTTTGAAGAGTATGGGGAGTCTTTGTGCTTCGTTTTTTTTTGGGGGGGGGGGGGGGGATCTCAAGAAATGAAAAAAATTGCTTGGATTAAGTGGTCAAATGTTATGGCTTCGTTCGATAAACACGGTTTGGGTATTGGTAGTTTGAAATCTTTTAACCTCGCATTGCTTCAAAAATGGCGATGGAGGTTCGCGTCTAATCCAAATGCTTTATGGGTTTGTTTAATCAGGGATTTGCATGGGCACGAAGGGGGGTTTAATCAACAGGGGTGCAAAATAAACAGTTTACGGGCTAAGATAATTGGTTCTTCTAATCATTTGCATTCGAGTGGTATTCTTCTGACTGACTCGTTACTGTTTAAAGTGGGTTGTGGCACCTTAATTCTTTTTTGGAAGGACATGTGGGTTAGGGATTATCCCCTATATCTTCGGTACAACCGGTTATTTCGTTTGGAGAGAAACAAAGATTGTTTGGTTATTGATTGTATTTTTAATGGATAATGGTGTTGGAATTGGTCTAGATCGGAGTTGGGGACTCATAATATGTCCTCTCTTAATGCGTTAATGGTTGAGATTGGAAACATGGAGGTAACTTATGTATCAGATGCATGTGTTTGTTTGTTAGCGAATGATGGTATGTTTTCTATTGGAGTCACGCGTCGATTTTTAGATGATCATTTTCTACTTTCTTTTGTTCCCTCGACGATATGGGAAAAAATGCTTCGCCGGAAAGTTAACATATTCCTTTGTCGTTTAATCTTGGATAGACTTCATCATCGGTTGAATCTTTCTTCTCACGTTATGGAAATTCAAGAGATTTTATGTCCGTCATGTCATGGAAGCATGGAGTCAAATCAACATATCTTCTTTGCTTGTGGTATTGCTTGCAATATATGGCAGCTTGTTCGTGGGTGGTGTGACATATCTATGCCACAGTTTGACTCTATTGATGATTGGCGAGAGTGTTTGAGCTCATGGTCCAAATCTTTAGCGAATAAGCAACGTATTTTTGTAATTTTTGTGGCTTCTTTATGGGTGATATGGCATTATTGAAATAGTGTCATCATCTTTAACTCTCAATCTATGAGGAAATGTGATATTTTTAATAACCTTCGTTTGTTTTCTTTTTCTTGGATTAGATTTAGAGGAGGCAAGTTTAGTAGTTGGACTTATTGGTTAAATTCACCTATGTACTTCTAGCTTCTTGCTAATGTTTATTTTTGTTTATATATATCATGTTTGCTATTCAAAAAAATGTACCCCATTATATATTATATATAGTTATATAAAACATTACAAAAACTTGGAGTATCATAATTCTACCACCCTTAAAATAATTTCGTCCTCGAAATTTATGTTAGAAATTTAAAGAGTTCCTTACATGTTTGCAAAAGATGTAGCTTACTAATCTGCTTACATAATCTATTATATCTCTCAAGGTTACACAGTTTATAGTACTTTCACAAAGAAGATTCATCTCATTTATCAAGTATGGCTTTGATCTAACATGGCTTTGGTTTACTTCAAATAATTGGGTTTTCGGATCTTATTTAACGAAATATTACCACATATAACCTATCATAGTCTTAGAGATTTTTTATTTCGATTGGTTGTTGATTTGTTTAAACTGATCATTCCAAAAAGAAAGAACAAAATAATAGAAAATAATCATAAACATGAGCCTATTTTATTATTATTATTTTTTCAAATTATTTCGTTTAACTTTTGGGATATTATAACTTCACCCTCCATAAAAAAAATTGCCCTCAAAATTTAAGCAAGAACTTATAAGGCTGTAAAATTCTTCTCGTGGTAACTGCTCCATTTCTAGATTTTGTCTCAAATTTGAGGCAACATAAAACCTCAATGGAGTGTTGACTCCCTTCATGTGGTTACTCTCCATGTAACGACCATGAACTATAAGTACAAAGTGATATCTGCAACGCCTTAAAAGGTATATGCGGAACTTGTTACTAGTATGATATGCTTTTAATAGTGTTTATATACGCTCATGTGTTTATATACTGTAATATGTTTTAAAATCAATGTTGGCTTGGATCCAACAAAAATACCAATGTGCAATTACTTACATATGCTCATGTGTTTATATATTGTAATATGTTTTAAAATCAAGTGCTCTATTCATTAAATCAAATATTCATTTACCAATTGTGAAGTTTTCTTATTTATATTACTTCATAGAAACAATTGTTATAGAAAATAATCATTTTAAAGGTTAGTTTTGATACACAATATAAAAACTAAGTGGACTTATTGCTCATATACAATCTAGGCAACAAATTATTTGATTTTAACTACTAAATTTAAAAAATAAAATTATGTGATTTTTTAAATTGGACAGACCCAAACCCGACTTGACCCGACCCGAACCTGACTAATCCGAGTTCAAATAGGGTCGGGTTCGGGTATACTCTCTCCGTCCCATATTAAATGTCCAAGGTTAACTTTTCAAGTATTTCTTTATCAATTTTGACCTTAAATATTTTTGTTTGTGTTATATAGTATTTGATAAAACTTATACGCAAAAATACATTTAAAGTTTAATCCATTCATATATTTTGTATCAAGTATTATATTACACAAACAAAAATATTAAGGTCAACGTTGAGAAAGAAATACTTTAAAAAGTCAAACATGACATTTAATATGGGACGGAGGAAGTATTATTTTTAGCCTCAACCCGACTTGGACCCGACCCGTTTGACCCGAACCCGACCAACACTACCCGATTAACACCCTAGTCATAAGGGCTATTTTTAGAAGCGTTGTGAAATTCACGGATTACACTTGTAGTCAAGATAGAATTTGTCCATTCGAATTTGATTGAAGAATAATACTGTTGGGTCCCTCGTAGGGTTGACAAGATGTGTGTATGGCCATACCCAATGTCGATCTGAATTACGTCCCGATGATTCGGTAATCTTGTTCAATCGGCATATTACGAGAAACAAAATATTTGAATTATGGAATGACTAAAATCATATACATATTTAACATAGTATTTGAAACAGAAGGATAGTATAATGATGAATCATTAATTGTGCTTCATGAAACCACACTCTAGTTGTTCTGGGGGCATTAGCGTGTTGCTAGACGCTAACCAATGTCATTATGTTTATTAAAATATGTCCAAGTGGGAGTTGTTAATTTGTGAACATATTTAATAAAAGAATGTCCGGTTTGAACTCGAGCCTATGAGATTGCATGCGTTGCGTATGAGATTTTTATATAATTTATATATAAAAGTTATACATTAATCATTTATTCACAATAATAAATCACTAACGGTCATTATACTTAACGGTAGTTAACTAACGATCGTTAAATGTCAAATAAAGGGACTAGAATGTAACTAGACAAGGAGAAGGTTCTAGAACCCCCTCCTTTGGCTTATGACCGATCGGCTAGGGGTAAGGGGAATCTCATTCAAACTTGGACTCCAAGTTAACACACTATAAATACAATCCCTTGTATTCATTGCGTGGTAACTCTTGGAAAACCCTTAACTAGCTGATTATTCTTTTCTTCTATCCCTCTTTTGTCCCAGTCGACGAATTACAAATCCAAGGGATTTGCGTTTGACTTGGAATGAAACCAAAGTGATTTGGCTAGTTATTGTGATCCTTGAACTAGCATTATAATTGAATCGCTATAATATGCGTGTGCAATATCGTAGAGAAATCCTCCTTGGATTTTTGGTGGTGATTTTTAATCGACTTATATACAAGTCGATTTTACTAAACCCTTTAGGGTTTGTAGTTTTTTTGATTACTTGATACGCGTGGAAGCTAACAAGATACATTTATTTTTAAGGTTAATTAATTATGCTATTGATCTATTTATTCCGCTGTGTTCTCTTGATGATTATATGTGTTTAATATGATTAATAGATTACATATTACAATAACAACGACTTATGGTGACTGACTATCTACAAGACCATAACCGCTCTCTCACTATGTCAAATGATGGAAATTCAATCAATTATAATGTTTTGTTAAGCAACAATATATGCATATTACGTAAGATATGATATAAACTATAACGGACCTAAGATTTTAAACACGGTTTGGTTAACTAAGCTAATCTGTAATTTAACTAGTTAACCAATATAGATTGTAATAGCTGGAACTTTTTATTCCTCAACATGTTTTGTGAATGTAAAAGGATATATGTGTAAATATTTTGTTATTATTTGAAGAGTATTAAAGAAATAGTCATTTGAAAAGCTTCTTTAAGGAGACAACCACTTAAAGGATGTTTTAGATTGCTTATATTGCATTTAGTTGGGAAATAAATAAAATTTATGAGAAACCTGAAAATATGAATGACATACTTAAATTAAATAAAAAAAATATCCGCGTTTCTAAATGTTTTATTGCATTTCCTTTATAATTTTAATTACTCTAAAGTATTCCATCGCTTTTTAAATTTGTAAAACTTTCCTTTATGTATTTTTATTTCTAGAAAGTCGAGATTTCCCTTTTTTTGTAGAACTGCATTATTCTTCGTCAAAACAATATTTTGATAGAAAGTTTTTACCAGTCATATATAAAAGGTTATTTGTTAAGCACAAAAGTAATTATATAGGAGTAATAAAGACTGTAAGGGGGTGGCAACGTTCTTGGCAAAGAGTCGGCATAGATCGGCATCACAATGCCACTTGATCGGCAAGGCTGAATCGGCAAAGTATTCGGTATGTATTACCGATTCGGTGAAGAGCAAGCTTTAAATGTAATTGACCGTTGCACCATAAATTGCCACTAAAAAGTTTAGGCATGCTTAGGCATGACATTGCCACTAAAAAGGCATGTTTAGGCATGAAATGTATTTCTTTCTTTTTATTGGTCAATTTAAAAAACAATTGATAAACCTTTAGGCAACAATGCCACCCCTATATGTTTTGATTCTTTAGTGATAAATGAAAGAAAAAGTCAAAAATAAAAACATACGGAGTATCATTTGTGAATTTAATGATAGAAAAATGAGCCAAAATTTGATGCTAAATTAAATAAGAAAGAAAATATTATTAACTTATATGACCAATATAAGGAAGTGATTTGAACACTCTTAAAAGTTATTGGGACACTCTTTTTAATGCATTAGTTAGTTGTACAAAACTTAAACTGTGCTTTATCTGCTTGTACTGTGAGTGTCCCAATCAATAATTTGAGTGTGCCAATCACTTCCCATCACACACGGATCACGATCCGCATCCACCCTTTTAAAACAATCTTCACCGTCCATTATTATTTCATAAATCCAACGCCCCACATTCACCCTCTTCATCTCTTCCCCAGATTTCAAACTCTTATAAATACACACCCTCATTTCATCCCCACCCAAATATTCACACACAAAACCACTAATCAATTTCATTTTCAAAAAAGAAAAGCAAAGAAATGGCCCGAACAAAGCAAACAGCGCGTAAATCAACAGGAGGAAAAGCACCAAGGAAACAGCTCGCAACAAAAGCCGCTCGTAAATCAGCACCAGCTACTGGAGGAGTTAAGTAGCCTCACAGATTCAGGCCTGGAACCGTTGCCTTACGAGAGATTCGCAAGTACCAGAAGAGCACCGAGCTTTTGATCAGGAAGTTGCCCTTTCAGAGGCTTGTCAGAGAGATTGCTCAGGATTTTAAGACGGATTTGAGGTTTCAAAGTTCTGCGGTTGCTGCGCTTCAGGAGGCGAGTAAGGCGTATTTGGTGGGGCTCTTTGAGGATACTAATTTGTGCGCCATTCATGCCAAACGTGTTACCATAATGCCCAAAGATATGCAGTTGGCTAGGAGGATTAGGGGCGAAAGGGCTTAGGGATTATTGAATTAACAAGTGAAATGAAATGAAATTAGCTTTTGGTTCAATTGTTTGTTTGATTGCATTTGGCTTTGTTAAATTTTTTTATACTGTATGTCTAACCAAAGTTTTTGGGCTTATTATTTCATCTTGATACTTAATTACGTCAAATAATATTTATTACAGAGTATTTTAACATCAATAAGTACAAATCCGAAAAGCAAAAAATTGCTTCTTCTGCTTATTGGGCAAACCACTTCAGCTAATGCTTCTTCTTATTGGGCTTATGTAACATTACAATCAAGTTATTATTGTTCTTGAATTAGAGTAAAACCTTATAGTTTAGATCAATGTAAGTCGAAAGCCAAAATATATTGTATATACTTGAAAATGCTGATTAGCGAGAATAAGGTGGTGTTTGGATGATGGGTGGGACTGAGAACGAGTTGATTCTTTGTCATTGTTTGACAATGGTAGTAACAGTAATTAATGTAACTACAAACCAAATGTCAAGTATACAAAATGTGAAGAGTGTAGTGATGGAACAGATAAGCAAGCTCTTTTCAAGACTCGGAAACACGAAAACACTAGGAAGTGCTGACAAAACCCTCATCAAGGGAGGGAACTTGATTTCGTTAAGTAGCGACAGTTGTATCGAACTCCTTTGGTCCAATTCGTTGATTTGGTTTAATCCAAAGTGTCCCCTGCACATGACTCGAGCAAACTTTAAGCTTTTGGCAAGTGGGGTCAAACAAGAACATTACAACCTGCTCCTTCTCAGAGAAAATGATATTGCAAGTGATGTAGAATGGAAAGAACATACATAGTGTATAATACGTGCTTTGAGAAAACCTAAATTATATCACTGAATAATTGGCAGAGTTAAATGCAGGGCCTTTTCAAGGGCGGGTCTACTTTTATCAGGTTCAAAAAGTAATGCAAAAGTTGAAACCAACTTTAAATAATGGAAAATATTGCCTAAACATATACGTGATTGACATAGATCCCTAAATGAGGAACTTTAGGCCTGTTGGTTGCAGTAAAACGCCATAGGTATTTGCCATAAAATCCAGACAGTCGAGATATCTCTATGGGATGCTCATGGGTCATGTAGCTTCTCACAGGTTGGAAGTTGCAGTCTGAGTTGGGCTTGTTTCTTGTGCAGCTTCTGAAGAGGCATTCGATAATTACCAATGCTAATAAGAAATATGAGGATGTATTGTATGATCCCCACTATGCTGGCACCTAACTGAGTTGACCAAGCTCTTATATTGCTGAGTTGTTTTCTGACTATCATAACACATTCTCCTTTTAATAGGGGTATTGGAGTCATTGGTAAACAACCAGCTATACTTCCCAATAACAGTTTTTGAGTATTCATCAGCATGCCAGTTAACAACTCCTAGTGGTAGAATGGTGAGTATATATTTGTGTCTTGTCTAGAGGTGGCAATTTGTGCCCAAAATAAAAAAAAGGCTAAATGGGCACATTTTTAAAAGATTTGTGTACATTTGGGCCCCTTCTTTTTTTGAAATGGGTATTTATTGCCCATTTAGAAGTTAAATGGGTATAATGGGTACACATGTTTTTCTCTCAATTGTAGAACATTTAATGAAAAACTTATGGATATATTACTTAAATATAAATGACGTGTTACGTTTAAGGAATTTTTGTTTCTAAAGTGATTCGTATAATATGCGCCCGTTTGGCCCGCACCCATTTAGTGCGCGCCCGTTTAGCCCGTAGCCCGTTTAGCCCATAGCCCGTAGCCCGTGCCCGCCCGTTTTGCCACCTCTAGTCTTGTCCAGTGTCCATTGACCCAAACCCATTTTCACCCTTTACCTATCCTGTCCATTTTGGTCGTTACTTACGCTATCTGATGACATTGCAGGAGGGTGACTTTGAAATGAAGCACATAGATAAAGTAGGGTCAAAGACATTAATGTGGCTGTTGCCCCGTTTTCTCTTTCAACGTTCGGGGATTCTACTGATAACATTTGAGGTATACCCTGTGATGCTTTACCTCATTCTACTTGCCTTCAATTCTTGCTGAAGTTGATCAATCGAAGGTAGTATATATTGGCATGTGGGTATTTGGTATATGTAATATCAAATAATTTTGTTGAATTTTCGTGTAAGAACTCGATAGTAGAGTTACATGTGTAGATTTTTTAATTCGAAAGCTGTACTGAATTTTGAAGTTTGGAGAATTGTGTTTCTCCGGGCAAGTTAAATAACGAAGATGTGAATAATATGTTATTTTTTTCTCAAATTTATGTAAAACTCCCAGTTTTTTATGCACAAAAAACAAAGGATGTTGGTCCAAAGTATACAAACCACTATATATATTACAAGTACTTTGTCTTTCAAAACAATTAGAAAGGTGGGTGTGCATCACTATAGGGGCACAATTATAGGCATTTTGGTGTTGCTATTTGCGCACTATCCCTCGGCATTATAGCACCATTGCCATAGCCATAACGTGAGTTGGAGATTTTTTTTTTATTTTTATTTTTTTTTATTTTATTTATTTATTTATTTTTTTTAATGTAATCCATTAACCTATAACTTAGGTTACGGTTATATGAAGGAGGAGTTTTTAACCAACTAATGGGTTTTACAAAACATATCTACCATTGTATATTTGTATGGGTTTTAATATAGTATTTGCTAGTGTTTCATTATTTTGTATTTTTGGAAACAATATACAAAAAATACAAACTGTACAAAAATAAAAGAAACCTTAGATAACTGTACACAAATGTCTCCCAATATACAAGTAAAATTTGATATATTTATTTTTGTTTTGTTAAAGATTGTTGTAAGGAATTCAAAAGTACAAACGGTTCCTCACGATCTGATGTAGATCTCAAAAAGAAACAAAAGCTTGAGCGGCTTATGGCGGCAAGTCAAGGCAGTAGTGGCGACGATTGTAGCGGGGTGTTGTTCGGAAATTTAATATGGAACTACAGCCACTGACGACGTTAGTTAATTTCAAATGGTGTAGAATCTATGGATATAACAGTAAATAAATGAGTTTTTGACCGAGAGTGAATTTTAAAGGTAGCCCCGAAATTGAGGATACCAGATTTGTTAGTCCGTAGGAATTGTAAAACGTTATGATACCATAAAAAAACCTCAGAGGATATTGTATTAATTGTAATTTTAATTATAATTTTGTACACAATAGCTAATGATGCATACCTGTATAGACTAGTTACATAGCTTTGGTAATACTAATAAGCAACTAATTAAATCAAACCCTAATGGGTACGGCCCAATGGCCCATCTATAGAACTCGACCAGTCTAGTCTAATAGATATAATAGTGATTATTAGCTGGAAAGAAACAAATGCATATTACATATTACAAATATATACTACTATTTTTATATATTTTAGATTGATAAAGGTTAATGCGTGGAAAAGTACACGGAACTTTTTTTGTCAAATCAAATACGGAGTAGTTGAGTTGATGTAAAGTTGTGGAAAATATTGTTTTATTGTCTACTTTTGAATGTGCCAAGAAAAATACAACAAATAAACAAAGATTAAAAGTTTGGAAATATGAATGATTAATTCTACTTGCATTATTGTCCATTGGCATTAAAATAATAGAACGGTGGAAATTGCAAGGCAATAACAGGACCGTCGACCATAACAAAGACATACAGAAACGTTGAAACCATTTATTATAAGCACCATTTTCATCTCCTTTTTTTCTGCTCTCACAAGAAACCAACAATGGCTCAAATCCTTTCGACTTTCATCGAAGTTGTGTTGGAGAAGCTGGTCACTGCAGCCGTTGAACAGTTTACTCCCTCCAAAGATATTCATTCCGAGCTGAAGAAATGGGAGAGGCCATTATCCCAGATCCGAGCTTTGCTTAACGATGTTTCTGATAAAGAAGTAACTAATGAAGCAGTTAAGCAATGGCTTGTTAGTCTCCAACATCTGGCTTATGATATTGACGACATACTCGACACTTTAGCAACGGATGCTATGCATCGCGAGTTTGCAAACGAGTCTGAACCCGTCTCCAAGGTAAGAAAGATCTTACCATCTTTTTTTACAAGGTTCTTACCAAGTACTAGTAATAGTATGGATGGCGAGTTAAGTAATATAACCACCAAGTTACAAGAGCTAGTAGATGAAAAAAACAATCTTGGTTTGGGTGTGACTGGTGAAAGGTCAAAAAATATTACTCGTAATAGAAGTAATCAGACCTCTTTGGTAAATTCAAAGATTATTGTTGGTCGTGAAGATGAGAAGAATGAGTTGATCCGTAAGCTATTGAGTGATGAACAATGTGACGAAAACTTTAGCATTGTTCCCATTGTTGGTATGGGTGGGATGGGGAAAACTACTTTGGCTAGACTTTTGTATGATGATAAGCAAGTGAAGGATCACTTTGAACTCAAGGCATGGGTATGTGTTTCTGACGAGTTTGATAGCTTTAGAATAAGTAAAGTTATCTTTGAATCTGTAGCCGGGGAAAGTAGGGAATTTGCAGATCTAAATTTGCTTCAAGTAGCTCTTAATGATCGACTTAAGGAGAAACGATTTCTCCTTGTTCTGGATGACATGTGGAGCGATAAGATTCAAGACTGGGAAACCTTAGTTGGCCCATTTTATGAAGGGGCTTCTGGAAGCAAAATTATCATCACAACCCGAAAGAAAGAGTTGCTTAGACAGCTAGGCCATGATCAGCCATATGATCTACACAAGTTGCCACATGACGAAGCTCTGTCTTTATTCTCTCAACATGCAGGTATAAAGAACTTTGACTCATATCCAATGCTAAGACCACATGCTGAAGGCATCGTGAAAAAGTGTGATGGCTTGCCTTTGGCTTTAAAAGCCCTTGGATGTTTATTGAGAACAAAAACAAACGAAGAAGAATGGATAGACTTGTTGAATAATGAGATATGGATGTTACAAGATGGGGGAGACATTGTTCCAGCTCTTAGATTAAGTTATCAAGATCTTTCTGCATGTATGAAACGGTTGTTTGCATATTGTTCCTTATTTCCGAAAGATTGCGTGTTTGAGAAGGAGGACTTGATTCTGTTGTGGATGGCAGAAGGGTTTTTGCACCAATCAGGTACAAACAAGTCAATGGAACGCTTAGGTGAGGAATTTTTTGAAGAGTTGTTGTCAAGGTCATTTTTTCAACAGGCGCCTAATGACGAATCATCGTTTTTGATGCATGATCTCATTAATGATTTGGCGACATATGTTGCCGGAGATTGTTTTGCAAGGTTAGACATAGGTATGGAGAAGGATTTTGGGAAGGAAACTCTGAAAAAGTACCGACATATGTCAGTTGCTCGAGAGAGATATATATGTTATAAGAAGTTCAAGGCATTCGAAAGAGCTAAAAGTTTGAGAACACTTCTTGTGGTGCCCGTTGTGGAGAGAAACAGTTGGAACGGGTTCTTCTTATCGAGTAAGGTTATGGTCGACTTAATTCCTGAATTACCATTTTTAAGGGTTCTATGTTTGACTCACTTACAGATAGATGAGGTACCGGAGTCTGTTGGCAAATTGAAGCACTTGCGATATCTTAATTTGTCTCGAACTAAAATCACACATTTACCCGAAGATGTGTGCAATTTGGTTAATTTACAAACATTGATCGTTTTTGGCTGCTCTAAATTGACTAAGTTGCCCGATAGCTTCTTAAAGCTTAAAAATTTGCGTCATTTTGACATTAGGGGTACTTCACTTCTGAAAAAGATGCCGTTAGGGATTGGTGAGTTGAAAAACCTACATCTTTCCAAGATCATTATTGGAGGAGACAGCAATTTTGCAATAACTGGGCTTAGAAACTTAAAGAATTTCCACCGAGAAGTTTCCATTCATGGACTGGACAAAGTGCAAAATGCACCTCAAGCACAAGAACTCAACTTCTCCCAAAAGCGATTTAGTGAGTTAAAGGTGGAATGGAGTGATGTTTTTGATGGTTCTCGAAATGAAACACTTGAAAAAGAGGTCCTCGCCCTAAAGCCTCATAACAAATATTTGAAAGATCTTGATGTTGTGTCATATGGGGGTATAGATTTTCCAAATTGGATTGGGGATCCATCGTTTCTTCGGTTGACTCGTGTCTCGATTACAAGCTGCAAAAAATGTTTGAATCTTCCACCACTTGGGCAGCTACCTTCACTTAAGAAGTTGCTTATTAAAGACCTGGATGAGATGAAAGTTGTAGGCCCGCAGTTACTTGGGACTGGCCCTGCATTCCCTACACTTGAATTTCTGAGTTTTGAAGATATGCCGCTGTGGGAGGAATGGTCAAGCAGTAGTGACGTTATAGGTGGAGTGTTTCCGTGTCTTCAGGAGCTTACTTTAGGCAATTGTCCCAAGTTGGCTAAAGTCTCTCTTGAAGCACTACATTCGTTAAGGATTCTAAAAGTAAAAAACTGTGGCGATAGTGTATTGAGAAGTTTGATTCGTGTAGATTCACCAGTCACCACGTTGCGTATCGAGGGTATTTCTGGGCTTAGTGACGAGGTGTGGAGAGATGTCATGGGCTATCTTAGGGCAGTTGAAGAAGTAAGTATTATAAAGTGTAATGAAATAAAGTACATGTGGGAATCAGAAGCAGAGGCTAGTAAGGTTTTTGTGAATTTAATAAAGTTGGAAGTAGATACTTGCTCAGAATTGGTGAGTTTAGGAGTGAAAAAACAGGAGAATGATAATTCTGGGTGCAACCATCTAACATCTCTGAAGATTATGTTCTTATGGAATTGTAAGAATCTAGAGCGTTGCAGTTGTCCTGGCAACATTGAATCCTTGACTATCCATAGCTGTGATTCGATTACATGTGTCTCCTTCCCAACAAGAGGATGCCAAAAGCTCAAGTCACTCAGAATTGAGCACAGTAACCAACTATCGGAGAAGGAGCTGGAAAAGGTGCTTCTAATCACTAGCACATCGATGCTCGAGTTTGCATGTATAAGGGATTGGCCAGATCTGAAATCAGTCAATGAATTGACCAAGTTCATTCGCCTCACTGAATTGGAGATAAGTGATTGTAGGCGTATAGAGTCATTCCCTGCTGACGTGTTGCCGACTTTCACCTCGTTAAAACGTTTGGTAATCAGGGGTTGTGAAAATATGGATGTTGCTTCCTTTGGTGTTTGGCCTCCAAACTTGGGTCACTTAGAAATTGGGGCTTTAAGGAAGCCCATTTCACAATGGGGCACACAGACGTACCCAACCTCACTTGTTAACCTAATTCTATGGGGTGGATCGGGAGAAGAAGATGATGAAAGTAGTGGAAGTCAATTGTCTCATATGCTTCCTTCATCTCTTACTACACTTGAATTATGGTTTTTTAAGAAATTGGAAACAGTTTCAAAGGGACTCCAACACCTCACCTCCCTCCAACATCTCAAAATTTGGTACTGCCCAAAGATGAAAGATCTACCAGAAACGTTGTTGCCTTCACTTTTGAGTTTAAAAATGAGAAGATGCCCAGAGGAACTGATAGAAAAGACAAGTAGAAGAGGCTCCTATTGGCCCCTTATCTCCTATATCCCCTATGTCCGCATAGAGTGAAGGTATATCCCCTGTGTCCACATACGCTGATGAATGGTAAAGTTAAACAGGAAGGTATGTCCATCTCTCCAACTCTCATATTTTTTGTTGTACTTTTGTAATGTTGATTAGTAAATTTATTCAATTCAGCCCCTATTCAAACAACAAATCTCTGCGAATCAAATGCTTATTGTTTTATTTAAAGTCGGTTACTCCTATTTAAACTCAGACTGGCGGGTTAAAACATGGATTATTCATCTTATAGGAAGATTTCACTCCTCTGAATATGATGCTTATCTTTGTTTACTTGGTTTGCATTTGTGAAAATTTAATGTCTTATACTTATCAAAGTCGAATGACGTTTTCTATATTTTATCTAAATGAAATATGATTTTGAATATAATGTGTTATTCCAGTTAATCTTGCAATGGATATAAATAACTTTGTTTACTTACAATAAAAAAAGTAAAGTTCCTGGATTTCTTTCATATAATATGCTCTTTGTTTACGCTTGTTCTTCACGCATCTGATCACAATATTTATACCTTTCTTTTAGTAATGAATGAGATGGTTGACAATAACCCTAAATTCAGACACTTAATATGTAACACCATGCCTTAAGTGTGGGAGGGCAGCCTATCCGTATCCCTTCGTATATATAAGGGAGCAGTCTAGTGGTCAGAGCTTGAGAGACCCAGTAATGGGTCCCAAGTTCAAATCTCGTTGGCTGCAAACTCTTTGGGACCAGCTACCCGAGCCAAATAGTCCACAATTGCGGATTTGCCAGGCTTCATGGGTCTTGTGTGGTGGTCTGTGAAGTCTGAGATTTACGTGGGTTGCTTGCCAGCTCATCAGAGGCGGCTTGGGTTGTTTCTCTCGCACAAAAGAAAGTTGGCAGACGGATACTTTACATGTATACGATTTTATTCAATACACTTTTTTTATACTTACCCTATAAAATAGGGTCAATTCCATATATACCCAACTAAAACACCATAATTACATATTTACCTAAAATATGCTTAAAATACATTGTACATCATGTATTCAAAACATGTATTTTGGGTATATAAGGTATTTTGAGGTTTAGATTTAGTATATATGGAATTTTTCCTATAAAATATGTTCTGCCCCTCAATTCCAGTGACTTGGGGTGTACATGATAAATAAATTGATAATGCCATGGTGGAATAGAGTTAAGAGTCTTAAAAAAAGTACATTGCATAGAACGGTACACCTTTGAAATTACGTTGTTATTATGTGCCACCATCCCATTAATAATTAACAACAAAACCTTAATAATTATTTCAGGGGATCAGGGTTCAAGTTAGGAGTATGCACATTGAAGGACAGAGCCAACCTTAATAATTATTTGAGAGGCCAATACTTCTTTGCTTACAGAATAAGAATCACTAATAACAAGACCGCCCTGTTCAGCTTCTGAAGAGGCATTGGATAATTACCAATGCTAATGAGAAATTTGAGGATGCATGGTATATGATCTCCACTATGCTGGCACCAAACTGAGTTGACCAAGCTCTTATATTGCTGAGTTGTTTTTGAATATTATAACACATTCTCCTTTTAATAGGGGTATTGGAGTCATTGGCGAACAACCAGTTATACTTCCCAATAACAGTTTTGAGTATTCATCAGCGTGCCCGTTAACAACTCCTAGTGGTAGAATGGTGGGTATATTTGTGTCCTCCTGTCCATTGACCAAACCCATTTTCACCTACCTGTGCTGTCCATTTTGGTCGTTACTTACGCTATCTGATGACATTACAGGAGGGTGACTTCGAAATGAAGCATAGATAAAGTAGGGTCAAAGACATTTAATGTGGCTGTTGCCCCGTTTTCTCTTTCAACGTTCGGGGATTCTACTGATAACATTTGAGGTATACCCCATGATGGTTTACCTCATTCTACTTGACTTCAATTCTTGCTGAAGTTGATCAATCGAAGGTAGTATATATTGGCATGTGGGTGTTTGGTATATGTAATATCGAAGAATTTTTGTTGAATTTTCGTGTAAGAACTCGATAGTAGAGTTACATGTATAGATTTTTGAATTCGAAAGCTGTACTGAATTTTGAAGTTTGGAGAATTGTGTTTCACTGGGTAGGTTAAATAACGAAGATGTTAATAATATGTTTATTTATTTATTTATTTTTTTCCTTCTCAAATTTACGTACAACTCGAAATTATTTACACAAAAAAAGCAAAGGATGTTGGTCCCAACTCCGAAGTACAAACCCAATATATAATATATAGGTACCTCTTACTCTTAAAATACATCTAATATCTCTCGTAAAATCATAATATCGTTTATTGAAGGGGCAAAACAGTTTTTATGTTTTTTTAATGTATCTTTTGCTTTTTACCGTTATTTTTAACTTATCAAACTTTATAGTTTTCGTTATACACTTTTTTTTTTTTTTTTTTTTTTTTTTTGCAATTTACCCACTTTATTATAGACTTTTAGTTGTTTTCTAAATGTTTTATTACATTTCCTTTACTCACTCCGTATCAAAATAATTGTCAGGAAACAAGAATTACAAATTTTAATAAAAGTGGGATTACTTTAAATACCAATCACTCAAATAGAATATTCAATATTCTCCCACTAATTTATTTTTTATTTTTTATACACTTTTTTTTTTTTTTTTTTTTTTTTTTTTTTTCAATTTACCCACTTTATTATAGACTTTTAGTTGTTTTCTAAATGTTTTATTGCATTTCCTTTACTCACTCCGTATCAAAATAATTGTCAGGAAACAAGAATTACAAATTTTAATAAAAGTGAGGTTACTTTAAATACCAATCACTCAAATAGAATATTCAATATTCTCCACTAATTTATTTTTTATTTTTTAAATTTTTTTAAATGAAAAGTAGATCATTATTTCAAGATATTCTAAAATAGAAATGTTGACTATAATTTTGAGACGGAGTGAGTATAATTTTAATTATTCAGAAGTATTCCATCTAAACACGCTTTTTAAATTTGTACGTAAAAAATCAATGACAATGATAAGTACAATAGTCTTGCTTAATAATTTGTTAAGATTTGCTATGCAAGTTATTTATACAAAACCACTATATGTTATATCAAATACAGCCACCATAATGACAATATCAGTAGCTATGTCAAAGGATTCTTAAGGAAGTCTAACTATCATATGTTCAGGTTTATATGAAATCATTTGTAATGGCATTTGATAAGTCATTTCATGCCATTAACTCAACAATCAATATGATTATGGTATGTGCATGAACAGAGAAACAAATAAAGCTTTATCCCCTTCAAAAGAGTAGCTTTTACAAACTTAATAAGAGAGAGTAAAAGGACTCACATTGTTCAAATACCCCTAGCTTGACGTGAAACAAAGGAATTAGCAAAGACAAATGCACCTACTCCAACATCCATTTGACAGTGACCAAATTATATAAATAGAAATCAACGTTACGATTCACTAAGAAGTTTATGACGGAGAGTACTGGATCTTTACTTAGCAATAAATCGTTTATCTAATAATATCTACTGAATATAATGGGAAAAAGCGCTAAAATGAGCAATCCCAAACACCCCTTATATGATCCCTTCATTACACAATCCCTTCCTTTTTTCTGTTGCGGCTACTTCTAAATAGATTGAAGACCATATTGAAAAAATCAAAACTTATGCATCAAATACCAGAAGAAGCTTTTCATTCTACTTGAATTCTGAACACCAGCAACCAAAACGCATGCTGAATTCTGAACATACTTATGTTTAGTTTTATAGAGCTATAACAAAAATTGTAACCTATCACTGACTCACAAATGAAAAATCAAGTTATTACAATAACCAAAATTATAAGCACTTGGCTTATATCCAAATAGTCAAAACTACTCACTACTACATCAAAGCCACAATAAACAAATAAGAAGTCCTAATAAATAATCCAAATACCACACTATATTATCTTAGCACATAGAGATAACGCTTATGACATTGCATAAATTCCTTAATGAATTACCAAATGGAACAACTAAAAGAGGCAAAGACCAGAAGCAGCAGCAGGCTGCTGCAAAGCATGTTACTTGCTAATCCATATTAGGCTGCCTGCATTATCACCAAAACAAAAATAACACCTTTTATGGGACGCACAAATAGACTATAGAAAGTTGATTAAAACATAAAATTCAACTACAAAATTAAGTGTTTTGTTTCGCAGCTATTGATTTTCTTTTCAACGACTTAACAAATGGTTGGTGAGCATGATTCACTAACCTTCATATGGAGTCAAGGTTGATTTCAATACTGAATCTAATAAACAAAATCAATAAATACATAAAAAAACTAATCCTTAATTCATCAAACATCAAACATCGAGTCATCTAATTTTGTTTCAATTCGCACAAAAAGTAAAATAAAAATTACCTTAAACATAATATGGTTGATTTTTGATGATGTGTTGTTTGTGCTATTGTATGATCGAGTTGTGAAGTAGACACGTCCAATTGGAATTGAAATCAGAGATTTGAAAAATGAATTTGAAATCAAAATAATTAATTATTTTGTGTGTGGTTTATGGTCGGGTTTGCGTGTGTGTGATTTGCAGTGTGTGTTATTTTGGCATTGGATTTAACTTTCCTTATTTTCAGCAGTTTTTGTTCTGGATTTGCTCAACTGAAATGGTTTTGAAATTTTTTGAAAAATTGCTTCTGTTTTTTCTCCCTTTTTTTTTATTCAAGGAATATTGAAAACTTGCTATTAGTAGTGTGGTTTCTAGGTGTCATTTAGAGTTTTGGGAGGATTTTTTGCCTCTAAAAATAGCAATCAAACTTGTGTTTTATATAGGTTGGGATATAGGTACCTCTTACTCTTAAAAAACATCTAATATCTCTCATAAAGTCATAATATCCAGTTTATTGACGGGACAAAACAGTTTTTTATGTTTTTTTTAATGTATCCTTTGCTTTTTATTATTATTTTTAACTTATCAAACTTTATAGTTTTCGCTATACACTTTTTTTGGGCAATTTACCCACTTTATTATAGACTTTTAGTTGTTTTCTAAATGTTTTATTGCATTTCCTTTACTCACTCCGTATCAAAATAATTGTCAGTACTTAAATAGAATATTCTCCCACTATTTTTTTTAAATAAAAAGTAGATAATTATTTTGAGATATCATAAAATAAAAATGTTGACTATAATTTTGAGACGGAGTAAGTATAATTTTAATTATTCAAAAGTAATCCATCTAAACAAGCTTTTTAAATTTGTACGTAAAACTTTCCTTTCTTTATTTTAAATTCTAGAAAGTCAAGATTTTCCTTTTATGTAAAAATGCAGTATCATTCGTCAAAACAATATTTTGATAGAAAGTTTTAACCAATCATATATAAAAGGTTATTTGTTAAGCATGAAAGTAATTATAAAAAAGACAGTAAATATTTTATTCTTTAATGCTAAATGAAAGAAAAAAAATAAAAAATAAAGACATCCATTATATGATTTGTAAAATGAATTTAAAGATATGAGCCAAAATTTGCTGCTAAATTAAATAAGAAAGAAAATATTATTGCCTTGACCAATCACACACTTCATTGAGAAAGCACACGGATCACGATCCGCATCCACCCTTTTAAAACAATCTTCACCGTCCATTATTATTTCATGAATCCAATGCCCCACATTCACCCTCTCCATCTCTTCCCCAAAATTTCAAACTCCTACAAATACACACACTCATTTCATCCCCAAATATTCACACAAAAAACCAACAATCAAATTCATTTTCAAAAAGAAAAGAAAAGAAATGGCCCGAACAAAGCAAACAGCGCGTAAATCAACAGGAGGAAAGGCACCAAGGAAACAGCTCGCAACAAAAGCCGCTCGTAAATCAGCACCAGCAACTGGCGGAGTTAAGAAGCCTCACAGATTCAGGCCTGGAACCGTTGCCTTACGAGAGATTCGCAAGTACCAGAAGAGCACCGAGCTTTTGATCAGGAAACTGCCGTTCCAGAGGCTCGTCAGAGAGATTGCTCAGGATTTTAAGACCGATTTGAGGTTTCAGAGTTCGGCTGTTGCTGCGCTTCAGGAGGCGAGTGAGGCTTATTTGGTGGGGCTGTTTGAGGATACTAATTTGTGCGCCATTCATGCCAAGAGGGTTACCATTATGCCCAAAGATATGCAGTTGGCTAGGAGGATTAGGGGCGAAAGGGCTTAGGGATTATTGAATTAACAAGTGAAATGAAATGAAATTAGCTTTTGGTTCAATTGTTTGTTTGATTGCATTTGGTTTTGTTAAATTTTTTTATACTGTATGTCTAACCAAAGTTTTAGGGCTTATTATTTCATCTTAATACTTAATTACATCAAATAATATTTATTATTTTAACATCAATAAGAACAACTCCGAAAAGCAAAAAACTGCTTCTGCTTATTGGGCAAACCACTTCAGCTAATGCTTCTGCTTATTGGGCTTATGTAACATTACAATCAAGTTATTATTGTTCTTGAATTAGAGTAAAACCTTATTAGTTGGATCAACGTAAGTCGAAAGCCAAAATATTGTCTAAACTTCAAAAAGCTGATTAGTGAGAATAAGGTGGTGTCTGGATGATGGGTGGGACTGAGAACGAGGTGATTCTTTATATCATTGTTTGACAATGGTAGTAACAGTAATTAATGTAACTACAAACCAAATGTCAAGTACAAAAATGTGAAGAGTGTAGTGATGGAACAGATAAGCAAGCTCTTTTCAAGACTTGGAAACACGAAAACACTAGGAAGTGCTGACAAAACCCGCATCAAGGGAGGGAACTTGATTTCGATAAGTAGCGACAGTTGTCTCGAACTCCTTTGGTCCAATTTATTGATTTGGTTTAATCCAAAGTGTCCCCTGCACAGACTCGAGCAAACTTTAAGCTTTTGGCAAGTGGGATCAAACAAGAACATTACAACCTGCCCCTTCTCAGAGAAAATGATACTGCAAGTGATGTAGAATGGAATGAATATATATAGTGTATAATACGTGCTTTGAGAAAACTAAATTATATCACTGATTAATTAGCAGAGTTAAATGCAGGGTCTTTTCAAGGGCGAGTCTACTTTTATCAGGTTCAAAAAGTAATGCAAAAGTTGAAACCAACTCTAAATAATGGAAAATATTGCCTAAACATATACGTGGCTGACACATATCACTGATACTACACGGTTCACTTAATCATCGTATCAACAATTAAAAAAAGAAATGCTGGATTCAGATCCCTAAATGAAGAACTTTAGGCCTGTTGGTTGCAGCAAAACGCCACAGGTATTTGCCATAACATCCAGACAGTCGAGATATCTCTCTGGGATGCTCATGGGTCGTGTAGCTTCTCACAGGTGGGAAGTTGTAGTATGAGTTGGGCTTGTATCTTGTGCATTTAGATGAGCCCCCTAGTTCATCTTGTTTCTTGTGCATTTAGATGATCCCCCTAGTTCATCAATCTGCTCCACATCAAGACAAAATTTGTGTTCTTCATTAACCAAATCTTTTTGACTTTCGCAGAATCAAAATATACAAACTGAAGACATAGTATTACTGAACATTTAAGTTTTCGACCATTAGCATTCTGCAAGAAAGTAGATCATAATTGAATCTATGCAAGAAGTCAACAGAACATTTTTTTCTCCTGTATGTACTGCTTTCTGTAATCAGATAGTAGATACATTATATAACAAACACTAGAAGGACACTGATAGACTAATCACAAAAGATGTTTATAAGTAAAACATGACACTAGAAATGCAGCCATAATGACTTGACGATTGATATTCAAGCAAAAAGTTCCATGATAACTGAATTTCAAACTCAGAAGTTTGACAAAGCCATAATGGCCTGTTTCTTTCCCATATACACACTAATTTACCATAATATCAGCATAGGGAAACATATCAACATATAGCAAAACATAGGAGTATAACTTTTCGATGAGTGAGAACAAGCATCACTAAGATGTATCATACTTTCAAACAATTAATCAAAACTACACAACTGAGAGTGAGTATAATGAATAGCCATATATAAGAATTACAAAAGTAAGCGAATTCTCAGCCAATCAATACTGCATATATGAGAAAACACTGGGAATTATGAGCAAAATTTGCAGCAATTCAGTGATGACAGACATCTGAATCTTTTGGCGCAACTAGTCTAAATTTACATCCTAACAGTCATCTCCACATGACTCGAGCATGCTTTAAGCCTCCAGCTAGCAAACAGAAACTAATGCCACGAGCAAAAAACTTGTTATCGACCAGTAAGTGTCTACAAGAAAATAGATCATAACTGAATCTATTCAATAAGTCAACAGTCAGGATCTCCTACTTGCCATTTACGAATTCTAACTTGTTTTCTTTCTTTGTGTATTGCCTTCTGTAAGTAGATAACAGATGGTAGAATTTAAACCAGTAAAGATAACAGATTAAATGGGTAAAAAGAACGCAGTGGGTCAACTGAGACAAATTTTTCTTAAGTGAATTCAAATGCTTAAAAATCTCATGAATTTGATTTAGTTTTAGATAAATTAGATTATAATTTAAATGATATTTGTTCGGTAATGGTATATTGGTATTTGATATGGTAATTGTTTACTCCATATAACATGCTTACAAACAATGGAAAACAAAAGACTTGGCTGGTTAAGACTACCAGAACCATTTTTAGCCTCAGGTGGTATAGATGACCTGCTTTTGACTAAACATTACCGGAACAACCTAACCGGCCCATTTGCCGCCTCTACGAGATACCTTATATTGAATAAAGCCTATAAGATGAGTAACAGAGATGAATAATCACAATTCACGAACAGATTTTGTGGTCAAACATGACCCAATAAATGCAGCCTGACTTTTGCAATTATATGGTTTTAGAATTTGACAGCAGGTTTATATATCCCACATTTGATCCATTAGTAACTGCAGTTTGATGAGTGTTATTTAAATTTAAGAGGTTGACAGAGCTGGAATGGTCTGCTTCTTTCCCATTTGACAGCAGGTTTATTTCATCAACATAATTATCGATCAGAACAAACACTGATAAGATGTATCATACCTGAAAACGATTAATAAGAAGTATACAACTGTGAGCGAGTATAATGAATAGCCAAATACAGGCATTACAACAGGAAGATCAGATTTATACATCTGTTACAAAAATCATGGTCCCTTATCACCAAATAAAACTATATAAAAGCGTTTTCTTTCCTCAGGATCAAATATGCTACCAGGCCCACCAAGATCATCTCGTCGAGCTTCTTCATCATCAGAGAGTTCAGAGGTTTTCTTGATTATGTGGTTTCATAGATTAGTTTCATCTAATTATTTTGATCAATTTTCAGGGAACAACTGTTTTGAAATAATATTTTTACCCAAAAAAAAATTATGAAGCAGAGCGGTTCAGTACTACTTCTGCAAACATTTAAAGTTTGCTCCTTTTCTTCGCACACGCCACTGTGTCTGATGAACATATTCAACAGCAACAACAACTAAAACAACTTGAAGAAAGTGTTGCTAATAGATCTTACTAGACCAAAAGAATCCACAAGCTTTGTGCAATCGATCACAATATAGACGAAGCAATCCATCTAGTTAACAACCTCAGTATTCATAGATAGCGTCTTGAATCTTGATTCACTCAACCTCAGCAGCATAGTCCACGCTCTTTGTGATTATAACCGATTTGAGGAAGCTCATAGTTGTTTTCAGTCATGTCTTTGTTCCTCTTCTGGCATTGGCTTTGTTGTTCCCTATGAACGAACGTGTAATGTGATCATTGCACGTTTGTTAGATTGGGATAAACGACCATATATCACATTGCGTGTTGTGCATAAAATTATTGCTGTGATACCTCATTTTGTGCATTCGTTTACGAATATTAACCGTTTGATTGATCAGTTATGTTTGTTTACATGGTTCTTTCGCGCATGTGTTGTTCTTGCACATGAAGAGTTTGGGTCATTGTACTGACGAGGTGTCGTACACTACTTTGATTGACGGGTATTGTAGAGTTGGGGAAAAGGGTTATGCACATAAGGTGTTTAACGAGATGTTTGAACGTGGGGGGTGAGGCCTAATATAGTGTTTTGATTCATGGGGTTCTGTGCAAACGGGATGTTGGATTTAGGTACTCGTCGTTGCTTGAAAAACTATGGGAAACAATGGCAGATGAAGATGAAGGTCATTTAGTTAATCATGCTGCTTTTATGAATCTGATTAGTACTTTTATGTCAAGAGGGATTGTTTAAAGATGTTTTTGATATAGCCTAAAAGATTGCCCCAAGGAAAGAATGTAGATGAAGCTTTTGCTTATGGGGAGATGATAGATTCACTTTGTAGATATGGAAGACATCATGGTGCCTCAACGATTGTTTGTATGATGAAGAAACGAGGTTGTGTTCCGAGTTTAGTTTCCTACAGTTCTATTGTTCACGGACTTGCCAAAAATGGTGGTTGGGTGTATCAGTTATTGGAACAAGGGATTGGCATTGGTTACGTGCCCTCTGAGTATACGAGTATGCGTACAAGTTTTTGATAGACTGTCTTTGTTTAGAAGAATATGATCTTCGCAAGGCAAAGAAACTTCTTGACATCATGTTGAACAAGTAGGGTTGGATCAGTTGGAAAACCCCTTGCCTCTTAACCTAGAGGTCAAGGGTTCGATCCTCACTCCCTACAAAAGGCCGGAGGTCCTTTTCTACCTTAGGTAGAACCGGAAGCAGCCTCTCTACCTTAGGTAGGGGTATGGTTGTCTACGTCTCAACCTCCCCCATACACCGTGGAAGACGGTATTGGGACCCATAACCCGTGGAAGACGGTATTGGGAGTTACTTTACTTTACTTTTTACTTACAAGCTGTATGTCAGATCAAGAAGGATGTTTCAACTGAGCTTTTGAATACACTTGTTATCATGCTCGAGACAAATTTTCATCCTGATGTAGTTACTTTAAACACGGGAATTAACGAGTTTTGTAAGATGGAAAAAGTTGAAGAGGGAATTAAGGTATTAGACAATATGGTTATGGGAAAGTTTAACTTTTGCACACCCGATAATGTATCATTTACCACAATTATAAGCGGATTATTAACTGTTGGAAAAATGCAAGAAGCTCTTGATGTGCTTTTCAAAGTCATGCCTGAAAAGAGCTTTCACCCGAATGTCATAACTTATAATGTTCTTCTTCGTGGTTTGTTTAGGCTTCGTCTTGTGAATGAAGCAATGAACGTGGTAAATTATACTATTTTGATAGAAGGTGCTTATGAGTTGGGATTAAAGAAGGAAGCTTATCAGATTGTAGGTGAAATGAGATGGAATGGGGTAGTTCCTGATGCAGTTACATGGAGGATCATTGATAAATTACACAAGCAAAGGAAACAATTAGGTCTTGAAGAGAAAATCAACCTGTAAAATAGTTTTGTTTCGATTACCTGTAATTTATAGTTTTCTGTTTACCTTCAACTTTTTGAAATGCAGCATAAATTTAACATGAATTAAGCGACACAAACATGACATGACATAGGATTTCACCACAAAATTGACATGAAGTTATGAAGGTCGGCTTTATGTTGTAAGAGTAGACCTGAAATTAACTGAATATGCCCGTATGTAATATCAAAAGAGTTGATCGGAAATTGGCTATCTCTAACTTTTTTTTACATATTTTATGGTTCAGGTTCCAGTCAAACGGGTAAAAATTGAGTAAATGAGCAATAACCCATTAACTTGATACACATTTAAATCAAACATGTTGATCGTCTTCTGGTTAAACAAGTTAATAAATGCATCGTTATTAACAGTTCATTGTTCTTTCAATGTTCTTGGTCATCACCAACCACCTCAAACCACCACCCAATTATAACAAATACCACCCAACTATGACCATAAAAAAACCCTACACATCTGAGAAAAGAACACAAAAGAAATAAATTGGAACAAAATGAGCACAAACGGAGAACAATATCTTAGCATAAAAACCTAACTAACTCTTTATGCCACACATTTACCGCATGCTAGTTATAACTGAAGATAATACTTGATAATATTAGAATCACAATTCAGTACCGAAATCATATGCAACAAAACATATATTTAGTCGTGAAACTGGGTAATCTCATTTGAGCAATTAAAAAATATAAAAAGCCTAACCGCAAATCATGGGCTAAACAGAAGCGGAAAGATAAAGGCACATAACAAATAGCAACATGCCTGGTCATATGTTGTGGTTGAAAATGTGCGGGAATGCAGGATGGGTAATGGGTCAAAAGCGGGATCCGTGGGTTAAGTTGGGTTGACTTGTAAACGAATCTTTGATTTACGAATGATATAGATATATTATCATAATAATTATATTTAGTTTTAAATTTTTAATAATGCAATTGAAGGGGTTGTATGCATTCAATTTGCTGATTTCGACTGAAAACCGTTCTCCATTGTAACAAAATTATGTAACTTTCCCATTTGACCAATTAGAGATACAATAGCCCAAATCAACTTATTTTTACATACATCAGTCAAAATCAAGTAATGGATTTTAAAGGCGATAAAAGGGTGATTGTGATTAAAGTTGTTGTGAGTCAAATTTGATGCCGGAAATCTTAAAATTGCCAATAACTCAAAAACTAGAGCTTTTTGGGACACAAAAGTTCCGTTAACTGACGTAGTGGGTTAACACCTCGTTCTCCTTGTCTCAACGGTCGTTTTGATAGGTTATGGGTTGAAAACGAGACTCGTAGCTCAAGTTATGATGATTTGAAATTTTGCCGCAAAAAGTCAAAGTTCGGCTTTGATTGGTCAAGTTTCGGCTTCTTAGGTCAAGTTTCAATTCCAAAGTTTCGGGTTAGAGAGTTTCGGCTTGTGAGTTTCGGATAAGCTTCAAGTTTCGGTGTCTAAGTTTCGGGTTCAACTTTCGGCTTGTGTGCAAGTTCCGGTTTGGTACAAGTTTCGGGGGGTGGTACAACTTTCGGTGTGAAGAACACCAATGAACCAAAAGTTGCTGCTGGAAAGAGTACTAACGAAAATCACTTGAAAACTCAAGAAATGACCGTTTTGACTCGTTCTTTTTGCAAATTCTTATACCAAAACATTTTAATGCTTAAGAAAAACAACAACATTATTATCACACACGTTAATCTAATGATTTTGATGTTAAAAAAACATGGAGACTAAAAACATGCTAAAACCTTTTAGAGTCATGATATTGGCTTCTTTTGAGTCGTTTATATTATAGATTAGTGACTATCAAAGATGTTTTAACTATTGTCAACCAACAATTTAACACCTTAAACTACAAATTTAGATCAAAACCGAACCAAATAGTGCAAGTTTCGGTTAAAAAAACAGTTAAAAACACGGAATTTTTTGGCACAAATTAACTCTAGATCATCATTAGGCGACTGCTAGCACTTGTAGCTTACCCAAACTAAATGTTATCAATCACAATAAACAATCTTGGAGAGTTTTAGAGAGAGAGAGATGTAGAGAGAAATATCTAGAGAGAAGAAAGAGAGAATGGTGATAATGTTTACTTTCATACATTGAAACAAACTCTCACACCTCTCACACCTCTCAAATGAGAGGTGTAACATTAGTTATAACTAGTAGGGCAACGGTCCGCCGCGTTGCGGCGGGGCATTGTAGTTGTCGGTTATTTTTTTAAAATTTTATTCATAAATGTTGATTTTATCGGATTCAGTTAATATGTGCGGCGGGGGTATTTGCATGTTTGTTCGAATATTGTTCACTGACCCTGTGTTCAATGACATATTGTTGTATTGATTTGGTAATCTGAATCATCAATAATGAGCTTGGTGGTTTAAGGCTTTAAAGTACCTGGGTTTGACCAACACAACCCAACTAATATTTTAATGTACATGAAATACTATTTTAATGGTTCATGGGTAATGATTTATTGGGCTATCGAGAAACACACATGTTGGGCTAACATAAGAGGCAAGATTTTATGGATATGAAAACGACGTCGTCATCGACGCTCTATTATATATATATATATATATATATATATATATATATATATATATATATATATATATATATATATATATATAATGGATAAAGGCTCTTGGGCCTTGGTGGGTTTTGGGCTTTTGCTTGGACTAGACTTACACATTATACTTAACAAGGCTAACATAACTTCTAACCAATTAGCTAGACCAGTCCCAAAGCCCACTTACTAACTTAACTAGCTATTACAAACGTACAAGGTTCTTGTCATATAAATGACCATCACTTCATATAAAATATGAGAGTGGCACTGATCGCCGCGTTGCGGGCGAGCGGGTTTAAAAGCATAGTATTTTGGCGGTTAAAAAGGTGGTGTTTTTAAGTATGATAATGTTTTAACGATTGTATCGTTGTTTTAAGATTGTATCGTTGTTTTATGTAGTCGTTTTGCACTATTGTTTACAACGCATTATATACTTAATATGTTTCGTTTCTTTTATCCATGGATTTTTTTTAAAATGCGTATAAAAGTTTACTAAATAATTTGAGTAAATAATTTTTGTCATTGTATTTGTATTTTCAAAGGTATTTTACAACTGTTTGTATGGTGGCAACTAAAAAAGACAATTCATGACTAAAGCAAAGTGTAAAATCTAGCCCACATTAAATGGTTTGTTTATGATGTTTTTATATTATGCTTATAGTTACCTATGGCTTAAGAATAAGCCATAAGCTCATGTGAAATAAGTTGAAACATTACAGTTTGTTGAAGCATTCAAATAATTTATATGATATACATCTGTATGTACTATGGTCATGGCAATGATCCTTTCACAGGAGGCATTTGAATGTATTATGATCAATAAATAGATAAGATAATTTGTATAACTAATTAGTAGGTGGAGGACATGTGAATATCTTGCTTGTGATGCGGACTTAAATTATGGTTTCAATCTTTCCAACAGTTTCCGGGCTTCAAAAAATCAGCTAGCCGTCCCAAGGATGAGTGATTCCACCCTTTTCCATCTGAATTGATATTTTGAGATGTTAAACTGGTTAAAGTAAACAAAAGATAAAAAATAACAAATGTGATTTGATTTAGTCTAAGGTTAAATTTATGAATAGCATGCATTAGCACCAAACATAATGAAAATATTAGTGACAATGCCATAACACCATAAGAATATTAGCACCAATGCCAAAACATCATAAGAATATTCAATCCAAAGCTTTTTCGTCACTTACCGTAGCAAGCTATTGCATTAGTCTCAAAGACATAACCTTCCGGAGTCTCGAGAACATAAATGTATGCTATTAGTTACCTAAAGGCCATGTATTAAGCATAACACAAATAGACACTATTGAAGTTTTCATAAGCAGTAGGGAACTTCATTTTTGTAGGCATAGCATAATGTGATCGGCGCATACCTCAAAAGTGGTGGAGTCTCCATATATATTGATAATATGTCACTGGAATCTGGAAATTCAGGCGTAGCCTAATGTGGTCGACATATAAGCAGGTTGGTTAGCTAATTCTTAAAGGGTGTTTGGGATAGTTATTTTTTCTGCTACCTATATGATTATTTAAAGGAAAAAATAAACCCGTTTTGGAGGGTATTGATCATCCAGACTAATTCTCATCACCTGCATTTTCTTTAGGACAAAATATAAACAATTTTAGGTAAGCAAGTTGAAAATGAGATTATGTAGAAGGACTTGTAAAAATTTAAAAGGCCACATAATAACGATAAGCCCAAAAAAATAAACTATTCCAAACACCCCCTAACCACCTAATGCCTTTTTATACAAAAATTGAACTCATGAATATAGGGCAAGTCAAATTACATGATGAGGCCGAAATTTCCTAAAGAAACAATAGCTTAGGTATCAAATTGAACCAACTTTTAACAGTCTTGACAAAAGCCTCATAAACAGTAAATCAAGTAAAGTATATATCAAGCAATAAAGCATAACAAAAACGTAGCAATCATTTGGATAACCTATCACCGACATCATGGTCGGCGATCCTAGATAACGCTCACAAACCTTGGCCCTCAAATGTATATAAGCAATCCCAAACACACCTACCTACCTAAGAACCCAAAGGCTGCAATATTAGCGACAATCGTGAACAAATGAAAATTTATGCTTACCTGAACAGAAAGAAGGCGGTATGTAGCCTTTTCAACTTGCTTGGATCTCTCTTATTTTTAGCTTTTCTTTACAGATGCTTCGCAAGCAACTGGCTCAGTGGGTGCTTCTGAAACTCATAGCCAAATCTATAATATAACCATTACAAAGAAATTAAAACTACCAAGCCGACGATCAACAAACACAGTCGTTGCGGCCATCTGCATATATAAGCAACAAATAAATATAAGAAAATAGGACGAAGTGTCGAAAGTAATTTAAGGTTCCATTTAGGGTGTTTGGCAGAAGTGTAGTTCTTTATATCTTGGATTAAGAGAATACGAATCTGGTACACTTCGAAAAAAATGGTTTGAATTAATTATGGATTATTGTTGTAAATAAAACTTCAATTAATGGTGAATTAATCAATATCAAAAACAAAATATGTCTTTCACTATTGCACCATGTACTGCAAATTTATATCTTGGATTAAGACATGTGAATCTGGTTCACTTCAAAAAAAATGGCTTGGATTAATGCCATATCAGAATTTCTAAAACCAAAAACAATTATTTATATGCTATGAAACAATTTCGTTAATTTCATGATCAATTATAGAGCATAACATCTCTGACCTGAGATTTGTGTAGCCTAATAACCGTTTGCCGCATTCTCGGTGGATCAGTAGGCCCTTCAAACCACTTTCCAATGGCTTCCCTTGAGATAGCTTTGTGCCAAAACTCGTCAGTTCCATGCACATCTTCTCTAGCTGTTATCTGAGTTTTCTGCTAATTCCTTCCAACATCCATCTCTTCAATCATTAAAATTGTTATAAGTTTCTTGATGCCACCCATCTCTTTTGTCTTCAATCAGTTCCTAAAATTTAGCCACATGTGGCGGAGTGGAATCCTCTTCAAACCCATACTCGACACATTAATCAATACATTCATCCGTCATCATTTATTTGTTATAAACCTAAAAGATTTATAAATAGTTCAGTTAGACTTGTGCAACCTATTATTGGTTTTGGAAGTACATCATGATAAGCAATCAAAACACCATTTCCTAAAGTGATTAGATTAAAGGAAAAGTCAGCAACGTGACCAAACGTCCAAACCTATAGTGAAATCAGGTGCACCTATAGTGACACTACCATGAGCTATTTAATAAGGGTGTAATAAAAAAACGTTTTATGGTTGTGAAGTAGATGCGTGTTTAGACTACTTACCACCAACTCCGGCTTGATGACCTTTATTTTTTGCGAACACCGGGCTCAGTGTGATCATCTGCTATTATTAAAAAAAATGTCAGCAACATGTAGCCATAAAGGCAAGTGAATGAGAGATCGTAACAACAGTTTAAGCCAGGAGCAACCTACCGCATCAGCGGCAGCAGTTAGAAGTATAGGCAATGCACATGTATTTGACCCGTTGTGAGGATTTGCGCTGGACACGTATAGGCAACGCACGTATCCATTGTGTTTAACCTGTTGTGAGCCACTGCACATGTATTTTGGGCGAACTTGAATCCCGTCCGGTGATGTGATTCTTCATGATCACAGCCTCCAAGACCTGACCACAAACACAACAATCATTAATCATTAACATAAATTTCCACAAATAATGATACCCATTATATTAACATTGGTGGCCTTTTATTTACCTTCTATACATATGTGATGCGAATGACAGCGTGTCTCCACCATGGCTTCAAACACATGAATAAAGCATAAGTTCAAGTAAGCAACCTCGTAAGTGAAAAAAGGCAAGCCAACGCTGATCCTAAATTAGACTCATACCCAATTGAACATAAGCTCAATTTTAAAAATACCAAACTCACCATCTTGTTGCTTTAACTCAATCCCATCTTCTTCCTCTAATTCAGTTGACGCGCAACTTTGTAAGGTTACTTTTTTTCTCCCTTTGTTCGCTGTTGGTTTTCATGTCCTTGAAGAATGTAAAAAAAAGCGCAATTTAGAACCATGGTTGTATTTGCTATACTAAATGTTTCCTAAAGCACCATTCAGCAAATGAAACTTAAAGAAAAAATCATACATTACGGGTAGAAAAAAATTCAAACCACAAATAAGAATGTATACCTCAGCGGGTTGCAGGAAGTTAGTACACTTTAGAATTGAGATCAAAACAACTAAGTTGCAAAATTGTGCTACTACTAACCTTGCATATTATTCAAAGCTATTACCATGCTCCTTTTGTAGATCTCTATTACCGACTGTGAGGACAACAAATTGTTAATAATTAGTACAACTGAAGCTATTAGCCGTACACTTACTCGGTGTATCTATAGACATAGAAACTAATAACCTTACATATCCTGAAAAGTTGAATGTTGTTGTTGGCTGCTCCTATGCGACACAGAATGTTCCTTTTTCAAGGGCTTGGGTAACATGCTCTAAAACAGGAGTTCAATATCCATAAGTGTATTTTAAACAACCATTTACATAATGTATTCAACAACTAACTGAAGCACAAATAAGTACACATACTTTGGTTCATAAACTAATTCGATTCATTCTTGGCAACATCAATTTCTGCAGTTGTCGTTCTTTCTTGTTGTACACCTCTAATGATAAGAGGTTACAGGAATCTAGCAGACCTTAAAATGGCTCTTAAACAATCAAGTCACAAAAACCGCACCTGCATATGCTTTACGAAATCTTTGAGACATGTTGCAGCTTCTTTGATGCAACATCTCCTATGTGCAACTGTACATCTCTCCGTATTACCTGCAAAAGAAATTCCCCAACTTTATCTCTCGCAATCCCCGTTCCAAGAGTCACCATGAGATCATGGTTGAAAACCACAGTTCCCTGAAATAATGCAACAAAATCAAGCTTATAACCAATAAAAATCAAGTTCTCAAAACCTAAATTCAATTCATAACATATAGTAAGACCAAAATAACCATGAACCACGTTAATGCCACCACATAGAAAAAGCTGATATTGAAGATCTATAAAAACACAATCATTGTTTAAAAGGGAAAAAAATTACAGTTAAAGCAACATTAGCTTAAGAGCAGTGCAAGGTATGTAACCACTTACCTGCGACTAATCATCGTGCGCCATTATCATGACCACACAGAGCTACGGTTGCATTATGCACCAACCTATTTCTGTCCACCAAAAGTCCTGCACATGTAAAAAAAAAAAAAAAAAAAAGAAAAGAAAAGAACCCTATTAAATAGATGATGAAACACTATTTACAAACATCGTAGAAATTAGGATTTGGATAACCTGGAATTTTCCACAAAAACGACAACAATGTCAGTAGCAACGCGTCGTTTGCCTGATGATGAGTATGTAAATACTCATCATTTTGAGTCAAATCTGAGCTGCAAAACGATCAAAAATACTCAAAAACGCACCAAAATGCGAAGAAAATCCCAAAGATCGTATTTTATATGTTTCTTATGCAAAACAAGTGAAAACAAACGAAAAACGAACAAAAGTTACATAAATGGCAGTTTCAGTCCCCCGACTTTTAAAATTTTACAAAACTAGTCCCTGGTCAGTCATTTCAAAGAAAATTCAACCCGTGCTCTTTAAAAAGTCAAATAAATCACAAATGATATTTGGGTGAAAAGTTTTCAAGTTTAATCCCTGGAATTTCACGTTTGACAATAATGATCCTCGGGAATTTTAGATTGAAGAAAAATGATAAAAGATACTTTGAAAATTCATGACTTGGAAAGTTTGATCCTTGGGAATAATTTGGAGATTTGGTAGAAGTGGTCCCCGAGATTTTCAGATTTTTCATAAATGGTCCTTGTAGTAATTTCTATCATAACCAAACGGATCCTCTTTGCTATTAATAAACCAACCAAAAATCATTACTAGCCCACTTCCCACCTTTTCCCACCTTTGGCCCAATGTCCTCCTCAAGCCCATCACCAATTAACCAAACCCACCCCTTTTCACGTTTAATACATCCCCTTCCAACCCTAACCCTAAAAAAACATACGTACTCCCCCATCCTCCCCACTCATAACCTGCACAATTAAAATATCACCAACCCCCCTCCCCCCCCCCCCCCCCCCCGTGATCACATCAAGCCAAGGAAACCATCACCATCCCTCCCCATCACCATCCATATCTTCCCCCAATCCCACTAATCCCACTCAAACCCATACCTAACACCCACGTCCATTCACAGTAAGACATGGTGGCAATCCTCAACTTCATTCGGGCGCCAAAGACTGAATCAAGGGTTGTGATAATTTTTTGCCTTTTTAATGCTATTGATGTAGCTTATCTTTGCCTTTTTACCCAATCCTTTGCCATAACTGCTGTTGTAATAGCAGCTCTCCAAATGAGCTTGTTGATTTTTGAGTTGCAAATCTGATTCGTATGTTGTTATTATTGGAAACTGTTGGGAGTTTTAATTAGCATTTGTTGCAATACGCAACAACTGAAAAGAAAGAAAAGTGAAAAAAAATTGTGCAACTTGATTCCCATGAAAATAATGTTTGATATAACCATGATCTGAGATCAGATAGTTGTTCCGCAAAAGAAAAAAAGTTTGTGCTGGTCGAATTGCTCTCAAAAAGAAAAGAAAGAAAAAAAATATATAGTTTAGCAAAAAAAATGAGGTTGAGACAGGCTCGAACCTGTGACCTCTAGAAAGCCCCCCACACCTCACACACGCATCTAATTACCATCTGTGCTGCTGTTATTTTGTTGTTTTAATGCCTTAACTTGATAGTTATATTGGATTAGTCTTAGTTGCTTAATAATACTCAGTTTTGTATTATGCTTAATTTCTGCTTATTAGGAACTGATTATTTCAACTTTTTTAATTTTCCTAGGTTATTTATGGTATATTAGACTTTTCCAAGAAGTTTCATAATTTACTAAATAGTTTTACTAGTTTTCTTGCATTTATTTCATTATTATAGATTTTAATTCATTATAAAAAATATAAAAGTCCAAAAAAAATATTTTTCTTTTCCAAAAATTTTCTTTTACTTTTAGAATCGTAGGAAAATTATTTTTTACACTCGTAGGACGTTTGGAACTCAAAATTCACGTTTTATTTTGCGCACTCGCGTAACTTTTTCATAAACGTCGCGTTTTTGATTTAGTTAACGTTTTAGGATTCCCGACACCTAATTATGTCTTCCCGTAGTTTTTAGGAATTTCTTAGATTATTAGTTGCCTTAGGTTAATTTGATTTTACCTTCGTTCGTTAATTTTCAATTTCGTTAATTTAAGTTACCATAAAACCAAATAACCTTTCCAATCATACAAGATTTTAATTCCAATCTTTCTCGAAGCTTTCCATTCACACCTCGTTGGGGTACGACCCGGGAAATCACTTCCCGGTCTCACAATTTGAATATCACTTTCACGAGTTTTGCGAGGCAATCGTTTTCCTAAACGGTTTACTCGTATTACTTCACGTTTATTTGTCTCACGACAAATTAAACCTCACGTTTGTTGATATTTTGATAAATTGTTGTTTTCACACACCAAAAAACAACGAATCAAATGGCGTCGCTGCCGGGGAGGCTGTGTGTCGAAAGTATCGATAAGGTTTAGACGATTAGTCTTGTAGAACCTTCGCAAGAAGTTACGCTTTTATAAAAACGTATAAAAAACCAAAAATATTTTTCTTTTGTTTCTAGTATATATATTATATCTATATAAGATAAAGAAAATACACAAAAAGATTTTCCCGTTTCATTGTTTAATAAATACAAAGTTAAAATCTTACCACCGCAAACCAAGGCAGAACACCTACCAACTGCGGGTGTGACCATAATAAGTTCCCAAACCAAAGATCAAAACTTGCCTTTGTATCACTTGCGTTTTGGAAAACTTTTAAACGAGATTCACACTTTAAGAGGAGTCGAAACGGTATGTGGCGATCCAATGAACTTCACCCAGTGAGAGATCCATTCTTCTCTCCCGCTCCTTTGTGCGTTTCTCTTTAGAAGTTAACCTTGCGTTCTTGATTATTGGTTTAAGTTCCCTTGTCTTTAAAGTGGTATTGTTTTAATTGATATTTTTGTGGTGCATGCGCACACGTTCGTCTACGTCAACGAGTCCTTTGCAATCGCTAAATAACATTCCAAGAAGAAGACGTAATCGTCGACGTACCAACCGAATAGCCGAACCCGAGTTTCGTGCTATTCCAATCATGGCGGCCGAGCCCACTATGAATGAGCTTCTCCAAGCACCCATCGAGGGTTACGGAGATGCTATCATCATTCCAGCCATCGTGGCTGACAATTTCGAACTTAAGACGGGGTTGATTAACTTAGTCACCTCGCGTCAATTCTATGGTTTCGAGAGGGACGATCCTCAAGATCACATTCGATGGTTCAACAAAATCACGTAAACCATCAAATGCAAAAATGTCCCTGAGGAGGCTATCAAAATTCTTCTCTTCCCGTTTTACCTCGATGGGGCTGCCAAAAATTGGCTAGACAAACAACCCCCTCGATCGATTGAAACGTGGGAAGATTTGGTTAAGAATTTTGTGAACGAATTCTTTCCTCCATCCAAAACCACCGCCCTCAAGAATGAGATCATGAAATTCACTCAAAAGTTTGATGAATCATTCGGTGAGGCATGGGATCGTTACAAGGACATGCTTCGTAAATGTCCTCATCACGGTTTTTCCGAGTTGATGCAACTCGACACTTTCTATAATGGTGTGAGCCAAGTCGATCAAGACTCTCTTAATGCCTCCGCGGGAGGCAACTTCTTGAATCATACCACCAAAGATGCTTTGATGATCATTGAAAACAAATCCAAGGTCCGCATTCCACGAAGAAAATCGGTTGTCTCGCAAATTAATATTGGTCCTTCTTCCTCATCATCCGTAGCTCAATCTAGCACCGATGCTAGACTTGACAAGCTCACGGAAGCAATTCATGCTTTGGTTCTCACCAAAACAAAGAAAGTCTCTTCTCAACCTGCTGAAGTCAAAAAGGTTGACACCTGTGTTACTTGTGGTGGTCCACACGCTTACTACAATTGTACTGCCACCGATGGCAATCCTTTTGAAGTCAATGCAATAGTCGGTAATTCCAATCAAGGAGGTAACCAATACCGCCCTCAAATGGAACAAAATTACCGTACTAACAATCAAAGTGGTCCACCCGGTTTCTCTCAACCCAACAATCCAAATAGATTCAATCAAAATCAACAACAAAGAAACCCGAATGTTCAAAACCAATTTCAAGCCCCTATGAATCAATATCAAAATCAAGGGGGAAATTACAACCAAGGTTCTCACAATCAAGGAAACTTGAATAGAAACCAAGGTTATGGTAATTTCAATCAAGGAAACAATTTTCATGGTAATCAGAACCATGGAAATTTTCAAAATCAAGGTTTCAATCAAAACAACCGAGCTCAAAAATTTCCTCAAAATCAAACCGTTGCTCAACCTCAATCATCAACCGATGAATTATTGAAGCAATTTATGAAAGCTCAAGAAGAAACCAACAGGTTGTTGATCGGTCAGATTTCTGAACTTAAGAAGTCTTTAAATGATCGACCTTCGGGATCGGGAACGCTACCAAGCAACACGATCGCCAACCCGAAGGGCGATGTAAAGGCGATCACAACCCGTAGTGGAGTTTCTTATGATGGACCTACGATCCCTACCACCTCAACTTCTTCTCCTCCCGAGGTAGTGGAACGTGAACACGAGGCTACAAAGGACAAGGTGCAAATCACAAGTACACGAAGTACCGCACACGTCCAACCTCATGTTGTCCCAAAAACCAAATCAAAACCTGGAATTGTTTTTGAACCATCGGAAAACCCCGTTCAACAAAAAGCTTCAATACCATATCCTTCGCGGTTAAATGATCAAAGACTCCGCGAGCAAACTAATGATCAAATGAAGAAATTTCTTGAAATTTTTCAAAAATTACACTTCGATATTAGTTTCGCGGATGCTCTTCTCTATATGCCCAAGTTTGCTTCCACTTTCAAGAGTCTTCTAAGTAACAAAGAGAAACTATTTGAACTCACCAAAACCCGTTTGAATGAAAATTGTTCGGCGGTTCTCCTAAAGAAACTTCCTGAAAAATTAGGAGACCCCGGAAAATTTCTCATTCCTTGTGATTTCCAAAAGCTTGAGGAATGCTTTGCCTTGGCCGATCTTGGCGCTAGCATAAACCTCATGCCTTTCTCTATTTGGAAAAAACTTTCACTTCCCGAGCTTACACCAACACAAATGACTCTCGAATTAGCAACCCGTTCGGTTACGATTCCGAAGGGTATCGCTGAGGATGTCTTTGTGAAGGTTGGAAAGTTCCATTTTCCTGCCGACTTCGTAGTCGTCGATTTTGATGCCGATCCTCGTGTCCCCCTTATCTTGGAGAGGCCATTCTTAAAAACGGCTCGTGCACTAATCGACGTCTTCGAAGGAGAAATGACTCTTAGAGTTGGCGATGAAAAGTTGGTCATAAACATCGAAAACACTTCAAAAGATCTTCTCGAACTTGAACGAGAAGCAATTAACCAAATTGATGTCATCGATGTCGCATGCGATGACTACCTTGAAGAAGTGTTACATGTGCAAGGATCAATTAATCCTTCCAATGATGTCTCTCCCCCCTCTCTTACTCCATTTTTGGGAGGTGACTTCATTTTGGAAGAAATCGAAGCTTGTTTGTCGTGTGATTCTCGTGTTGATTATGATTCTATCAATCCCGAGGAAGACTTACTTCTCCTTGAGAAGTTGCTCAATGATGATCCTTCATCTCTTCCTCCTAAAGATCTTCATAATGTGGAAGTCAAAGATGTTGAAGAAACTGATGACTTCCCTGAAGTAGAACTCAAGGAACTTCTGCCTCATCTCGAGTACGCGTTTTTGGAGGGTGACGATAAGTTTCCCGTCATAATCGCTAAAGACTTGAATGAGGAAAACAAAACCGCTCTTCTCAAGGTTTTAAAGTCACACAAGCGAGCCATTGCTTGGCGACTTTCCGACATCAAGGGTATTAACCCGGAATTTTGTATGCACAAGATTTTTATGGAGGATGACTTTAAACCGGCGATTCAACAACAAAGACGGGTAAATCCTAAGATTCATGAGGTTATCAAGCAAGAGGTCATTAAAATTCTTGATGCCGGTTTGATTTACCCGATTTCGGATAGTCCTTGGGTGAGTCCCGTTCATTGTGTGCCCAAAAAGGGTGGCATAACGGTTGTCAAAAACGATGATAAAGAGTTAATTCCGACTCGATTGGTAACGGGTTGGCGCGTTTGTATTGATTATCGAAAATTAAACGACGCCACCCGCAAAGACCACTTTCCATTACCTTTCATGGATCAAATGCTCGAAAGATTGGCGGGAAACGAATACTATTGTTTCCTTGACGGTTTTTCGGGTTATTTCCAAATTCCCATCGATCCTCAAGATCAAGAAAAAACGACTTTTACGTGCCCATACGGAACCTTTGCTTATCGACACATGCCTTTTGGCTTATGCAATGCTCCGGGCACATTTCAAAGATGCATGATGGCCATTTTTCACGACATGATCGAGAAAACAATGGAGGTCTTCATGGATGATTTTTCGGTCATTGGGAATTCATTCAAATCATGTCTCGCCAATTTAGACAAAATGCTTCAAAGGTGCAAAGACACCAACCTTAGTCTAAATTGGGAGAAAAGTCATTTCATGGTCAAGGAAGGAATTGTCCTTGGCCATAAGATTTCCAAGAGTGGGATTGAGGTTGATAAAGCTAAAATCGACGTCATTGCTAAGCTTCCTCCTCCCACTACTGTTAAAGGTGTTCGGAGTTTCCTGGGCCATGCCGGCTTCTATCGTAGATTCATTCAAGATTTCTCAAAGATAGCTAGGCCTATGACCGACTTCTTGAAAAAGAGACTCCATTTGTCTTTTCCGATGAGTGCATCGAAGCTTTTCAAAATCTCAAGAAAAAGCTTACCGAAGCACCCATTTTAGTTGCCCCCGATTGGGACCTACCTTTCGAACTCATGTGTGATGCAAGTGACTTTGCAATAGGTGCGGTCTTGGGGCAACGAAAAACCAAACACTTTCAGCCGATTCATTATGCAAGCAAGACCTTGACCGAAGCTCAAGCTCATTACACCACAACGGAAAAAGAATTACTTGTCGTGGTGTATGCGTTTGAGAAGTTTCGGCCGTACTTGATCTTGACTAAGTGCATAGTGTACACGGACCACTCGGCTCTTAAATATCTCTTTTCCAAGCAAGACGCAAAGCCGAGATTGCTCCGTTGGGTTCTCCTCCTACAAGAATTTGATATCATCATTCGTGATAAAAAAGGAGCCGAGAACCTCGCTGCTGACCATCTTTCCCGATTGGAGAATCCTCATCAAGGAGTTCTCGAGAAAAAGGAAATAAACGAAACGTTTCCTCTCGAGACACTCAATGTGATTTCCTCTCGTGGTGATTCTAGTACCCCATGGTTTGCCAACTTTGCAAACTATCATGCGGGGAACTTCGTTGTCAAAGGGATGTCGTCCCACCAAAAGAGCAAGTTTTTCAAAGATGTTAATCACTACTTTTGGGACGATCCCTATCTGTTTAAAATTTGTGCGGATCAGGTTATTCGAAGGTGTGTTCATGGCCAAGAAGCCATGGAAATCCTAAAGGCTTGTCATAATGGACCCACCGGGGGACATCATGGCCCGAACTACACCGCTCAAAAAGTCTTTGAGTCCGGGTTTTATTGGCCCTCCATTTATAAAGACGCCCATGACCTAGTCAAATCTTGTGACTCGTGTCAACGTCAAGGAAAGATCACACAACGAGATGAGATGCCTCAAAATGTCATCCAAGTGTGTGAAATCTTTGATGTCTGGGGCATAGACTTTATGGGGCCGTTCCCGTCTTCACGAGGGAACAAGTACATACTCGTGGCCGTAGACTACTTGTCAAAATGGGTCGAAGCAAAAGCTCTCCCAACCAACGATGCCCGAGTAGTTGTAAAATTTTTGAAATCACTATTCTCAAGGTTTGAAACTCCCCGCGCTATCATAAGCGATCGCGGTACTCACTTTTGCAATGAACAATTTGCAAAAGTCATGCTCAAGTACGGTGTCACTCACCGACTTGCCACCGCCTATCACCCACAAACGAGTGGGCAAGTGGAGGTTTCAAACCGAGGTTTGAAAAGAATTCTTGAAAGAACCGTAGGCGAAAATCGTGCCTCTTGGTCGGATAAGCTAGACGACGCTCTATGGGCCTTTCGCACAGCTTATAAAACATCCATCGGGTGTACTCCTTATAAGCTCGTGTATGGAAAAGCTTGTCATCTACCGATTGAGCTCGAGCAAAAAGCTTATTGGGCTTTGAAGAATGCAAATTTTGATCTTAAGTCTGCGGGCGATCACAGGAAAGTACAACTCAATGAACTCAATGAACTTCGTGATCAAGCTTACGAAAACTCTTTAATCTACAAAGAGAAAACCAAAAAGATCCATGACTCCAAAATTAAGAACCGCGTTTTCAACGTTGGTGACCGAGTCCTTCTTTTTAACTCTCGATTAAAGATCTTTTCTGGGAAGCTTAAAACCCGCTGGACTGGACCTTTCACCGTTGCCAAAGTTTATCCTTATGGTACCGTCGAGTTATCTCAAGACGACGGTCCAAATTTCAAAGTAAATGGGCATCGGTTGAAACACTATTTTGGAGGGGACATACCACCTGTTGTCCCGGACCTCCAAACTTTCCCCATGGACCAATGAATTCGGGGATCGAGTCAAGCTAGCGACTCGACAAACAAAAACAAGTAACAAATACGGGTTTTCACCCGTGTATCTGATTTCCTCCTATTTTCTAACACCCTAGTGTGGGGGAGTGGCCACCCCCCGCAGCTACTTGAGATGTACATATCTTTAAAAAAAAAAAAATGTGTGCTTGAATAAATAAAGTGAAAAATACAAATGACATTCCCACAGTTAGCTTTTAATATTCTCATCTTTCATTCAAAATTTCGGCATAATCGCCGTTTTTGATTGTCCTTATCTAGGAATCCTTCGACCACATAACCTTGAATCTTGGCGTTACGGGTAGCTTTATATACTAGCTTGTTAGGTTGATTATTAGTTCACCTTTTAATGCTATTGATGTAGCTTATCTTTGCCTTTTTACCCAATCCTTTGCCATAACTGCTGTTGTAATAGCAGCTCTCCAAATGAGCTTGTTGATTTTTGAGTTGCAAATCTGATTCGTATGTTGTTATTATTGGAAACTGTTGGGAGTTTTAATTAGCATTTGTTGCAATACGCAACAACTGAAAAGAAAGAAAAGTGAAAAAAAAGAGTGCAACTTGATTCCCATGAAAATAATGTTTGATATAACCATGATCTGAGATCAGATAGTTGTTCCGCAAAAGAAAAAAAGTTTGTGCTGGTCGAATTGCTCTCAAAAAGAAAAGAAAGAAAAAAAATATATAGTTTAGCAAAAAAAAAATGCGGTTGAGACAGGCTCGAACCTGTGACCTCTAGACAGCCCCCCACACCTCACACACGCATCTAATTACCATCTGTGCTGCTGTTATTTTGTTGTTTTAATGCCTTAACTTGATAGTTATATTGGATTAGTCTTAGTTGCTTAATAATACTCAGTTTTGTATTATGCTTAATTTCTGCTTATTAGGAACTGATTATTTCAACTTTTTTAATTTTCCTAGGTTATTTATGGTATATTAGACTTTTCCAAGAAGTTTCATAATTTACTAAATAGTTTTACTAGTTTTCTTGCATTTATTTCATTATTATAGATTTTAATTCATTATAAAAAATATAAAAGTCCAAAAAAAATATTTTTCTTTTCCAAAAATTTTCTTTTACTTTTAGAATCGTAGGAAAATTATTTTTTACACTCGTAGGACGTTTGGAACTCAAAATTCACGTTTTATTTTGCGCACTCGCGTAACTTTTTCATAAACGTCGCGTTTTTGATTTAGTTAACGTTTTAGGATTCCCGACACCTAATTATGTCTTCCCGTAGTTTTTAGGAATTTCTTAGATTATTAGTTGCCTTAAGTTAATTTGATTTTACCTTCGTTCGTTAATTTTCAATTTCGTTAATTTAAGTTACCATAAAACCAAATAACCTTTCCAATCATACAAGATTTTAATTCCAATCTTTCTCGAAGCTTTCCATTCACACCTCATTGGGGTACGACCCGGGAAATCACTTCCCGGTCTCACAATTTGAATATCACTTTCACGAGTTTTGCGAGGTAATCGTTTTCCTAAACGGTTTACTCGTATTACTTCACGTTTATTTGTCTCACGATAAATTAAACCTCACGTTTGTTGATATTTTGATAAATTGTTGTTTTCACACACCAAAAAACAACGAATCACCTGAACATGAGCAGTTCTTTATTACCCTTTAGGTTATATAATTATAATTATGGCTGAACATGAGTAGTTCTTTAAACATTATAATTAGTAAAACAAATACAAAACTATAAAAAGACCACACATTTCACCAAACAATTTATATGCATAACATAAAATTAGATTGATTAAAAAAAAACCTATAATAACCCATATATGAAATTCAATATTAAAGAAAACCCACAATCCAGTTTTACCCATAATCACATAATCAATAATAACAAAATACTATAATAAAATTAGCAATCTTTTTATTAAAATTATATAAACTAAACATACCTCTGATTTAAAATCATCTACCACCTTTGTTATTGATGGATTACTGCCTGTTGATGTCATAATCGGTTACAAAAATCTCGAATTTAGTCGGCAGCTTTGTAACTGGAGTTGTGGGAGATGAGGTTGATGTTGGTGAGTCGCATATTCTTGTGGATGAGATTTAGGATAAGATTCATCTGCAGTGTATAATAAGTGGAGGAGCAAACCGGGAGGCAAATGGATCAAAGTGACCGGGCTAAAGGAGCCCAATTGTTTTTGGCGGGAAACCCAGGACAGAAAATATAGTGAAAAAATGGCACGCCAAAATGGCGTCGTTTGTTTTCTCTTTTAAATAAACTTATAATAAATGCTAACACATTTCCTCTGTCTTTTTCGAACCATATTATGTAATATGATGGATGTATACATCATATTCCTTATTCTTTCTTTTTTCGTCGGTTATGCGGATTGACTAATATAGCCCATTTCTTATTCAGAATACCAAACACTCGTTCCACATCTAATTTCCTTGCTGATTCCTGCATTTGCTTAAACTTATTCGCTTATAGTCATCATCAGATTGTTCTGGAATCTTCTTAACGGTGCCGCCCATACCGGATATATCTCGTTAACACGATAGTATCCCCATGGGTAAGTTACATTGTTAGCCACAAACGAAATCTCTGGTGCTTTTCCGGATTTGAGATCGTTAAATAAAGGGGACTGTTGTATAGTGTTGATGTCGTTGTTCGCCCAGAAACACCAAAGAAAGCATGTCATATCTATAAGTCTTGTGATGTAACAGCTTCCAGCAAAATGAATGGATTCGGACTATGGTCACGTCTACAATATTGTGCTTTATATGCGTTCAGACAACTAAACCATGACCAATTTGTACAATCAATGCTTCCTAACATTCCCAAAAACCCGTGCGTTTCTTCGTGATGCCAATAAAGATTTTCAGCATCAGTGACAGTGGGTTTTTTCAAATACTCTGCTCCAAAAATTTGCATAATAGAAATACAAAAATGATCAAGAGATAGACGAGTAGTGATTTCACCCATTAGCAAATATTTGTCTAGAGCATCAGGAACCGTGTTGTATGCCAATTGACGAATTGCAGCGGTGTACTTCATCAATGTGGAAATGTCTTCTCTTCCGATACAGTCAGTATTATCACGAAAGTATGAACATTGAATAGTTACCTCGTCAACTATACTTATGAAAAGGCGGGTGACTCATTCGGAACCTCTTTCGGAATGTATATGCATCGTACATCGGGTTTGTACTAAAATAGGCGACAACCAAACGAGCATGAGCACCATAACGATTGTCCCTGATTTGCTCGCGTCTATTATTAATAAATGACACCGCTTTTCTAATAAAATTCAAGTCCCGACTAACAACTTACTGTTATTCTTATGAGTCGGTGAACAAAAAACGTTTCGGAATTTATTGGATAACGAGAAATGAAATTTATGTTGTGTGAGTAAGAATATAAGAACATGTGTTTAAGAATGTTTGAAGTTTTGTGGTATTTATAGTTAAAAAATGGGTAATGTAATTTTTTTATATAGCAACTGATGCATTTTGAAAAGGGGCCCACATAGTGCACATGAACCAAGAGGTGAGTGGCTCATTATTAGAGCTTTTTCCCTTCCGTCGCGCGTGAGGACTAAGGAGTGCTTCTCGTCATGGGGTGGCGCGTAAGGGAGGTCCTCGCGAGTGGGGCCTCAATTCTCACTACTTCCGGTTTAACGTTTTGGAAAAAATTGCTTAATTGTCTACTTTTGAATGTGCAAGAAAAATGCAATGTTTCAAAACTTAGGTTGACTCGGTCAGTTGAACCAGTTAAACCGGGAACCGGTTGAACACCGGTCCGGATGACAATGGGTTTTTGGTTGTTTCGAAACCGGATTAAACCGGCGGTTTTCTTGTGAACCGAGTCAACCCGTTTTTTAAAACCCGGGTCAAAGCGTATTAATATAATATTTATTTATTTATTTATTTTTTGAGATAAAAAAAACCTTTTATTATACATTTATTTAAACCACATTCAAAACGACGCCGTATTGCGTCGCCCGTTTCCCGCCAAAAAAAACAGCCCATGTGTTAGCCCATTCCCTCCCGGTCCAGTCCAAGTAGGTTTTATTTTATAATAAACCTAATCCGTAGCTATCACACAGATACACCCAGAACTTTCCACACACTGCGACTCAAATTATAGATGCAGAAAGAGCCTTCACACAACTATTTACGGTTGCTGATGATGATCGTAGCTCAAAGATTGTGGAAGAAGAAGATCCCTAATTTTTTGTAAGTTTATAAACCCTAATCTTGGGATTATTGTATTTATTTACAAGAAACGCGAGGGTTAAGGATTGGATTTTGAGGTTTTGGGTTGCCGGTTATGCTTGATTCATGTTTACTTGCAGTTAGGGATTGCTTATCTTTTCTGCTTATTTTTAAGGAAAAAAAAAAAGCAGTTTTGCATCTTATGCTTTATAAGTGTCTAGGGAGCTGCTTATTTGAGATGAAATTATAACAAATCAAATTAGCATAAAACCTTTTATAAATGAGTTTGATTGATTTTTTTTTTCTGAGTTGCTTATTTTTTAGCAGCTTATAAATGCTTATTTATCGGCGGAATCTTAAGCACGGAAAATAAGCAGCTTCTTAGATTGATACTTTATACAGTTTCATTGTTGGATTTATTTTATTGATTGATTGTTATGGTTATATTTACAGGTGGGTTTTCGTTTGCTTGATTTCTGTTTGTTGTTTGGGAAATTGTGATTTGAATCATATATGAGAAAGCGAAGTCCAAAGGCAGGGTTTCTTTAGTTGTTTGACTGGAATGGCAAATACAGGAAGAAACTCTTCTCGAATAGACCCGATATACCAGGTAAGTTATTACTCCATGTTTTTCTATATTTGACAGTGAAATACTACGTTAATGGTTTTGTATGTTTAGTTCTTATGTTTATGATACAGAAAGCTCGAAACAAGGAAAGGAGAATTTAGATGATTTACCATTGTCGAGGCTTCAGCAGGTACAGTTTACTTTGCTCTTGCAAACATTGATCTGGCTTTAGAATGATATATGATTACAAATAGTTAGCCTTATGGGGTGTTTGGCTTAGCTTATATAAAAGTGCTTATGCTTTATATTCATAGCCTCGACAAACTATATATCGGTTTAGCGTTAGAGATAATACATCAATATGCTTGGGGATGTTTCATGTGTGTGGGGTTTTGACGTGATTTGGTACAATATGTGTCATTCTTTTATTAGGTAATCACATAACCAAACAGTCATTTGATTTGGTACAATATGTGTCATTCTTTGTTTGCTTACATGCTCGACTTGATAAGCTGATAAGCCACAAAAGTGGCCGTTTGGATTAGCATAAAGTTATTGATGAAATAAAAACTAAAAATAAAAAACGCATCTTTCTCTACTCCTGCCTCTTTCTTATATGTTGCTCAATTCTTAATGAGTTGAAATCTCTTTACTATGTTGCAGCGTATGTGTACAACCACAGGTCAGTTTATGGCTATGTAGGAAGAACGTATCAGGCGGCACAACATGTGGAATACAAGGATGAGTCAGGACGATAGGTTATGGGTGAGTTCTGCTATAGTCATTTGATTTCGTTAATTTTAAAGGTATAAGTTGTAGACAATAAATAGCAAAACTTATGAGTATCACTTAATTTAATATCAGGCAAAACTTTTGACCATTACGATCGGCCATTTGGGTTAAACTTACGGCTTTTGTTTACGTATGTGTTCTGAATAAAGAAAACCCATGCACTATTGCTTTTCTTTGATTTCATTTTCTGTTATTACAGTTGAAATAAGGGGTTAAATCCAATGTATCATTAGCCTGTTCAAAACTTTCTTTATGCCATGTTTGTCCTTGCACCACCTCCTTATGCACAACTATTAAACACTAACAGCATCACACGAATGTCGATAGCCCTGATCTGCATTTTCCTTTTGCACAAAATTAAGCTTCGCATATAAATTTGGTTGTCACACTTTGCTTTAACTGCTAACTTAAAATTTGAGTCTGCTACATTTTACGTAAACTCACTCTCCATTGACATACTATTTCAGGTCATTGCAAGAAACTCGCACTGGAAGTAGTGATCTACAGCTCCATCTCAGTAAACCATGCCGACGATCCTAAATTTAGAAGACGACCTCCGATGGCGTATGCACTCAAACCTACACTAATCTAATTATGAATATGGTTTTAGTGTCACATGTTCTTATAAAATCTGGCAGATGTTTTTGTTTCAGCTATGACCACATCTGCAATTATTCACGCAGCTGCAAAAAAGACCAGCAGTAGGTCTAGGGATGCATTCCTCAACGGTGCGTCTGTCAATCCTTAATTATGACAATTGTGCTTTGTTTCATGATTTCCTTATATTATATGTGGGTCTCCAGGATTGCTTAGACGCTTTCATAGCTCCCGTCAGTACGCGTACGCGCCACCAAAATGCCTCCCACCAGCACAACCCTATATTTTTCCGTCGTGTACAAGAGATAACAAATTGACAGAACTGCATTACATAATGATGACGTCGTATTTTGATGCAGAAATTTGCAGTAACCGATGTACAATGGCAACTTTCAAAAGGTATACAAAACATAAATGACAGTTCTGTTGCGTAAACTTTAGATACAAATTATTTGCCCAATATTCGTTGGATTACAGTTAACATCAGCTCTGAACCATTATAGGTGACCCTTAAAGAGATATGTCCAAGGGGTCAGGCGATGTGTCTGCAATTCCAAACCATAGTGTAGATGTTCAATCAGATATACAGATTGGTGGCATGTAGTAACGGATGTTTGGGTAAGGTCATTTTAAGTGTATATTTGCTTTTCGTTCAAACTAAGATGCTGCACAACAGTCTTTTGCCACCATTGACATTCAAACCGGTATGTATACATTTAACTATGATGTTTTACCATTCAAACTGGTATTCTAGATTTATTGGTTACGATTGCCTTTAGAACAATTTCTATGTAAGCATGTGCAGCCATTAGGAACCGGTATTATAGATTTATTGGTTCCAATTGCTTATAACGTCTTCTTTACGGTTTTCGTTTACAGGTACCTATACTATGACGGTCTTTACTTCTGCGTGTTTACTCAGTAACCAACTTACGCTAGATGTAGTTTCGATTTCTTCTGCGGCTGCTGTTATCAATGCTCATACAGGTGTGCTGCGACTGATTTTTTACTTTTTTCCGTTCCCATTCGCCTGTGAATTAATATGGATAGTTAGCTTTATGCTTTGAGTATTGATTTTTTAGTTGAGTATATGTGATATTTTGGAAATATGTATAGTACGGCTGCTTCATTTGTGACTATTATAGCCGAGGATATTCCTGAATCTGACATGAAGAAGTTGATTTCCTGTGCAAGGTCAAACAACAAGGTATAATATTCAACCATCAGTTTTTTATGCTAACAATTCATTTTACATTTCATCCACTCTTTATATGACCCCATTTGCAGGTCACCTCTTTATGTACTTCTGTTTCGTTGTAATGTTTCCATTGTCGCTTTATAGGTTGTAGCTCAATGTTCTCTAATTTATTGCAGACACACCACGCGTACCTATGATTTTAGATTTTGAGTCGGGGAACATCCGTTACATGGGAAGCGATTCTGTTCCAATAAATGGTGATCAGCCCTTTGGTGCACGTATGCCCCATCCACACTGCTCAACCCATGTAGGAGCAGCACATTTGATCGTGAGTATTAGCTGCTACTTTTGTGTGTATTCTAATTGTTTGTGAATATCAATGCCATAAGATTTGCCTATTATGAACTTTTTGCTTTTGTTACAGCTTCGCCGCAGCAAAATCGTGCTGGTCAGACTTCCTCAAGTAAGCCTGCTATTGTTTTGACGTTATGTTCATCTATTATATTGTGTTATCTAAAGATGGTCCTAACTATTGTTTTGTATGTTGCCATTCTTGAAGCTCATGCTGGTCGTGCTTTAGTTGCGTGGACGGCTCAGCTTAGGTTATCACATGCTTCTTCTTCCAAAACTTTGTGCCTCACGTGTCTTTCCTACATTATTGCACATGTCCACCAGTTAAATACCTACAATCTGGACCTGCAGTTAGATGAATTTAAGAACCTGTAGATGAGTTACACATGTATATTCTACATACTTTGTCTTAGAATGCCTAAATATTCTACTTTAATATTCTACTTTATTTATGCAAAATCGCCTTGGCTGAAAAACAGGCACGCCCGCAACGCGGCGTTCGTCGCCATTCTCGTATTACCCAAATATGAACCCACGTCCCTACCCTTCATTTTCCCACCTTCATCCTTTCATTTCCCTCTCAAACCCCTTTCTTTTTTCACTGTGCCAAAATCCCACAACACATATGATGAGGTAATTTTTAGTTTTATTTCTATTTAATTTGGATAATTGTTGTTGCATTAAATGTTAGTATTTACTAATTTAAAGAGTATTCATTTGTTGGATTAATTGATTATATATCATTCTGGTATATAGTCATTTGTTGGAGTTTACTCAAGAAACAAAGACTAAACGTACTGTAGAATTATTATTATTATTATTATTATTATTATTATTATTATTATTTATTTTTTATTATTTATTTATTTATTTATTTTTTATTATTTTTTTTTATGAAAGATTATTTTTCATTGAAAAACAAGGAAATTACATGAAATTGGAGGGGAGTCTAGACATGTAGAAAAATGAATTATTATTATTATTATTATTATTATTATTATTATTATTATTAAACATGTAGAAAAATGAATTTATTAAGTCTACTTGCATTATTGTCCAAAATTTGTTAGCTGGCTTAGATGTGGAAATTGCAAGGCAATAATAGAACAGTGGACCATAGCAAAGACTTTGAAAGTATTGATTTTTGCACCATAATATAATCACTTAATAAAAACGTTGAAAGTTGAATCTATTCATTCTTTGCACCCTTTTCATCCACAAATCTGTTTTTTTTTGTGCTCTCATCATAAACCAACCATGGCTGAAATTGTTCTTTCTGCCCTTCTCACAGTTGTTTTCGAAAAGCTGTCCTCTGCAGCTGTGAATAAGATTGCTCGCTCCAAAAAAATTCATTCCGAACTGAAGAAATGGGAAAGTTTACTATCCATGATCCAAGCTCTGCTTATAGATGCTTCTCAAAAGGAAGTAACTGATGAAGTTGTTAAACGGTGGTTAAATAGTCTCCAACATCTAGCCTACGATATAGACGATGTACTCGACACTTTGGCAACTGAAGCTATGCATCGCGAGTTTGTCAATGAGTCTGACGCCCTCACCAACAAGGTAAGAAAGCTCATCCCATCTTGTTGCACTAGTTTCCCATTTAACACTAGGATGAGCAGCAAGTTAGACAATATTACCACCAAGTTACAAGAGCTAGTAGCTCAAAAGAATAATCTTGGTTTGAGTGTGAAGACTGAGCAGTTCATTAGAAATAAGAATAGAAGTTACCAGACCTCGGTGGGAAATTTAAAGGGTATTGTCGGACGTGAAGGTGATAAGAAGGTATTGCTCGATAAGCTATTGGGTGATGAACAATGTAATGAAAACTTTAGCATCGTTCCCATTGTCGGTATGGGTGGGATGGGGAAAACTACTCTAACTAGACTTTTGTATGATGATAAGAAAGTAAAGGATCACTTTGAACTTACGGCATGGGTATGTGTTTCGGATGAGTTTGATAGCTTTAATATAAGTAAAGAATTCTTTCAATCTGTATCCGGGGAAACTAAGAAATTTGAGAATCTAAATTTGCTTCAACTAGCTCTTAGAGATCGACTTGCGGGTAAACGATTTCTCCTTGTCTTGGATGATGTTTGGAGTGATAAAATTGAAGACTGGGAAACCTTGGTGGGCCCATTTTACGCAGGGGCTCCAGGAAGTAAAATTATCATCACAACTCGAAAGAAAGAATTGCTTAGACAACTGGGCCATGATCATCCATATGATCTACAGAAGTTGTCACAAAACGATGCTTTGGCTTTATTTGCTCAACATGCATTGGGTGAAGCTAACTTTGATTCACATCCAACACTCAGACCGCATGGTGAAGGCATTGTGAAAAAATGTGATGGCTTGCCTTTAGCTTTAAGGGCACTTGGATGTTTATTAAGAACAAAAATAGATGAAGAAGAGTGGAAGGAAGTGTTAAATGATGAGATATGGAGGTTACAAGACGGAGGAGATATTGTTCCAGCTCTTAGACTGAGTTATCAGGAACTTTCTGCGTGTGTGAAGCAATTGTTTGCATATTGTTCATTATTACCGAAAGACTGTGTGTTTGAGAAGGAGGACTTAATTTTGTTGTGGATGGCGGAAGGGTTTCTGCGACAATCAAATACAAGCAAGTCAATGGAACGGTTGGGTGAGGAATATTTTGAAGAATTGTTGTCAAGGTCATTTTTTCAAGCGGTGCCTGGTGACGAATCATTGTTTGCCATGCATGACCTCATAAATGATTTGGCCACATATGTTGCCGGAGATTTTTTTGCAAGGTTAGACATAGATATGGAGAAGGATTTTGGGAAGGAAGCTCTGAAAAAGTACCGACATATGTCAGTAGTTCGAGAGGAGTATATAAGTTATAAGAAGTTCAAGGTATTCGAAAGAGCTAAAAGTTTGAGAACACTTCTGGTGGTGCCTGTTCTGGTGAGAGATAGTTCGGACTATTTCTTATCGAGTAAGGTTATGGTTGACTTAATTCCTGAATTGCCATTTTTAAGGGTTCTATGTTTGAGTCACTTACAGATAGACGAGGTACCGGAGTCTGTTGGCAAATTGAAGCACTTGCGATATCTTAATTTGTCTCGAACTGAAATCACACATTTACCCGAAGATGTGTGCAACTTGTTTAATTTACAAACATTGATCGTTTTTGGCTGCTCTAAATTGACTAAGTTGCCCAATAGCTTCTCAAAGCTTAAAAATTTACGTCATTTTGACATTAGGGGTACTTCACTTCTGAAAAAGATGCCGTTAGGGATTGGTGAGTTGAAAAACCTACATCTTTCCAAGATCATTATTGGAGGTGACAGAAATTTTGCAATAACTGGGCTTAAAAATTTCCACCGACAAGTTTCCATTCATGGACTGGACAAAGTGCAAAATGCACTTCAAGCAAAAGAACTCAACTTCTCCCAAAAGGGGTTTAGTAAGTTAAAGGTGGAATGGAGTGATGTGTTTGATGGTTCTCGAAATGAAACACTTGAAAAAGAAGTCCTCGATGCCCTAAAGCCCCATAACGAATATTTGAAAGATCTTGATGTTGTGTCATACGGGGGTATAAATTTTCCAAATTGGATTGGGGATCCATCGTTTCAACGGTTGACTCGTGTCTCTATTACAAGCTGCAAAAAATGTTTGAATCTTCCATCACTTGGGAAACTGTCTTCACTTAAGAAGCTGCTAATTAAAGACCTGGATAAGGTGAAAGTCGTAGGCCCACAGTTACTTGGCACCAGCCCTGCAAGTGCATTCCCTTCACTTGAATTTCTGAGTTTTCAAGATATGCCACTGTGGGAGGAATGGTCAATGAATAATGATGCTGTAGGTGGACTGTTTCCATGTCTTCAAGAGCTTATTTTAGAAAATTGTCCTAATTTGAGTGAAGTCTCACTTGATTCACTACCTTCGTTAAGGATTCTAAAAATAAAGAACTGTGGCGATAGTGTATTGAGAAGTTTGATTCGTGTAGCTTCACCAGTCACCAAGTTGAGAATAGAGGGTATTTCTGGGCTTAGTGATGAGGTGTGGAGAGATGTCATGGGCTATCTTAAGGCAGTTGAAGAAGTAAGAATTGAAAAGTGTAATGAAATAAAGTACATGTGGGAGTCAGAAGCAGAGGCTAGTAAGGTTCTTGTGAATTTAAGAAAGTTGGAAGTATGGGAATGTGAAGAATTGGTGAGTTTAGGAGAGAAAGAGGAGAATGATAATTCTGGGTGCAACCATCTAACATCTCTGAAGATTATAGTCTTATGGAGTTGTAAGAATCTGGAGCGTTTCAGTTGTCCAGACAACATTGAATCCTTGCATATCTTTAAATGTGATTCGATTACATGTGTCTCCTTCCCAACAGGAGGATGCCAAAAGCTCAAGTCACTCACAATTGAGTTCTGTAACCAACTATCGGAGGAGGAGCTGGAAAAGGTGCTTCCCATCACGAGCACATCAATGCTAGAGTTTGTACTTATAATGTATTGGCCAAATCTGAAATCAGTCAATGAATTGACTAAGTTCATTCGCCTCACTCAATTGGAGATAATGTATTGTGATAGTATAGAGTCATTCCCTGCAGACGTGTTGCCGACTTTCACCTCGTTAAAACGTTTGACAATCGTTCGTTGTGAAAATATGGAGGTTGCTTCCTTTGGGCTTTGGCCTCCTAACTTGGGTTATTTATATATAGGGGGTTTGAAGAAGCCCATTTCACAATGGGGCCCACAGACTTTTCCAACCTCACTTGTTTACCTAACCCTATCAGGTGGAACGGGAGAAGAAGATGACGTGACTAGCGTTACTCAATTGTCGCATATGCTTCCTTCATCTCTTACTACACTTGAATTAAGGTATTTTGAGAAATTGGAAACAGTTTCAAAGGGACTCCAACACCTCACCTCCCTCCAACATCTCGATTTTTGGAGTTGCCCAAAGATGAAAGATCTACCAGAGACCCTCACCTCCCTCCAACATCTCAATTTTTGGAGGTGCCCAAAGATGAAAGATCTACCAGAAACGTTGTTGCCTTCACTTTTGAGTTTGAGAATATGGGAATGCCCAGAGGAACTGAAAGAAAAGACAAGTAGAAGAGGCTCCTATTGGCCCCTTATCTCCTATATCCCCCGTGTCGACATACACTGATGAATGGTTAAGTTAAAAACAGGAAGGTATGTCCATCTCTCCAACTCTCATATTTTTGCTGTAGTTTTATACTGTTGATTAGTAAATTTATTCATTTCAGATGCTTAGGGGATGTTTGGTAAGTGAATTGGAGGTTTTCTCGGGTTTGTTAGCAACTTAGAATGAGAACCTAGAATCAATATGTGATTCTCTGTCCACCATTTTCATTCTTTATAAAAAGCGGAGAAACAGCGAGAATGATAAAATAAACCTGAGGGTGATTCTCAATAGGAATGAGGGTCAATGATACAACCCTGTTAGAGGTTGTATCGGGATAAGGCACCACTTCAAGCGTGTGCTGGCTCCGTCAGAAAATAAAAGAAAAGAACTAGAGATTTGTTGATCTTTAACTTTGATTGATTAATTCATGACACCTTAAATACTAGTTTATGAGATAACTCTCACAAACATAAGACTTATCCTAACATGACTCAAGACATATCCTAAATAATGACTCCAACACTTATCCTAATAAAACATAATAATAGACTACGATAGTTATCCAACACGGGCGTATCAGTCAAACTAAAAATCACAAGGGTTTTAAATCAATTGTTTTATTTAAACTCAAACTGGCGGGTCAAAACATGGATTATTTATCTTATAGGAAGATTTCACTCCTCTGAATATGATGCTTATCTTTTTTTTTTTTTTTTTTTTTTTTTTTTTTTTTTTTTTTATAATTTTTTTTTACTTAGTTTGCATTTGTGAAAATGTTAATGTCTTATACTTATCAAAGTCGAATGACGTTTTCTATATTTTATCTAAATGAAATATGATTTTGAATATAATATGTGTTATTCCAGTTAATCTTGCAATGGATATAAATAATTTTATATCATGTTGGCTAGCAGTTTATAAGATTTCACATACTAAGCCCCCAATTTCTTTGTTTTGTGTAGTCACTGTTCAAGGATGTACTCAAATCACAGATGGATTGAGTATATATGCTCTTGATATTAGTCACTTCAGCAGCTGCAGGTGTTGAAGTTTTCTACATTCTGTTAGAGGTGGTTATGTGGTGGTTAGGTTAGTAGCTCTTACATATATTTTTGGTATAAATACAAGTTTTCATTGTATTTACATAAGGGAAAAAAAATACAGAACCAATATGGGAGATCATGTCTCGAAGCAAAGTACATTGGGTACTCCCATTATTGTAATAAATTAGTTTTTGTGAGTATCATATTGGCTTTTATGTAGTAACCAGGATATCATTTAGGTGACAATATATTAGTGTGTAAACAGTATACTTAGTTCATGTTGTTTCTTTTTCATAGTTTTACAGTGTGTGACAAGATTTCATTTGCATGTAGATGGTGGATCATGGAAACAATAATGACAATATGCGCATTCTAAACTCTGAACATTAGATTAGTATCATTGAACCCCAAAATACATTATCCATTCATTATCGTCACCCTACTTTCCCATTCACTCAAACCCCCCAATTTGACTAACCCAACAATTCATAAAACAAAATCACACTATTTTTTCATCATTATTCATTCAGTTCCATTAAAACCATTCATCGATTTCACTGACATCGAATCACGCCACACTACGCCACGTCAGACCAGCCCTTTTCCAATTAGGTTAAACTGCGGTGATTTCCGAAGAGCTAATAGGAATTGTAGAATTGTGGCGCGTGCGTCGGAGCATGAAGGTGGTGCCTGAGCTGAGGCCGAGAGTCAAAGACAACAAAGCTCTTCTTCATTTTTTCAAAGGAGTCAGAGTTATGCTTTGATGAATGCCGCCAAATCTGAGGTTAGTTAGTTACTTAGGCTTTTTTTTTAAAAAAAAAATTGTATTTGTTCTATTTTAGTTGTGAAATGTAATTGATGGACTGTTTGTGTGTAGAATTATGAAGAGGCGGCGAGGCTTTGTGATTCGTTGAAATTGTTTGAAGAGGAGGAACCGGTTTTACCCCTTCGGGGTTTGATGAAGGAATCTATTGCCAATGACAAGTTTGAGGTAGTGTCTTTAGCTAATTGGCATTTTGTTGTGAAGTGTCCTGTACGCATTTGATATTACACTAGAGAAAAAATTAGTCAGATGTAGCTCTTGTCTATTTTATTATAGCTCTTGTCTGCCTAATATATGCTCGACAAGTTTTGGTTTCAGTGTTATGGACTGTCATTGTGATCACATATGCTAGAAAACTTTAGATTTTATGGTATATAATTAGTCTCTGTTCGAGGGTGTTGCTGTCAGTTCTATTGCTTTAGTCTATCAAATGAATCCTCAACAACTTTGAGGTAGTGTTTTTGATGATTTTTTCTCAAATTTATAAGGCTCTAGTTGAGTGGATACCTTTGTTTGTTTAAGAAACTTGAGTGTTTACCTTACCCGTTTTATAATTTAGTGAATGCCTCTACTTACTTTGCCAATGCCTGAATTCTTTAGTTGTTTTCCTAGGAAGCTATGAGTCATTGCCATAGCCATAACATGAGTTATAGGGTTTTTTTTTAATGTAATCCATTAACCTATAACTTGGGTTACACTTATATGGAGGAGGAGTTTTCAACCAACTAATGTGGTTTTTAAACTGTATCACTAATTTGTGGCTAGGTTTTAATTAAAGCCATATAACTTTTGGTTGGTGAAAATCTGAATATGAACTCTATTCGTGATCACAAATGGTGTCGTGAGCTTTATGATGAAAGTCATGTTTACTAAATCTATAAATATTGTCAAGTAGCAGTTCGTTTTATCTTAAGCTGCAAATGAGCTTTTAATAAAGTTTTATTGGATAGTTTGTGTTAGCTTAATACTCAATATTTATATCAGTTTTGTATTTTATTGACGTTTTCTTGCTTGTTTATTTGATAAATTATTAACGTCTTATTGTTGTTTCTGACTTTAACATTGCCAAAATGAGTTCATTGAAATATTGATATTCATGTAAATTCATTGCTTTGCTAGAACACGAAGAATGAACGAGCCATATCAGATATGATATTTTGGTCTGTTGGATTCGATTGTTGTGATGCTCTTTAGATAATATGGTCTTTTTTCTTCTTTTCTAATCATCTAATGTGAATCGCAAGTAATTTGAATGAAATAAACTTCAATCAAAATTGAAATAAAGTTTTGTAAAAACATCAACTTGGAAAAAACAACTCTACGAAGGAGAGTGTTTTTTGATTGAGTGATATGAATGTTATAGGGGAAAAGGCGAAAATTACTACAGACCCCCTTTTTCAGGGGGTTGTGTCTTGATCTACCCCAACTTTTTGCCGTCTTCAAATCTACCCCAACATTCCCCCTATTTATTTATGCGACATGTTAGAAGGACATGTGTCACCATATCAGATTTAGCCGAGGTAAAATAATAATAATAATAATAATAATAATAATAATAATAATAATAATAAACTTGACATTCCCCCTATTTATTTACGCGACATAGTAGAATATAAGCGACATGTTAGAATTCTTGCATGGAACTTTACTGACAAAGCTTACGTGAGTTGAAAAAATATATGTAACTCTTTTTTGAATTATTAAATGTAGCCCTACAAATCACAAAATCTCTTTTATAACAATGAAGGTTATACATTAAAAAATATATGTAACTTATACCTCTTTTTTCATAATGAAGGTTTCATTTAGCTCGTTTCCGTTCGGGCTCGAGCCCGTTTGACCCGTGCTCATTTGGTTCATTGCCCGTTCGGGCTTAAAATTTTGTATAATATGCTTTATTATTTGTATTAGTTACATTAAATGCAGGAATTGTATCTAAATGAAATTTTTGATATCCATAAATTTATTGTCAAAAAGAATATAATAAACTAAAATATGTTCACATATTGTACAAATCAAGCAAACTACTAAACAAAAACATAAAATAAATAATAAATAAAATAATACAAACAAGGCAAAATTGCATCAAACTTTTGACATAAAAAACTAATCAGTAAAGCTATTGCCAAAAAACGTACAAATAAAATAAATTATTAATCGAAAAAATTAAATTACAGGGTGCCCGCAGCTGCATTGCACGGGAAACCTACTAGTTTACATTATGAAAAAAGAGGTATAAGTTACATATATTTTTTAATGTATAACCTTCATTGTTATAAAAGAGATTTTGTGATTTGTAAGGCTACATTTAATAATTCAAAAAAGAGGTATAAGTTACATATATTTTTTCAACTCACGTAAGCTTTGTCAGTAAAGTTCCATGCAAGAATTCTAACATGTCGCGTATACTCTAACATGTCGCGTAAATAAATAGGGGGAATGTCAAGTTTATTATTATTATTATTATTATTATTTTCGACCTCGGCTAAATCTGATATGGTGACACCTGTCCTACTAACATGTCGTGTAAATAAATAGGGGGAATGTTGGGATAGATTTGAAGAAAAAGTTTGGGTAGATCGAGACACAACCCCCTGAAAAGGGGGTCTGCAGTAATTTTCGCTACTTGTTGGGTTATATAACAAACCTGTAACTTGCGCGATACCAAACTCTTTTATTACTAGTACTTGCATCAGAGTCTCTAGCCTTGACTTTGTGACCAGTTGAGAAATCGGGTTTCCAAACACCTCTTGGTACACAACCAAAGGGCGGAGCTAGGGAATGTTCCCAATGGGTTCATAAAATCTATAATCAGTTTAAGAGAACTAATATTGCTTTTATAAATTTAGTTGTCTGGGACGAGATTTCATACTTTGAAAACGTCGCATGATCACTTCATTACTTGTGCTACTATTCGATACAAGTAACCAAATAGTCATATCTGAGTTGATCTCATCCAATTTTGTAAACGCTTCTTAGCAGTATTCTTTGCCGAAAACACATGTTTAACACTAACAGTTTGTATTTACAGGTAAACCAAGTCCAAAAAGTATCATGAAAGTTATATGATTCACAAATACTCATTAGAACCCAAACATATTACGGGTTTATATAATGCACCACAGCCAAAATATACCATACATAAACAGAAGCTAAAACCATTAGAAATTGGGGAAAAACTATGAGTATGTGAGTAAAATTAGTGTTTAAAATTAGTGTTTAAAGGAAAATACTATATTATCCTCTTGCACGCACGGAGCTATGACATAAATCTTTACGCATGGAGCTTTGACATAAATCTTTACTTAATGTGTTAGATGAAATTTAGATGAGTTTAACCAAATGATTCAATTTTAACTTTTAATGAGACGGTATTATTTATCTTAGGTGGCAAAATTAAGCACTCTCGTAATCTTGTTGATCCAATTCAAATTACTCAAGATACCTTTTCCACTTTTAAAAAATATTATTATATAAGAGATATAAAGGGGGTTCATGGTACAAAATTTAGGGGGTTCAATCAATACGATATATACGTGCTAAAGTGCTATAATGCACCCATTTAAAACTTTTTTCACAAGTTTCAAGGAGTTCGGGATGTTTACATTGAAGTTTGGGTTTGAGAACAAGACCTGTTCAAGGTTGCAAGTTGGTTGAATTCATCGAATTCTCTATCAAAAAGAACCACTTGATTCATAGTGGAAGCTTATTCAAACAACAACAAAAGATAAAATAAAATCATTGCAAGCACCTTTATTCATTGTGTTAAGACGTTCCTTTTCTTTATTCACCATTTAGCAATCGAATGCTAGACTAAAAAGAAAAAGAAAAAAAATGTATTCTACCAGAAAAATCTTTACAAATACATGAGTCAACTAAATAATGAAAATGAGGAAGAAGAAAGAGAAAACATAATGGGTCTATAACTAAGCAATCAGTGGTAAACATATTGATTTAGATCAAGAGAAAACACTTTGTCTATCTAAACTTGTTTATTCTTTTATTACATCTTTGAAATCACACAAACATAAAATTCACGAGTACATTCATTACAGGCTTGATTTTAGATCAAGAGGAATAAGCATGTCATTATCAGTGGTAAACATATTGATGTTACGTACAAAATCTGACCAAAGATTTATACGCTCAAATCATATCTCATAATTGGTGATGTTATATATGACAAGCCAGATTTGACGGCGTTATTGATTGTAGCTATGATCCACGCATAAACAATGAATACGAGGCCAACGACCCATCAGTTCAGCCCATGGATAACACGAGGCCCAAAAGAGAGAGGAAAGCCTCAACAAATTCAGTGACTGCGTGTAACTAAACGAACCTTCTAGTGCTTAGGATCTATATATGAACGTTGATGAGAATATTTCATTAATTAATTGATATATTCTCATCAGCGTTCATATAGACCCTAAGCCTCACTAGAACGTTCGTTTAGTTACACGCAGTCAATGAGGTGTTCAATGCTCTTGATCTAAAAACAAGTGTGTGATAGTTTGACCAGGGTATACTTGTGATCATGTTTTGTGTGATGTTATAATTAAAAACAAGTTGAGAAGACATTTGTGTGGTGACTGCTATAAGGTGAAAAACGAAACCCTAAAGAAGGGCTGAATACAAAGAATGAAGGTGTTAAGTTGTCATTTTTTTTCTCACATATAATTTGAATTAGTTTATGCAGAATGAAACTAGTTGATGTCTTTATCTTCAGTGCATTAAACTAAATTCCAACCACACCCAACCACCATATTAAAGTGAAACTCAATGCATTCAAACCTCTGTTAAAAGCCATATTCTGAGAACCTTGACTTCACATTTAAAACCATCACTTACGGGTTGTTGACTTCACATTTAAACCTTGGTTGTGTGAGCAGGAAGCCAGGAAGTGCCTGAAACATGAATAGTTGAGCTAAAGTCGACTCAAGTAGTTTTAAAAACGAAATAAAAAAACCATAACACTCCATTAGTCGTTTTGGAAGAGCAAGTGCTTTTGTGAAAAATACATAAATTTGATGTCGAGAACTTGGGCATAATATCATATTGCTAAGATACGACTCTTTTAACGCATAAATGCATAATACACAAGTTATTCCAATTTCCAAATATATGGTTACCAGGCACAAAACAAAAAAATTCAAGAAAAACGAACATGTAGTTGAAAACAGACCAAAGTGAGTCTTTGAACTAATAATGAGTTATAGTGTTCAATAAACCGAGAGTAGCTGATTTTGAGCCCATCAGATTTGCAGTTGCAACTAACGATCTGCAATAGAACTACCAAAGTGATAATTTAAAGACAAAATTACTTTACTATATGATCAACATATATATCAAACGGTCATATAATCAATACTCACTTTAAGAACACAAAACCAATGCCCCTAAAACCTTTATGGGCACAAATATCCTCACTTATAACCCAGCCAAAGTCGATAAGTCTGCAAATGAGGGACGTAATAGACTTTTCACTCATATCTTCATCTACATGCAAATGCTTACAAAGAATAAGGATACAGAAGTTCCCTAAATTAAAGGTATAGTGAGATTCTATGGTGAATTGTATGAACACTTTATAGCATTGTACAAATGTCTCAAGCAAATCAAAGGGAAGAGCTTGGCAACGAACCCATTGATATGATCGTATCATTGTCTTTAGTCACCCAAAATTTTGCAGTGCTGGCCTTTGACAGCAGACCTGTGAGGAACCCTATTGAAGATTTTGACTCTGTATCCAACAGCAAGTTGTTTGGGGCGACACGCACCTCATTTGAGCTAACATTCGGGTTTCTCATGGATCTTGGACCGAGATTTACACCACATGGGCAGGTAGTCATCTTCTTGAAGCAAGCCTTGTGGTAAACCAATTCACAAGATTTACACCTTTCAACCTCACCTTCCTGTAGCCAGAACATGTTTGTAAACATGCAATGCCCGTTCTTTTGGTGGTTTTCATGGTTAATTTGTATAACTAACTAATTTTCAAGTTTTGAAAAGCAATTTTATGTTCCATTAACATGGATCAGTCATAGGATACGGGATACCAACATACTAGGTCCGTTTCATATGTGTACATGTCCTTTAAGATGTTTTTGTGTGCCCCTTGGGTCATTTTTTAAGTTCAAACCTGTCTCTAAGAGGTGACGATCTTTATAGAAATTTGTTGATTTGCCAGTTAATTTAATATAAAAATATATACCAATTACGAACAAATGGCACACATAACCATCTTTCAATGACCCAATGTAAAAAAGTAAGTACAATGACTAAGACGACACATACGGAAAAGTATGTTGGTGTTTTACAACAAAAACCCCATCATAAAACATGAATAGATTTTTTACCCATTTGTCATCATTAAAATCCTGTTCTTTTCATGATATTCGTCAACTTACTTGGCTATTCCAAGTATTTTCAGGATTTTAGTAACATGGATATTAACAATATACAAAAAGATGTATACCTGAAAAGGAAAAATAAGAGAAGATGGATCATCACAAGCTTGTCGAGCACCACATGGAACGCCCACATCGTAACATATCAAACATTCATCTGTGATATGATTCATAATTTTCTTGGAAATAGTTTCTACCATAACCGGCAGTGCTGCAACAGGTATACAAACATTAGAGGTGGCAGCTTGGGAAAAAATGTCATAACACGTTTTGGTTAAAAAAAAGAGGTCATATATATAATAATATATTACAAGTCAAACACACGAGTTGGGTTGGGGTTGACCTCAAACACTTTTTTGTCCATTCTTTAATACTTTCAAAATAATTATATCTATTATTCGAATAAAGCAACAGTAATACAATTAAATATAAATCGTTGGGAAGAAAAAAAAAAAAAATCCCTATTTTTACATCACGTGATTGTAAGATAGTAGGTGTGTTAAAACTTAAAACAGAAGGTCTACATCTTTTGTGCAATTAAAAGTATGTCTTTTTCATGGACTCTGAATTATCTTTTGATTGTATCATTTGCTATGAAATATCAAAATATTTGTTAACCATACAAATCGGCAAACAAGGACACATAAACGTAGCTAACCTGCAAATACTCCTTTGGAAAGATCAACAAGATCTTTTAAAGCAAAGAAATCGCTGCTTTCAAGGATATATCTTCTGGTTCCAACTCCTTTGTATATGGACCTGCGAAATGGGCAACGCACATACGGAAGCATTCGACCAATCCTTTTTCGGACATTTATAACATGTTGTAAGGGTGGAACTTTGGAGAACAGGAGGGGGTTCACAGCGCTGACACAAAGCATTGGCTGAAAAGACAGACCACAAAATACGATTAGTCGTACTTTCTAAGTAGCAAAAGTACACTGGTAATGACAAATAATAGGAGAAATAAACATATGACCAAAAAAAAAACTAACAGGAACCGGAAGGTTGTGGATACACTAAAAATAATTCACTTTGTGGGTATAATGAACGGAAAACTAAAGGTGTCGCAAGCTTCATTGGAATACTACTTTTCTTACTTTTTCATAGATATCCATTATACAGTAAGTCCTATATCCAACCCTAATAACTTCTAAAATAAAAATATTTTGAAGGAGTAAGAAAGATAAAGAAAAATAGTAAGTCACTTGTGATGTAAATGACACGGATGGTGACGAGATACATTTGTTAGCAAATGAAAGTATTTTGGCACGGTATAGTACTATTCTAATGTTCTGCAACTTCTATAATGAACCCATTTCGAAAAACAAGGGTGAGAAAGAAAATAATAAATAATCAGAAGTCATAAACACGTGATGCGTAACATGGGCTGGTGATGAGATGATGCTACATTCTATACCTTGTCATGAATAGAATCCAGATACGATTTAGCCAGCTGCGACACCGGATACTCTGTAAAATCCCACCAATGCAAAACTCTAGCAGGCAAGATTGCAGTCTCATTTAAATGACAATTAGAACAAAAAGCCTGACCACTATATTCACAAACACGAGGCTTGCCCCATCCAAGCGTCTCTACAAATTCCCACAACCGAGTCTTTCCCTCATCAAAGTATTTATGACAACCAGCACATGTATAATGTTGTGCTTCTAACATCTGTCTCAATGATTTATGAGGCCTAATATCAACTATAAGTGAAATAGACTGCCCCAACGTGTATCCTTGAATAGTCTTGCTCCCTATTTGCAATTGAGAAATAGTCGGCCCATTCTTTGGAGGGGACAGGAACCAAATGAAAAAACTTGGGAGACTCGATGAAAACTTTGAGTGTAGAATAGATCGTAAGCATTCTTGTATAAGAACACTTCTTTCTGAAACTACGTCCGGTGAGGCATTACCAAAATATTTTCTTGACTCCCGGTCAACCATTGACCAAGGAGACGGAAGATCCCAGCCTTTGGTTGCAAATGTTGTTTTTAAACGACGATACAAAGTAAAAAAATCTCGGTACCGCCTCTCCACATCCCACTGATGAGTTCCACTCCACACCCTTATAGTGTAAACAGTGTATTCCTTCACTCCCACCAATCTTTCACCTAATGACACGTCACCCTTCTTTTGTTTGGCGCCAATTACTTCAATGCCATCAATTTTGTAAGGGTTTTGACTCGTTGTGTGAGAGTTGTTGATGCTAGAAGTTGAAGCAGTGGGGCCGCCGTCTCGTGAAGGGAGAGAAACATGGGAATTAGGATGTTTCCTACCACGAGTGAACCTAGCTGCGGGAGACTCACCAGAATCGAGTAGTATCTCTTCCATATCAAAAACAACTTCATCATAGAATTCATTTAGTTCATAGTTTTCTGCCTGCAAAATGTATCAAGTAAAATTTATATAATCTACTTTAATAAAAATATTTGTGTGTGTTTTGAATCAAATATCAACGAATATTTCATTTGTCCTGTTTTAAGCATTGTTTTAGTTTTTGTACATCTGAGTCATTACAAGATGATTCGAGACCCAAATGTAGAGGTGGCAATTTGTGCCCAAAATAAAAATAAAATGGGCTAATTTGGGCAAATTTATAAAATATTTGGGCAAATTTAGCCCCTCCTTTTTTTTGAAATGGGCATATATTGCCCATTTAAAAGTTAAATGGGCACAAACGGGCACATATTTTCTATCAATTGGAGAACATTACAATTGTTTATAAAGAAAAATTTATAGATATAATATATTTAATTTTTTAAATATAAATGAGGTGTTACGTTTGAGGAATTTATTTCGTCGTTTTGGGTCTTTTCTAAAGCGATTCATATAACATGCGCCCATTTGACACGTGCCCGTTTAGCCCATAGCCCGTAGCCCGTGCCCGCCCGTTCTGCCACCTCTACCCAAATGGACTCTTTGTCACCCGAATTCTTTTCATTCTCTATAAAACTTAACTTTATATATGAATCTAGTAACATTTTAAGGATATATAACATGTTAATATAAAAATTATCAATTTTGAAACCTGGTTTTATGGGTTTTTTTTTTTTTTTTTTTTTTTTTTTGGCAACAAACGACCCAAACAGAACACAATGCAAAGGTATCAACAAAAACGGTACAAATGAAGCGGTACGCTGGTATTTATGCAAAAAAGGCCAATATTTTTCATATGGCTAGCATATGATGGCCTAGGGTGTGCTTTGCAAAAAAAGAGAAGGAAACGATGTCAAGGGTGTGAAACTTTACCATGGTCAAACAAAATGGAAATTAGTAACTGACCTTACTTGGCCCTTGAGGGTCTTTAGGAATATTTAGTGACACTGGAGTAGCATTTTGTGTTTTCTCTACATTAATATTTGGCAATGACGGCGATGTATATGGTTTATGGTCATTCGGCATTTCAGCTACCTGGTCTTCAGCATCTTGTGTCAAAGTCGACTGAACATAACCAAGTGTAAGATTATCTGTCGTTCCATTTGAATTTGTATGTTCAAGCTTCGTAGGCTGCGCATTCATTAACGGGGCCACCTCCATCTTAAGTGGATTAGAGTCTTCTAATTGTTTGCCGATCACAAACTTATCTTTCATATCCTCTTCATGAGTCTTAGAATATGTTGCTACATCATGCGCAACACCAATCTCTTTGTTCATATCAAAATCTTTCACATTTTCTTGTTTCTCTAACACATCAATACTTTTAGTTTTAGACACAAAAGTGGACGTAAAGGTGTGTCCTTCACTTCCAAGTTCGTTTCCGTCAAGTCCTTGAATTTCATCTATGACAAATAAATCTTGAGCGTTTTCCTTAGTCCCTTGCATAAAATCATCCCAGTCATCAGAACCATACGCTACTGATGAAGCCATAAACAGTGTTTTCTCATTAATATTTTTCTCATCTCGTGAATAATCGGTGTAACCTCTAGGGGGCAGACAACCCATTTCCTCATTATCTGTACCATACCCATACATAGAACCATCAGATTCTGAATGTTCTAAACGAGACGAGGTTTCCCCTTCAGAACATTCATCCAACTTTTTTCCATCTTCAAATACATCATTCACCTGGTCAACGCCCTCAGAACCTTCCTCCATTTTCTCCGCACTTAGATTCTTTTCAAAAACATTATTAGTAGAAGTACTTTCCGTTCTTTTGGAATTAATATCGTCTTTCCACATAACCACACCCCCCTTCGTCTGGTAGATCTGAAAATGCAGCTTCCAAATCATCATATGAATTCATTTCATTTTCTGCCACCACCGACCTTTGTTCTAAATTTTTAATGTTTTTGTGACTATATTCACCTAATCTTCCCAAACTTAACGAATTTTTATTCTCAAACTTCCCACCCAAACTGAAATTCTCGAGACCACCAACATCCCCAAGTCTAGAACTTTTCACGGACCCGATATCAGAATCAGGGAAGTCGTGAAATGTACCAACAGAAGAACCACACACGCTAGGTGTACCCATTACAGAATTAGCGCTACAATATCTATCAAACTCTGACTCTCCACAAGACGAGTAACGTGATGAAACAGGTGATACATCATCATTTCTATCCAATAATTTCAGGGTCGAAACTTTCCAGTTCAACAACTCATCATCAAATTTATCATTCGAGGAGACAGTTTCACTAGTCCCCTCTCCATTCATTATCCTATCATAAGCACAAATTTATCAAACACATGTAAAACAAGTACGGGGTTTCTTAATAAAAAAATCTTCTAGTCTTAACCATCGTTCTTTCAATGCATATCTGAGTCATTAAAAAATGTCGAGCCATTTGTATCACATAATCTTAAGTTCTTAACATTCTTATGTAATATTTTACATTATACAAAATGTAGCATTTTCATGCATTAAGTTAACATTTTCATATAGATATAAACAGGGGTGGAGCCAGAAAGTTTTGCTTGAGGGGACACACTTTGATAAATTTTAGAAACTACACTACAAATTGGTTATTGGGGGGGGGGGGGGGGGGGGGGGGGGGGGGGGGGGCAAATTTAAAAAAATAAATAAATAAATAAAGGCAAATATTTTAGAAAATTTACACTACATTTTTTTTTGTGCTAGGGGGGCACGTGCACCCCTCGTGTCTCTGCCCATGGATATAAACAGAGTTTTTGGTGACAAAATGACCCAAACAGGCCACAATTCGTCTTTTAATGACTCATATGTACGTAAAAGAATAGGACAAATAAAAAACTATGCGAAAAAACCCAAGATTAAACGAACAGCACTTCAGTTTTCAGAGGGTGTTCGGGAATGCATTTTTCAAGTGCTTATTAGCTTAATGCGTTTTTTAAACGTGATATGCACTTTTGAGCATTGGATTTGCTAATTTTGTGCTAGAATAAGCACTTATCTATAAGCTTCTTAATTTGAAAATGCTTAAAAATAAGCATAAGCAAAACATATACAATTTCCCTTAATATTATAGACAGTTTAAAAGATACTAACCAAAGAGTTACACCAAAACACACAAGCTAAATCTATTAAAAAAAAAAAAAAAAACACCCCCCCCCTAATCACAGGACCTAAATACCAAAACTATATAATATGACTTAACAGCTAATGATGATGTTAATTCAAATCATGAAACTGAAATAAAAATTAACGGAACCGACATATTATGAAAACGAATTAAATAACAGATCGTAGAGTTAAATTAACCTTGATGTGAATCGAGTGACGGTGAATTCAGATTGAATCGGTTCAAGTAGTGGATTCAACAATGGAGTTTCTATTATATTATGATATGAACGATGTGATGATGATGATGATGATGATGTTATTGTTGTTGTTTTGCTAAATGTTTCTCACCAACTGTTATTTGGACCAAATTTTATATTTTTATAAATTAAGAGCTTTTCATAGTCAACTAAATGGATAATTTATCAAAAGAAGTCTTTAAAATAGTTTTATAAGGTATTAATACATGAATTATTCTTTTGTATCCTTAATTAGAATGAATCACTCGTAGTTTTTAGTTTAACTTTGTTATTTACGACTATTTTATCGAAATTCTTATTTACAAAATTAAATGAAAGCGTTAATTAATTGAAATTCTTAGTTTAACTTTCTTACGAATTCATCCTCAACATGCATCTAAAAACAAATCAATGTTTGAAATTAAAAAAAAATTTAATAAACGAAAATAATTACACCATCGCAACGAGCATTCAATTATCTTTCTATAGACGGACACTTTGATATACTTTCGATAAAAAAATTAAAAAGAAAAATTGTTTTTTCACGTTTTTTTTCGTGGCCGAAAAAATCACATGTTATATGTAATATCACATGTGATTTTTTCAGCTACTAAAAAAAACGTGTAAAAAAACGAATTTTTTTTTTTGGTCGAAAGTATATCAAAATGTCCGTCTATAGAAAGATAATTTGAATGCTCGTCGCCATTGCAAGATATTGACTAAACTATTAAGTTGAATTTTTGTGCACAAAATTCTTGAAATGGTGCATATTATATGTCTACATAATTGAATGATAGTGAAACACACTAAAAATATCGCAAACCAACATATACAAGAAATCTTGAGCAGAAAACTCAATGATAGTATAACCATCAGAATAAACAAACGACAAATAAAAATTCCAAAACACTGGACATAGTACATACCTTTCCAGGATATTATTAGTACATGATTTGTAACGATAAAATGATGAAGCCAAGAAAGAATAACCAAATAACAAAAGAACAAGACAACAAAACTACATTCCTTAACTATGCTAGCCGCTTTAACAGACTACAGATGTAAACGATTCCATCCAAAATTTGTGGCACAAAGTCACAAGACTTGTTTTCATCACAAAGTAGGCTCCGTATCCAACGTAACCTTAACATAATCCTATAATGATTATAAGTAAAACACGTCCTACTTTACATTTATGCTCTTGCAGTGACACTTGAATCTTTAATCGTATAATGGTTATTGTTCACTTGTGTTCCCTCCAAGCCTTTCGATTGCAGCACCTACACCGGGCTTTGCTTGGTTGCTTTCAGGAAGAACCGGGCTCTCTTCATTTGCCTTCTCCACTAATTTTAAATGGAGCCAACCTATCACCAAAACAGTTCACGGTTTTAAACACCTAGAGAAAACCTACTGATCAAATACTAGAAAGTGTCAGCCACGACCGAACCTAATTTAGCTTCTAATCGACAACTCACATCTCAAAAGCCCAAATTATAAGGCCACCATTTGAGGTTATGAGCCACTAGGTTTTACTTTTATAGTTATTTGAAGGATCTAACTTAAGCTTTAAAGTTCAGATTAATTACCTAAAGGGAAGCAAACTGTTGCACCTAAAACAGAGCCCAACAGGACGTTCCTTCCACGCCACGCAAGTGTTCCAGGCACTGAAAAACGTCACAGAAAAATATTAGTTTACTGATTTCTGCTTTATATATAACATTAATGAGATATAAAAGGTCACAAAACATATATGTGTGTTTATTAAAACTTCGTACTGATTAGACCAAATGTAGCAGCAGTAGCAGAACCAGCTGCAACAACATTATAGACATCATGAACTCCTCTCTTCTCAGCAAGAAGACTTTGCAACCCATAAAATGCACCGGAAAATATTCCAAGCCGAACACCACCTACTATTGAACCGCGGGTAATTCTAATGAACCTTTTCTCCATTGCATCTCTCATTAATCGATATTGTTCTCTTTTGTCGGATGTGCTCCCTAATTTCAAAGTTACTTCTGCATCCTTACTCTGAGATCATTGGCAGGAAATGTTAAGAAGTCATATATACCTTGAATATTCAATTATTTAATAATAACAAATTTGAAAATGAATACCAAGAGGGATGTATTAATAATGCCACTCATTAGTATTATACAACGAAGTCAAGTTGCTTATGTTAGGCAATTCATTTTATAAAATGCAAAGTCCAAAACACTTTTAGAACTTTCGGTTCAGTAAAAAACTATGACAATAACATTTTCGCTTGCGTGAACTCTTTTAAGACTCAATCCAACTGATATCAGACTGCTAGTGGTTCTAAGTTCTTACGATATCTTTAACATACATGTACAACAACAATATACATGTAATTTAAGAATATTATGTTCTGTAATCTGTACAGGCATACTTACAACAGAAGCAGAGGCTTCTTTCATGCCTCCATATAACATGCCAGCAAATACTCCAACGACAGTTGCTGTACCCCAGTTTACAGTTCCAGGCAACTTTGAAGATCTCTGCATTTGAAGCGAAAATAACAAAAAATGTGGGTTAACAAATGGAACCAGTATTCAGCACTATAAAAAAAATTAAAGCATAAAATATAGCTTTTGTCACTTAACTTTCATGTTTTTTCACTCACATACCTGATACCTCAACAATAAGACTTGCCAGTGGACATATATCCATGATCATATCATATGAATTACAATACTGTGTATTGATGTCGGATTTCGCAAATCTAAGTTTGATTCACAAGCATGACTTTCTATCAAGTTATCTACTCATTATACTCGATTACTCCCCTATTGCAGGCTTTAACTTGTTATTTTGGATGGCAACTGAATGAAACTGGGCACTATGTACAATTGTAAAAATACAAGTATATGAATTATAGATCCTTTGGTTGAGGCATGCAAACATAAATACCATGAAAGTTCGATGCACCTTATTTATAATGATTTGGTAAGCAAAAATACATATAATAAGTATAAGCTCAAAACTTGGGAGTTTCTGAGAGCAATTATATTGTTCAATATAAGCTTATCCAAACACCCCCTATACATCTCAATTAACTATACTCATCAGAAATATATATTACCCTAATTGACACAATATGCAACATCTATAAAGTGCAACAAGCCAACAATCATGAACACTCAAAAACTGCAAAAGCTAAACTTAAACCAATTTATTTCGGTACTTGCAATGACTCTTCTAACTACACATTTTCACATTCGTGGACGGTGGTAGAAACAATTTCACTTCTAGGAAAATCAAGACAAGCGTATTAAAATATATTCAGACTCTATTAGTAAATCAACTGAATAGTCTGAATCAAATTGAGGGTCTAATAGCTTGATGAGAATATGAAGAAAATTTTTATAGCCTAACTCCAAATTTAAACAAACTACCTAGAATGCATAGAGATTGACGTCATCACAATACTGATCAACTGTCACTAAAATTACAGCCCTCGTAAGTGAAATTCAAGCCATCTTACCTCGAACATAACGCATATTGAGTTTCACCTTTTCATTATGGGTACATATCTACAAGAAATGATTTAAGCAATTGCGGGCTACCAGCAAGGATCAACTATGAACATAAGCCATATCCAATTCCAACCACAATATTTTAAATGTAAAACACTTGAAACCAAAAATGATACTCAAACACAAACTAATCTAATGTAAACGGTAAACGGATGAGGTTTCCCATGTTCAGGTTACCAGGGAGGGCGTGCCTTTTTGACTAATCTAATGTGCAAATACGAAAATAGTTCTTACATAGTGAGCACTTTCTTCTGGTTCTTCCTTGACATCCATCGTCAAATACTAGCAAATCACAATCTGTATATTTAAACTCTGCCTGCAACCCAAACAAATAGCATCAACTTAAAAAATTCAAAGCCCATGTAGAAAATCTTAACCACACCAAAATATAACAAACTTTGCGTTTTACTGACGTAAATAGTAACTCTTCCTTCAAATTGTATTTACAATAAGATAAGAAATATTAACATTTACAAAAAAAAAAAAAAAAAAAAAAAAAAATGTAGTTACAAAAAAATAATACATAACATTTTAGCATTTTACATAACCAAATAAAGAAGAAAACATCATTTAGGTGCAGTTAACTAAAAATAAAAGATACCCTTTTTTTAATTACATTAACTGAGTAACATGAAATGAAAACTTTAATAAGGTCAACCAGTTCAATTAACAATTAAAACGACGTGATCACAACTCACAAGGGTTTAATTTAATATAAAGAAATTGTTATCATACCTGATTCGATCGATGAAGAAGAAGAATCGGTGACTGACGAAATGATTCGACCCGTTTTGGGGGTTTAAGTGAACCGACGAGACCGGTTCAGCCCATTTCAGAAATACACCTTGGCCCAAATTAATTAGCCCATTAAAACAGTAACCTTGAACTAGGTTCATTAATGGACTGAGTTCGATAAAAGTTGGACCTCTTGACCTCTATGCATCTTCGGTTACATTAATGACTTACAAATTGATTCTTTGAGATTGTGAAATAATCATGTCATTTCTAGGGTGACTTTGAATTAATGATAATGTTTTTTACTCGTAGAAAGTAATTATTTTTGTGTTCAAGATCATACACAAATAATCACCTGTATCTATATTTGGATTTATTAGAGTACAATTTGCGTATATGCACGCAGCACCCAAATGGTTGCTAATTATTTTATACGGAGTACAAAGAGATTGTTGCACTAGAGTACTACCAACACACACATGCATGTTTGTATATTTTGCACACATATATATGTATATACTATCTACATATACTTTTGCCGGAGGCTTTTTGAAAGTAGTACCCTTACCCTTGGTTAGAGGTATCATTATCAACATCCCACTTGCAAGATTTAGTGTTGTTGTAGTAGTACTATTCTATTACCCAAACATGTAAACTTTTGTAATAAAAAAGAAACAAAAACTACGTCATTCATTTTAAAGTTTGCCAATATCTAAAGTCCATTGTTTAGAGATTTATTTTAATAGTGTTTTGAGTCAAAATATTCAAAGAACAAAACCCTGACAATAGTAGCAAAAGCATCCTCATCGTTATTTTGTGATTGTACAGTTTATGCCTAAAAAGCACGTTAAAGCAGTAATTAACAAAAGTTGGGCTGGCCCAAATCATTAAAAAAACCCAAAAGCTAGAACAAAAACCCATAAACAATTCACCAAAGATTCTTCACTAAACACTTTTCGACCATAGCAAGCAAAGCATCCCGACTAAGTTACTACTTCAAATCCAATATCCATACTCTCACTTAGAGTCCACATTTGTCTTGTTACATTTCTCACCATGTCTAGACTCGGGTTCATCGTTGCATTCATCTCATTACAAGTCTTATTTGTTCCACAAGTGTATAGTTTAGGTGCATCTCATATATGTCGATCATATTGTGGAAACGTAACAGTAGAATACCCTTTCGCTCTTCGGCCTGGATGTGGTCATTCGGGCTATAGAGATCTTTTGTTTTGCATCAATGATGTTCTTATGTTCCACATTAGCTCAGGGTCATATAAGGTTCTAAACATAGACTATGCTTATCGGTCGATAACTTTACATGACCCTCACATATCCACTTGTGACTCTATTGTGCTAGGACATAAGGGAAATGGGTTCGTGGTCGAGCGTTGGCGGGCTCCATACTTGAGCCCAACCTCGGATAACGTTTTCATGTTATTAGGTTGTTCGGCTCAATCACCACTCTTCCAAGGCTTTCCATATGGGAAGCATTCACCATGTAGAAATGTTTCGGGCATGGGCTGCGATGAGTATTATGGTTGTCAAGGTTGGACGGATCTTGGGCTAGCTCGTATGGGCTTAGCTTATGGGACTGGCCCACCTGTTTGTTGTTCATTATCTTTTGATGCAATCAAGAGTGTGAATCTTAGTAAACTTGAGTGTCAAGGATATAGTAGTGCATATAATCTAGCACCTTTGCGAGTGAGTGGGCCATCGGAGTGGACATATGGGATACGAGTCAAGTATGATGTTGAGCCAAATAATGATTCGTATTGTAAAGCGTGTGAAGCAACGGGTGGATCGTGTGGGCATGATGTAGACCGATTAGGGCGATTGTGTATATGTGGGAGTTGGAATTCCACCTCAAATTGCGATACAAGTAAGTCTTTCAAATTTTCATAGCTAAAAACGCATTAAAAACTAACCATTTTGATCAAAATTGTTTTTCGAAGAACATTTATAAACTTTTTCTTTATCTATTTGGCGCAGTCATGAAATTATCAGTCAGAGGAACCTCATCACCAGCAGACAAGTTATTAGGTTCTAACAGTGTCTTTTTATCGATTATTATGATAACTAAGTCACGAGCCTTCTTTATCCGAATACATAAATGATGTCTTTTTGTCGATTTTTTTTGTTTTGTAGGATTATTCATTGCCACAACCGCCTTCTGGTTAATGTCTTTTCGAACATGAAATGTCATTTCACTGCATATCTAGCTTTGATTAAAGAAGCAAATTCACACCAAGCTTGAAAGAAAATACCAAGTGTGTTCTTCAATATTCAATACTTGAAGTGAGGCCTATTTGTAAGCCAAATATAGAAAAAGAAAGTCTACCTAATTGAGTGGGAGTTTCTTATTTAAGTATACTGAGTGAATTTTTGTTTGATTATGTCTTGTTTCTGGTTTTAACTTTTTATCTTTAAATCATTTTAGATGAAACATGTGATTCTTTTCAATATATAGCGATAATGTGTAAGATACGAGCATAATGAGACGTGTCGATGTATCAAAATATGGCCAACCCGCGAAAAGACAATGAACCTGATTCCTTTATGTTTTTCCAAGAAAAATTTCTGCTGTGGAAACCAAGTTATGTATCTAACAAAACTCTCATAGATCAATATGTAACATTATTTCAACTAAATCGGTTTATTAGAACCAATCTGTATTAAAGCAAGAAACCGGTAAGGACCTAACATAATCATCACCTTGACCGACCCTTTCACATAATCGAGATTGGAAACTTTGCGACCAAGCACTGCTGGAAAACCAATGGTACGTAGTTTATATGAAATGAACTTGTACTGATGGGACTTACTTTAAAATACTGTGAAAATAGCTTTGTTTATATAGAAAGGTTGGCTCAAAGCTTAATACAATTGTCGGTAAAAACAAATTGTATTGTAAGCTAGCTAGCTAGCGATCATACTCAAAGGAAAGAATATGTAAAACTATTCGACTTTAATAAACTCTTGAAAATCTTCCAAGTACTGTACACAACTTAACGATCATGGATAAAAAATCTCGTCTTGACATGTTCAAACAAGCTATAAAACACGATGTGAGTCCACAATCAACAAAAGTTTTAATCACTCGTACTCATACTTCATTTCACATTTTAACAAAAAAAAAAAAAAAAAAAAATGTAGAGTTAGATATTATGCTGGATTACAATCTTATATCGGCATGTCGATTATACTGCTAGAAATGAACGCCGATAAACGATATTCAAAGGGTACCTCCAACCCAGGAAGCGTATACGAGAGTGTGTGCAATGTGTGCGACCGTACTAGACCTCAAATTTTTAGGGGCCACAAAAATATATACGACGTTATATAAAAGTTTTCTTCAAACAAAAATTGTTCAACGTATTTAGTTATCGTATAAGCTTTCACATAGGGCTTCCGTTCCCTCAACCACGACACTTTCTACCCCTTTTACCGATTTTATTGACAAGACAAGACAACTTTTTATGATTTTTTGTTCCAAATCTTTTGTCTTTACTATTTTTGACTTGTTAGACTTTATATTTTATGTTTCGCAGTTCTATAGTAAAAATAAATAAATAAATAAACAAACATATATATTACAATCATTTCAAGAGTACTAACAACTTATTTCATGTTCAAAGAAAAATTATTTACACACTCAACTTTTTTATTGTAAAACATATGAATTAAACATTTATAGCGTTTATACATTATATTTTAACTAGTTGTACATTAAAATGTGAAAATCAAAAATTGATGCCCGCAAATCATTCACCAGATTCAAATCGTCTAATTATTAAAGTAGAACATAGTCCTAAAATCTATCATCAAAAAAATATTCTGTCCTTAAAAGTAATAAGCATAAAGCAATGAAAGTACAACAGACATGGAGATAACTAGAGAATTAGCATAGTCCATATATCATGGAGATCTTATGTTGTGAACTTGATATGAGGCCATAGTTTAAGGAATGAACATGTTTGAACAGGGGATAGTTACTTTTTCATCAAATGCAAAGTATGCAATTGTCACTAAAACCTCCTGTATCTTTTTTCATTATTCATTATCTTTATACAATACTAAAGTACTTTAGAATTAATAGACTTGTTTCCTAACATACGTGTCGATTTATTTCATACTGTTATTTTATGGGTCAAATGAGTCGAGTTTAATACCTTAGCTAGAATAGAAATGTATTTTGAATCGTCTCTCAGATATAGTACAAACTAGGGCCGAGCAAATCCACCCGAACCGATAAACCGACCGAAACGAACCAAGCCGACTTTTTCGGTTCGGTTTCGGCTTTGTATATTTTCGATTTTTGTCAGTTTTTGTTCAATTCGGTTTCTTCGGTTCGGAACCCGAAAATCGACCCGAACCAAGTTATTCAATTCGGTTTCGGTTTTTATATGTATTTTTATGTTCTAATTTATTTTTATTTTTTATTTTTTTTTCTTTTTCGGTTTTTGTCACGTCGGGTCGGGTTTGACCCACCCCTTAGTACAAACTCATTCTTTCTTCTTTTTTTATTATTTTTTTATTTTTTATTTTTAATGAAGAAATATGAATTTTCTTTAATATTCATGTATGTACAAAAAATACTACTCCACAAACACATATGTTTAATGATAATAATGACGTCAACAAGAATAATTGATTTTACATGTAAAGCTTGCACAATTGATGCACGTCACCAATGGTTCGACAATTGATGACACCATCAGTTGCCTAAATGCCTAATAGGAACTCCTTATCCAAATTTTGAAGAACAGCCAAGCAAAAAAAATAAACGTATATCAAAAACTTAGAATGTTCTCATTTTGCGATTAATAATGAATATCACATTATGATATATGAAATGGTCGTGTTTATTTGGAAACCCAAAAAATTACTAATTTAATAGTAAAAAAATAAATTACTAGGAAAATTCAAATTGGAAAAGATTGATTATTTATGATACTGTTCTGATGATTACTGTCGACACAAAATTTAAACGTTTAACCAAAAACAATTTCAGTTTTCAATCTATTTCACCGTAATTAACTTTGAAATTTAAGACATTAAGTACTTTACGTAATCACAAAACTTTGTAACAATTGACCGTCTCATTCGCAAGTTTCAATTTATTCAGTTAAATAGTCCATAAACTCTAGCATAACAGTTAGAATGTTCAAGTTTGAAAATGAGACTATCAGAGTTGTTTACGTATGGTATGTAAACAGTGGTTGTGGGAGATTGTTCTAATCGTATGTTAAGTTCCGTTTGTGACGGTAAAAACCCTAATGTGAGAATGAGTATTTAAAGTTGGGTTAATGCTTAATGCGGATTAAAATGATGGTTGGACATTTAGTGTATGTGTTCGTGATACGTGTAAAATGATGAAAATGAACTTGGCCATTTCTTGGGATGATGTATCTATTTATAAGGACGAGGGTTAGGAAAACATCTAGATCTTTTTCATTCTAGAAATTCAGAGTCGATCTTGTTTATATTGTGGAAATAATATAGGCAGAGAATATTTCTAGACATGGATTCAGTTGAAATCTGACTTGTAAAATATTCATGGTTGTATGAATATTGGATTGACCTGACCGAAAACATCACATCATGGATCATAGTCGAATTGTAAGTTTCTACGTGGTTAAGTCTTTGTCCATAGACTTGAGAAATATAGCATTATATTAATGTTGTAGTATGCTCGTGTCATAATATATAATTATACGGTTAGATACATGTGAGCATCTAAGGTCACACACTTACAAACAGAGGTACCATTAGTTATAATATAATTATAGTATTTACGTTATAACAACATCCAAGTAACACGGAATTATGAAATGGGCCACTAATCAACAAGTTAGACTTATTAGATTTGTGTCGAACTCAAGTAAATGGCAAGCCTATCTACTTGGTCTATATGGCCGGCCTATGAGGGTCCAAGAAGAATGGGAATAAGCCTAGGAACTTGCAAAGGGAATAAGATTAAAAAGTTTTTGATCGAAAACATCAAAAGTATATCCTCCCCTCCTCTCTCGAATATTTGGTCGATCCTAAGGTTACCACCTAGGTTTTTGGTCTTGTTCAATTAAACTATTCCAAGGGTTTTGTAGAGTAATTCAAGTGTTACTATGCGACAAGCATCGTGTAATACCCCAACCCGACAATGGCCAAAGTGTAACATTATGGAGTCAAATCAGAACATTAAATACGCAAGCGGAAGACTTTATTATAAAAGGATAACTAGGTCAACATTACAATCTGAAATAAAATCCAAGAATACTAAGGTAGGGTTCGTCCACTAAAAGCTCCTACACTCATCACTCAATCCCAGCCTCCAACTTGATACCTGCCGCAGGGAAAAGGAAAATGCGCCTGAGCTAATGCTCAGTGAACAGATATAACGAAACAAATAATTGGGTCAATGAAAATATCAATGGAATCAAAAGGAACTGTTGAACAAGGAGTCATATAACAAAGGATAAAGTATAATGAACCATAAGAAGATCAAATGATGTCAACAAGGTCAAACAGAAGTGCCCACGAACTCAGAAAGCATACAATATGCTTAGTCACAATAATCCATATATCAGTCAATTCATTAGTGTACATGGAGTAGCTAGCTCCAACGTACCAGAAGTGAAATGGAGTGCATGGCACACACACCAATCACTAAGTCAATCAATATCCAATCATTCATTTAGCCTAGGATGCATCCATACGCTCCTTGCAAAACAGAATACATATGCAAGTACGAGACTATACATACATATAACAGAATGGCAATATGCACCATAATCATTATAACAGAAGGGAACGCTATGGATCAATCACACCTCCACAGAAAGTGTCACGCCATTGGTGCCTCAATGACATGGCCATGGTACCTCCATGGCTAGATAATACTTTGGGCAATGGGTCAATTCGAATGGATCAAAACAAAGGGATCATAACAATGCGATCATATCAGATGGATCATATCAATGGTTCAAATCAAAAGGGTCATATCAACGAAACATATCAAATGGATCATATCATAGCAACGAATCAAAGTCAAGGATCGAAAAGTAATGAGATCAGAACCCTTACTAAAAAAGGGTAGAATATCTGTACCAATACGAAATGCAATGAAAGAATCTTTAAAAGGAAGACTGAATATCCGTACCTTAATGTAATTGAACGGAAACAGACGAATCAATAGACGGTACGTTTTCTTTAACGAATCTACATAGATTAGGGTTCATAATGTATTTAGTAAATTTCCACATTTAGTCAACTTAGGGTTTAAACGATATTATTAAAGTCATTTTAGGTTACAAGCATTAATGATTGGGTCATGGGTTTTTAAAACACAATAAATGTCATAAATGATCCAATTAGGGTTATAAATATGTATTAAATGTCACTAGGTTTAGGGTTTCTATTAAAGTCTCCTTAACGATAAAATAAATGTCACCACTTATGGTTAGGTTAAATAATTCCTATTTAGGTTTTCTAAACACATTTCAATTAAATGTCGAAATAAATATTACTATTTAAGGTTTATGTGATTATTATAGGGTCAAAACGGAAATAAACGAAGGTCGGTTACTTATTATTTCTAAATTTATTCGGATTTAGGTTTCGTGATTTTAGGGTTTTACACATCGAGTGGTATACAATGACGTATAGTGTGGACTTATTTAGAGGTGATTTATTGGTTGATCACCAGGGTTTTGTATTTGGTAAATCAGGTTTGTGTTTGCCTCCTCACAATCTATCAATCACACTATAAAGGTATAACATACCTGTTGTTTTTATACGATTAATCATATGACTAATAGGATCTGCTCTTGGTGATTTATCTGTTGCATTTTATATTTATATTTATATTATTTATTTGTAAAATCACCAATAGTTGTATCACGAGCCATCATATGATTATTGAGTACATGTAAAGGTGGAAACAATTTTAAAGCAACCCCTTGGGTGAATTTTTCTATAATAATTCGACATTTAAATGTCTTAAAAATAGTGTTTAATGACTCTAAGGCCATGGGTTACATGTACTAATCAGTCTAGTCAATTAATTACTTTGATTCGTTGGCTAATGATTTTATTTCTTGTCATTTAATTTTGTCGAATGGCAAATACATGCATGTTTGTCCATAGACTTAGCCAACAACTTGTTTATTCCTAATATTAGTGTATTAGTATGTTTTATATGCAAATTAAAACCTAGACCATTCATGCCTTGATTCGTAATTTATTTGTCATTAATTTCAGTTTTGGCTTTTGCCTTTGTTTCGGCCTTTATTATTAGTCTTTAATTTTGGTTTTGCCATTGTTTGGGCATTTTACAGTATTTAAGTATAGTTGTATTTTACTATTCATATATTGTAACTGATGCATGGAAAATGATGGGGAAGGAGTTAAAGGCATAAAAGCAAAAACGGACATGTTGGACCTTGCTATAGTAAAATTGGATTCCCTGAGTTTTACTAGGTCATTTTTTCTGAAATTTCTTTTGCATGTTCATAACTCAATGGGCTACAACTTTGAAGAAGTATGCTTTGATTGGGAAAGACTCCTTCTATGGGTTTTGGGCCTTTGAAGTCGACGGAATTTTCTGGCAGATTCTGTAATCATGTGCATTTAGGGTTCTACTTGCTCTTGATAAGTCTTGGAGCAAGTGGGAGCCCTCCTTATGATTTTTTGGCTTGTCCCTAGTTGACCTTTTAGTTCTCGTGATGGCTCAAGAGACCAACGATAGTTTATTTATCAGTTGAGGATGTGGTTGTGTGTTTATTTACTTGCTTTTTATATATGCTTTGAATAGATGTAACTTGCAAATGTTTTTCAAAACTTGAAATAAAACACACACTATTTTAAAACTAAGTTTTAGAGGATTTAGTTTAACTAAGTTTAAATATGAATTTAAAACTTCATATTATTGTTTTACAACATAACACTTAAACTTGTTATGCATGTTATTTATTTTATGTATTATTCAAACTATTTATAATCCACTTAGGTTATATATTAGTCATTAAAATGGACAACTTGACATACATAAAATTATAATAATGATTAGACTTAAGTTAAGAGTAGTTTTAACTTATGTTACGAAGAATGAAAGCATGCTTTTTCATACACCTTTTAATTGACACGCTTTATCAAAATATTTATCTGTCACAAGTTAAGTCATGTTGTCCAACCGCTTGAGATCACTTGCAATTTCCTTTTGCTTATGCATAAGACCTAAGTTGAATTGCAACACAGGGTGATTATTCTCTATGCATGAGACCTAGTCATATTTTCACATTCTCAAATTGGATGACTTGATCGAGTTAAGCAAGTGAGATCCTTAACCCGAGGCAATGATGGGACTAAACATGCTTATAAGATACTAGTTGCTCATTCTCTAGATGTCATGGCTCTCATAAGGATCTAAGAGTTGCACATGTAATGCAATTGGTAATCGTTGCCTACCAATTGAATATACTATTACTAGCAAATCAAATGATGTGATAGTAGAAGCTTAATATAGATATTAGCCTTTTCGTAAATTAATTGTTTTAAAATTATAACATGGGGTAGTTAATTTATAAAAGGATAATTATTGAAAATACTAAAACAAACTTTGTAAATTCTATTAATGGTATTAATGCAACATAAACTGTAAATAATGAAAAAGACAAACCAAGTCTCATTTCCTTGCAAGAAAGAGACTCACTCTTATCCTTTTCCCTTGTTCGAGAAAGCTAGAATATGAATACTTCATTTTTTTTCCAATTCTAATCAAATTCAAAGAAAACTTACTCATGAAATCATAATATCATGTGAAAATCAAAACAATTAAGTACGGTTGCATATCTTATTCTTTCAAGTCATTTTCACAACCCTAGATCTTGATTTGAATTTTTTTGAAACATATAAGATAATCCGGTAACTAGATAACACATTTTCTATGGAAACAACGGAAACGTGGTGGGCCCATAACCCACAGGTCCCAAAATTGAAACCTGGCTGATAGATAGTTACTAAAATGATAACAACTTAAACTCATCAAGACACAATATGATTTTCTATAATTAGAAAATGAAAATATCAAGAAACCGCAAAAGTGATGAAGGCAATAACTAGCATGTCTATCTAGAAATTTGGTTCAACTCATTAAAGGTGATACATGCCCTTGGTAAAGTAAGCCTATTAAGGAGGAATTGCATGTCAATTTTTGAGTTAAAGATAAGCATAGATGGCTAGTCCATCATCTACATAGTAGAACTTGACATACTTTCTTGTATGTCTAAGTACATGTTTACTAGTCCGTGCGACTCACATTAGCAATAATGTGTAGACGTTCAAGATAAAGAAGGTTAATAAATTGCTACTTGCTTTTAACTGGTGAAGAACACTTATAATGTTGTCTAACCCAGTGGGAGCAATGCGTTTTATTTTTGAGATGACATACTTGTAATATTGTCTAATTCAGTGGGAGCTATGAGCTTATCACCTTATATAAGTGACCCATTTTATTATAGCTTGTCTTGAAATAATACACTACTTTTCACATTTGAAGCATCATAGTTTATATAAGAATCATTGCATATTATTTTATAAGATAACTTGTCACTTTACTGACGTCGCTTCCTGAAATGTTTTTTTATAAAATAGTTATGCACGATTCCTTATTAAACGATAAATTTCTGCATATACTTGTAATGCAAATATATTTTGAGTTTGACTTACATCATATTTTATCTGTTGTCATATTGTTCATACAAACAAACGAGCGTAGTGTTGTTAATATACTTACATGATGTTGTGTCATGCACAAGTGGGAGAAATCTTAATTGTGTGCAAAGTACAACACATAACAATATGACTAATGGTTTTTCTTAATCGCAAGGTAAGAATGCTAATAATTTACTAGGACTTATACACAGTGATGTATGTTGCCCTATTTAGAACTAATGACAAGAAATGATAAAGCTACTTTAGCATATTCTATAAATGGTTTAGCCATTATGATTGTGTCTTCTTGTAAAGACATAAACATGAAATATGCAATTAACTTGAAATTACTATTGAAGCCAAGAGTAGGCATTCATAATTAATTTAGTTAATATGCTTATGTCTTCTTGTTAAGACATAAACATGAAGTCCTTAAATTATTTAAAGAATTTTAACATAAAGTACGTAAGTAACTTGTCATATCTTCTTGTTAAGACATGTACATGAAGTCCTTAACTTGCTCAAAGCCTTATAATATATAGCATGCAATTGATTTTAAAATACTATTAATGCCATTCGGTTTGACAAAGTTGGCAAGTATGTAAGCCAAAGAGTAAAAAATCATCTAAGGAGTTGTGGTAATTGTCTCACAATCTCAATCTTGATGAATACCACAATTTCATTATATGTTTGACATGGAGAATCAAACTTTATTGACATTGTTACTGTTTTACCTCCAAAGCTATCAATGTTAGAAAATTGAGTATATCGTTCATATACTCAATATTGTTCAAATCAAAAAGGTAATTAAGACACCATCAAGTTATGAAATAGGATGACTTCCATTAAGTCTTGATTAAAGTTCTAAATTTCTTAAAATCACTTGAAGTATATTATTAACAAACTATAGTTAAGAACTGCCAATGTATTTTGTACATCCCAAAAGAGAACAACTTATTATTGCTCAATATTCTGAGTATTTAGAGAATTGTCTCTTCTTACAAGAAGCAAGTGGGAGCATATGTAGATCTTGAACAGATTCAAGAACAAAATAAACAACCTTTTTAATACACTAGTATACGACATGATGAGGTGTAACATGTAAATGTAAAAGCTAAAACTGTTGTAACTCTCATTTGTAAATCCGAAGTACCTCAAGCACCTAAATGATATGGTTGTTGTATCAATGTTGAGGAACAAAAGTTAGAAGATCATAGTGAACCTGATGGCTACAGAGACACATTGTTGGATCTTGAATCCAATAAATGGCTCTAGCCTATGAATGTTGTTGGTACAGATGATGACTAAGATCCCCTTTGTATTTTAATGATGATAAATATATATTAGGAGATACTTAAAATAAACAAACGAAAGTGTCTTTATTCACTTTCGTGGCAAACCACATTAAATATTACTGCACTTTTTAAAAATAATCATCGTGATTATCCGTTCAGGGAATCATCAAACAGATCAGCAACGTATCATCTCTGGCTTGAATAATTCTTCTCTTACTTCTTCCCGCTGAAGGCTGAAGTAATGCATACCAAAAGTATCAAGAGACCACTTCCCCCAAGTAGTTGAAGTGATGCAATCAGTCTCATTGTATGAAGCTTAAAAACCCGAAGTACACACTCAATCCCATTAATGAAGTCAAAAACATAACATCAAGATCAATTAAGATCAGAAAATGCACTTTTCTCCCTTCAGGAGATTGCAGATGAGAATTGCTACAGGAAAGTCAACTAAGTCCCGAGTGTAAGCAATTTATCACGTATGTAGTCGAAATGATAATACCAAGACAGTACCACAAAAGCAACTAAGTACCAGATGTAGTCGAAATGATAACATCAAAACAGTACTATAAGAAAACAAGTAAGTCCCGAATGAACACATTTCCTCCTTCAGGATAAAGACTAACTAGAGGAATCAACATACCATTGTGTACCTCTTTTATCATCAGAAACTGTTTCTTTCATCTTTTCCCCCACGTAGTTGAAAAATACACCAAAAGCCACGAGTTAAGAAGAAGTATAAAGTTCATCACATGTACTCGTTGTGTGTTCAGATGTATGTCTCCTTCCCCTTGATGGTTTTGATACCTCAGAATCATCAATACATTTTATGCACATATACTTGAATCATGTGAGAAGAAAAAAATTTGCTCAAATGTAAGAGATTCTTGAAATCTTAAACGACCCTTATGTAGGCTATTTGAAGTGACTAATGATGGAGCAAACCGGATATACCAAACTTGAAACTGAAGTAGAATTCCCCGTTCTCTTGACTTAAGCTTGCACTAATGTTGGAAGAACAGTGTAGAGAATTTATGCACCAAGCAAATCTCTAAGTACGTACCCAACCAAAGTATGAGACATTAACACCTCTTGCGATTATCCACAACGTCATCTGCGTGTGACACTAAGTACTACAACGTAACTCCTTTAAGTGATAGTTAACCATGTCTTTAACCTTCCATCCCGACTGCTGGTAACTAGATAAACCAAGTCTTCAACTTAAATCTTAAGCACGAGAAAGTTATCATTGAAAGTCATGCATCCAACCAACCCCGACTTCAAGATAAAATAAGATCACGCCTTTATGAAAGTCAACTTCAATCTCAAATAAGTGATACCCGATCAACTCTTTAGTCAAAATTAGTGTCAAATGCCCAACAAGTGAATAAACATACAATCTAATGTACATCGATCCACTTAATGACTGAACAAGCATGGGAAAATATGGCGAATTCGTGATGGCAAGAGCACTCTTGTTGTCACATTATAGTGGAATCTTGTTGAACCAAAGGCCATAATCCGCCAATTAAGATCTTATCCATAAGATATGAGAACAACATCCGGATAAAATTCCATTCAAAAACGAAATCTTCACATCCATTTGGTAGACAACCATGTTCATATAAGCAGCAAATGCGATGAAAATACAGATGACCTCTAGTCGTGCAACCGAAGCAAATGATTCCTCACCATCAATGCCTTCTTCCTAACGATATCCACATGCTACCAACCTTGCCTTGTTTTCCAAACCTCCTCCCAGTTCATCAAGTTTGACCTTGTGTATCCACTTTAAAGTGATACTCATAACGCGATCTGGATGAGGAACGAGCTCCCAAACTTTAAGTATTTCAAACTCATTGAGCTTTTCTTGCATAGCTTCAATCCAGCAGGATTCAGTTAATGCTTCTATGTAAGTTTTAGGTTCTTTTAAAGATAGGAAAGCATCATAGCAACAAAACATGGCTTGAGTGTGTAGTTAGAGGCATGTAGAGACCGGTCTGGAAAATTCACCAATAATGTTTTAAGGTGGATGATCCTTGGTCTATTTTCCTTTATGTTCTTGTGGTTTTTTTGTAGTGTGCACAATGGAAGGAAAAACAATCCGTGATAAAGAGATTCTTCAGAACTAGGTTCTGGGAAAGGAATACCAAAGAACGGATCATTATTCATGTTTGCAACTTCAATATCATGAAAGTCATCATCAATACCTTAAGGAATAACTGGATATTGGTTTCTTGAGTATTTTGAGTTATACTTGTAGATGGTGCATCTTGATCAATGGTAATTGATGAAGGTGAACCAGTTGAGTCAGCAGGAATCGGAGCAGGAGCTTCAGGAACTGGATGATCAACATTCGGTGGAGGTTGGAAGTATTCATCAAACATAGGTTGAAACAATAAATCCTGGTCATCCTTAGTTAGTGGAACATTAGGTGTTGGAGGAGGCACTTGTGGCACGAGTCCTGTACTGATTGTACCAGGAGTCAAAAGTATTGACGCGGGTCCTGAACTGATGTGAACAGGAGCCGTATGACCATTTTTCAAACATCAATCAACATGTGGTTTATTCACATTTCTCTCCATAAAAAATTGCATATGAGGTTGCCATTTTTGATGGAATAAGTGAATAAAAATATAATCCAATGTACGTTGATCCACTTGATGACAAAATGAGCATAGGAAAAACATGAAGCTTGTTGATGAGAATGGTCATAAACAAGAAGATTTCTCTTCTTTCGATGATAAGGCATAATGAAGCATACACCTTTCTTTTCTTTGAGGAACGGGGCCCAAGGGGTTGTCTGCAGACGCCATTTTGTTGACATTGAGGAACGAGGCTTGAACTGATATGTTCAAACATCATCTTTCATGTTCATCAAATTTGAGTTTCATGAACCCCTAATTTATGAGATATCAGTCTTTTCGGCAACCAAACTCTGAGTCTTTCTTTAATAGGAGTGAACGATGTACCTGCACTTAAGTAAAGACTACCTGCACTACCATTAAGAGTTTGTTCGCATTTATATGGTTAGTGATATCAGCATCTAAACCATTTTGGGTTTCACAGTCAACCTTGGTTTTGCAATTAGTGAACATCTTTCTAGTAGGTATCCATCTAAGACCAGCAATCTTCAAAATTCTACCCATCGGTATCCACTTAAGACAAGATCTAGGAGTGTTTGGTTTCTAATGCATAGTGGAAGACTTGTTGAGAGAAAACCTTTGTCCTATAGCAATCTGCCTACCAGGTTCTGAAGTATAACTCTTTGGTTCTACGGGCTTGTTGTGGTTTCTAGTCTTAGGGGATTGAACCTTAGTATGAGTATTCACTTCCTTCAGGAATTTTGTTATACAATTATCATGATTTGCATTAAAAACACATTTCTGACAAGTCGAGCACACAAAGTGCTTGGATTCATAAAAAGATCTAGAATTCTTAGAGTGATCTGCTATGGGAATAGCTTTAATCGATACGTAACTAATCTTAGGAATAGGAAAATTCCTAGTCCTTTTATGTGTGTTTTTCTTAGCATCCTCTAGGATGTGATTCTGAAAACTGTCTTTATGTTTAACATGTTCCTTTGGCGTTACAAATGACATACGCTTTGAACTAATCCTAGAAGAACTAGAAGCACTCATATGATGTTATGCAAAAGCATATTCATTTTTTTTAGGTATAGACTATGAAGTGACTGGTTTTAACCAAACTTCTTTCGCATCAACTTGGGAGGCAAACCGTGGCTTTGAAAATTTTGATCATTCAGATCTAAACGCAGTTGGTTGTCTAACAACTGATTGGTTTCTAAGTGGTTATGAAACTGGTTACCCCAAGATTGATGGTTTTGCAAACTTAGTGTTCACACTATTTCCTATTAATTTTCTTAACTCGTTTCTTAATGCTATAATTGTAAAACCCTTTTCCTGAAGTTGAGCTTTGAATTCATCATTTTTGGCAATCAAAGAAGTTGTTTGTTCTATAGTCTTAGTTCTCTTTTCTTTGATAGAATCACATAGGTCTTTGTAATGCTTATTCAAAGTCTCATTTTCCTTAAGTAATTTAGCCACTTTAAGTTCCAATTCGATGTTTCTTGTTTCGTGTTAGATTGAAGAGGTTGAGATGTTCAATAACCTCATGGGTTTGTGGTATGTAGTAACTAGCAACATGGGTTTCTTAGACTTTTCGATTTTACTTTGCTTTTAAAACCAATTTCAGTATATATTTCCTATGCCGAATGCATACCCTTATTAACCCTTAGCCTTAACATTATAATCCGAATAAAAGTCCTTTTTTGATATTTATACTTGGTGCTTAAGCCACGTTGGTGCAGTTTTGTTTCTTGTACAAGCGTATGGTAATTTAATGAATCATATCTGAGCAATTGAGTGTGATTTTCTTATATTCTCCATCATATAAATAATGAGTGTGAGTGAATTATATTTTTCCTTATTTGTGAGGTGCTTAGTCATTGTTGGGAACACATTTTGTATTAATTCAAGTCCTAGTCATTACATTTTGTAATAGGTTGCTTTAATTATCATTTTCTCACTTATTGTTGTTAATGGGCAATGTGTAAAAGCCCACGTTCTATATGCAAGGGAGAAAGGGAAGTGTTTCCCTAGCTTCTCCCTATAAATACTACATGTATGGTTTCATTTATTTTGTTGGTTATTTGATTATCTTAAAGAAACTCTTGCACTTTCATCTTTCTTATATCATTTAATCATCCAATCCTTATATCTATCTCATTCTTATCAATACAATACTTGTGTGATCACAATATGGTGACCTAACAAATGGTATTATTCGCCTACTAGAAGATTGAATTGTATTTCCTAGGTTAACGTGGGGTTTGTGGTGTTTTTCTTCATTTTTGTGCTTGTTTCTTTGTTTCTTTCACTCAAATCTTGAAGCTTGGATATGTTTTAAGGTTGATATAGTGATTAGAAGCTTAGATTTTGCATAAAGTTTAGTTCTTTTTAAGTTTTTTTTTTTTTTTTTTTTTTTTTTTTTTTTTTTTTTTTTAGTTTTTCATCTAGTTTCTTGATTTTGTAGCTTCTTTAGTGATAGAAAACTTGCATTTCTTGGTTAAAAAGTTGCTCTTTATTATTTTCTAAGTGTTTTAGAAGTTATTTAGTTAAAAGAAACTCTTTGGAATAACTTTTTATGCAAAAATAGTGCATTTTTGAAGTTCCAGACCACTTTACGTGTAAGTTTTCAACCATTACCCATATTTTTCGCAAAAAGTGGTCAAAACCCTTATTTTACGCATAACTTTAGCCATAAAACCCTTTTCTTACGCAAAAGACAAAGTTCTTACGCATAAAACTGATTTCCTACGCATAAGGTTGATTTTTTACGCGTAAGATCTTCTGTGACCATTTCTTACGCTTAAGTTTGGAAGGCTACACATAAGTTAGGATCTTACGCGTAAGTTACTGATTTTACGCAAAAGGTTAATCTTCAAGACTCTTCAACGTGCTACTGTGACTCAGTACTTCCCTAGCTTAGACAAGTTTGAGAGATTTGTTTGGTTCTTTAGCCTTACGCATAAACATCAGCTTAAGTTTAAGCCAAAGTTTACGCATAAAGCTAAGTTACGCCTAAACTCGCTAGTTTACGCATAACTTACCCTTTACGCCTAACCTAAAGTTTACACATAAGTTCTAAGTTTCACGTAAGATTCAAGTTATCCATAAGATCAAGGTTTTTCTTCAAAGGTACTTACATTTCAATCATATACAAAGATCCATCATCCACACAAGTGTTAAACATGTCTCAACCACTGTACTAAAACTTCTCTCATACACAACATCCTCAACAACAGCAGTATCATCAACAACAGCAATATCATCAACAACAACAGTATCAACAACCTCCACAATATCATCAACAACCGGTATATCCACAACAACATCTCTTAATGCAACAACATCAGTTCATTCCTCTACAACAACCATACCAAATGCCACAACAACCAATCCATCTTCCACCCAAACACCCTCATTGGTTTGATCGGATGTGTGAAGTAATCACAACTCAAAAATAAGACATGAAGCAGGATCAATTGACACACCCCCGATGCTTACACCCGATAACTATGTTCAGTGGGCAATTCGATTCCTAAGGTTTATTGAACTCAAGAAACCCCATGGCAAATTCATGAAACAGGTAATCCTTGAAGGACCATTTCAGTGGCCTCCAAACATTGTTGAAGGTGATCCTAATGCTGATCCTCCACGGCCAGCTTCTGAAAAACTTGTTCCTGAGTCTCAACTTACCTCTGATCAACTACTTCATCGTGAAGTAGATGAATATGCCATGATCTACATACTTCAGGGAATCCCTAATGCAATCTTTCGAAGTGTTGATGCTTAGAAAACGGAAAAAGCTATGTGGGAACACATCCAACTCTTAATGGAAGGCACTGAACTAAATAAAGAAGACACGGAATCTAAACTTTACATGGAATACACAAACTTCATGACTGAACCAGGGGAGACACTTGAATCTTACCACCGCTTCACCAATATCATCAATGATTTGGACAAACATGAGGTCCATCTACCAAAGGATTGTAGTCAATACTAAGTTTCTCAGTTGTCTTGGTCCTGATTGGAAAAAGTATGTGACATTTGTTCGACAAGAAAAAAATCTTCATAATGCACCATATGGTTTGTTGTATGACTATCTGAAGCACCATCAATCTGAAGTTGACAAAGATCAAGCTCTCCGAGGAGGTTATTCACCACCACCAACACCAAACTCTTTATCTCTCGTTGCTCAATCTCATCTTGCTCCACCTCCGTTGTCAAATCATGCTTATGTCCAAGAACATAATTACTCCAATTACCCACAACAAGCACCCTCAAACCAAATGATCTCGTATGATTCGTCACAGCAATCTGCTTCAAATCAACTTGTTCCATATGATAACAGTGACACCATGTACTACACAAATACAAATGATGATGAAGTTGAGGACTTCAATACATTGAATCAGGGACTCGCACTTATTGCTCGTGCCTTTAGCAAGTTGTCAAACAAGACAAACAATCGTCCTCGTACTTCATCTAACACAAGGAATCAAGCTGTTATTCAAGATAGTCGGGTTGAAATACAAAATCGTAACTATGGAAGATCAGGCTCAGGTGGTTATTCAGGAAATTCAGGAAATGGACAAAGGTTTAACAATACTAGGGGATTAAGGAACAATGCTGGTGCTCCACAGAAACGAGTTGAAATTGTTGAAACTGGGAATTCAGATTCTGTAAATGCTGTAGTGTGGTGCTACAACTGTAATGGAAAAGGTCATATTGCTACTTCATGTCCTAAACCAAGAACTCGAGGCAGAAAGTTTCATAAGCAAGCATTACTCTTAGCTCTCAAGGATGAAACAGGTGGAACTTTCACAGAAAAAGAAAACAACTTCATGGCCAGTGCATATGATGATGATATGGAAGACCTTGAAGCTAATGCTGCTGTAATGCTAATGGCCAACATGCAGGAACTCCACATGAATGATTCAAGCCTAGTGTTTGACACTGACGGGCTGTCTCAGGTACATGATCAGAACACGTGCCTAATACATGAAATTGCATCACCCTCTACTTCTACACCAGACAAGGCGCAAGTTGTTCAATCTGACTCATCTTTATCTCCTCAAGAAGATGAACAAATGAACACAGTTGTTATATTTGATGATGACAATGATCAAATTAACACAGTACTTTTATTTGATGATCCCATTGAGGATGAAAAACATGATCATGTTGAACAAAATGAACCTTTGTCTGATCCAAACTCTGACCTTATGTTGTTGACCAACCAACTGAATGCTTAAATCTTACAAATTAAAAAATGCAATGAGAAAAATAAATCATTAAAAGAAACAAATGCATTAGTAACCTAGGACCTTGAGTGCTATAAAACACAACTGTCAAATTTTGAAAATAAAGAAAAAAGTGAAAAAAAAGTTTTGAAGTTACGTTTCAAGAATATTATAACAAAGAACAAAATCTTCAGCATTAAATGAGGGAACTAATTGAGTCTAATGGCAAATTGGTTTCTCAATTAGAAAATGAAAAATGTGAGCTCAAACAACAAGTTGAACAACTTAAAAATGAGCTTTCAAAAATAAAAACAGAGTTGTCAACTTGTAAAGCTGATTTTTATGAACATAAAAAGTTGAAAAGGAAAAGAGAAAATTCTTTAATTAGTGAAATTGTGGATCTTGAACGTCAGCTCAAAGAATTTCAACATGTTTATAAAACTGGTGGATCTGTCACAACAATTCAAAAGTTCACTTTGAAGCCAAACTCTCATGGAGGCTTTGCTCTTGGTGACAACAAACCTCGTTTTCTTCACTCAGCACTCAAGGAAAATCCTAAAATTTACAGTATTGAACAAATGCTTGATGATTCATTGTGCGTGTTGTTATACATGATACTGAGGAATATGAGGAAATTGAAGAATAGAGTCGATAAAAAATGAGTAAAAAACCATTTTGTTAACCATATGATTATTCAAAAGCTCCCCATATTTCTAAATCTTTTATTCCTCAAAAAGAAATGCCTGAGAAATCATGGTATGTGACTGAATCATATATCTCATCTTCAAATGTGGATCCTGTTCAAATTGTGGCACAAATAAATGGTCCTTTACCATCTTCTGATGAAATAACACCTTTGCCTAAACGTTATCTTGTACTTCATTACTTTGACTCGTTTATGCAAGACATTGAAATTTTGGAAAATGCAATTGAACATAACTCAGAAATAAAAATTGCCACTTTTCAATATGCTTATGAGAGAGAAAAGAGAGAAATTTTTCAAAAACAATTTTTGCCATTTGTTAAACATTTGCGTCTTTGTGCTACACGTTGGGAACAAGAACTCCAAAAAGAAGTCAAATCCATGATAAATATTTTCAAAACAAATGAAAATGCATTTTTGGCACAAAAACAGAGAAACAAAGCTTTACAAAATGATGTTGATCAACTCTTGGAAAAAGTTCTCAATGGTGATATTGTATCTGTTCTCATGAATGCTATTTATGCAACTGGTACTTCTTTATTGTTATGATAGCTTGAGAATCACTATACGTCTCTGTTCTCGCATATTAAAAAAATCCAAAAATAATTTTCATAATTCTATTTTGTTTTGTAAAGCTTATTTTTATATTTGCTTGAGGACAAACAAACCCTTAAGTATAGGAGGATGCTTGCGCTTCTTGCGATTTTCTATAAAAACAAAAAATATTGATATTTTCGAAAAAAATTTTCAAATTTTAAAAAATTTATTTTCTTTTTTCATTTAGGAACTTCTTTTTAATTTTTCTTTTCTTAGATTTGCTTGGGCAAGCAAAGGTTTAAGTGTGGGAGTATTTGATAATGCTCAAATTATACATATTTCTATATGAGTTATCCGTGCTTTTATGTATATATATTGATGAATTATATGAACTTTCGATACTTAATAGACTATATTTGATATTATACGGTGTCGTGGAGGAAATGGAAGAAAACGTGAAGAAATGAAGCTAAAACGAAGAAATAAACTCAAGTTAAGATCTCCCGACACCTGTCCACTGTTTTGGCCATATGTGGAGCATACGGACTCCGTTTTACCTCCCGTTTGCGGCCACGGAAAGCTAAGAAAATTATTTACACCATACAATTGGTGCCAATAGCTGTAAAAGACAACAAGTACACCGTACTTGGCAATAAGTACTGCACACTTTTATGACAGCAACTTAATACTTCATTTATGGAACTTATAACTCTTTGCACTTAATGAATCCGATCATATACTTTTCCATACTTCATCTCCATGTTTTCTAGCATCCCTAGAGCTTATAAAACAGACCCTAACCCCATTTTTACAAAGAGATTGCTAGAGAGAAAGTTCCAAAGTGCTTAAGGTGAGACTAACACCTAACGAGGGCTGAGATGCCCTTTATATACACACGGAATCCTTGTTGGTTTCGTGTTCCTTACTCTTCGGCGTATCCCGATATATTTGGTCTCTTGATCCTTATCCCATAAATAAGAGATCCCATATCAAGACCATAAATAATAATTACGGATTTGGGCCTTTGTAAGCCCAAATCTTGATCACGATAGCCCATGCGTGATGGGCTAGGTATTAGTAATGTCCATTAGTCGGGTTCGTGACCCGAGTGCGGACTATACGTCATCATGTCCCCCAAGTCTAGTATGCGCAAGGTGTAACCGCGTATGCTAGACTAACAACTGTAGCGAAAAATTATCTAGAATGCGTGGCGGGGAAGCTTCAAGTATTTCCCGCCAAAAGGAAATATACGGTGTATCTAGTCCAAATTAGTCCCGAATATCCCTCGGAAATCGTGAGGAGGTGGGTGAAAAGTGCATAACCTTTTGATCTCCCAGCCACACGATTAGAACTAGTGGGATCCACGTGTCGAGCATCCATGTTAGTATGTAACCCTATATAAAAGGTATCTCCCTTTTCACTGTGATTATCACAGTAAAAATAGCATTTCCACCATTGTTAAGCTTTTCAAACTTTGTCAAGAAATCAATCGTATATTAAGGTAATAGCGCGTGCGCATCTGAAACCATCAAATTTTAATCATGGTTCTCAAGTTATCCGACTTTACCTCTGATATAACCGAGGATGAACTTCGTGAGTTCACCTCGGATTATTATATCCCCCTCGCGTTGCACCCGGTAGTACCGGTGGCGACTGCATCTATGGCTGATTTCCCTGAGGGAAAAGTAGGGGTATACACGCACTTTTTTGAATTTGCGAATCAGCGCGTGCCCATTTCGCTATTCTTGTGCGATGTCCTTAATTATTATCGCCTTCATATATCCCAGCTGCACTGCATAGGCGCAGCTAAAATAACCAATTTTGAAGTTAACTGTCGTTTGCTGGCAATTAACCCGACCATCAATCTCTTCCGCGCATTTTATCACACAACGTGGTCAAACAGGTGGGTATCCTTTTCCAAGCGCGCAGGGCGCATTCAATGTTACACGAAAAAGCTAGACGCACTTAGGAATTGGAGGGAGAGGTTTTTCTGGGTTGATAATATAGTGTTCCCTTGGGTCTTTGAGTTCTATACCTAGGGGATGTTACCAAAGGATGAGCACCCAAACCCCGGGACGTACAGCGCAGATGATGCGGAGACGATAAATGCCAACCGCAACCCCATAAACTCCTACCCCGAAGAGTTTTTGGTGCATATGGGGATCAGTCGCAACTACTTCCAACGTCCTGATGAGGTGCCAAATTTTTTGGATGAGAATAACCGGGGTGGGTGCTTGTCCTTCCTTTCCTCCGCATCTGTAGTGTAAGCGCTCTCTTGTATTGTAACTTTATGTAACGCCGTTTTGTTTGTTGTTTGTTGCGCATAGATGGATCTGTTAAGCGTAGTGAAGCTAGCGAAGCATACACTGGTAACCGTAGGGGTGCGCCTCTAAGAGATGGTGAGACACCAATTTTAGAGGCTACTGAAGGTTGCATCATGGAGCTCGTACAGGAGGAGCCGGCGAATGCCTCCCCTGTGATTCTAGAGGCAACCCCAGTGCGCAGTGTACCGACTGAGAGGGTGCAAGTCCTAGAGCTTTCGGGCATAGATTCTTCAGAGGGTATGGGGATCCTGAAGGCTGATAGTGTGCAGGAGGAAGAGAGCCAGGGGTGAAGCGCAAGAAGGCTTCTGGTGATGATGGCGCGGGCACATCCAAGAGAAGACGCCATATTATTACTGTGGATGTGTCCTCCGAGGAGGATGCGTCGCCATCCATTACTGCGCAGGATACAGCTAAAATTCCTTCCCCTAAGTAAGTAATGAAACCTATGCTACGTTTTTTTTCGTATCCTCTATTAATATAATAACCTTGAATCCCTGTCATTTCAGTGATGAAGCTGCAGGGGTGATGCTGCGCATACTAGGAAGTCGCCATCTGAGGTGAGTCTCCCTCAAATGGATGAGCCCTCAAAGGCATGTGAGGATGTGCCTACAGATCAACTGATAGAGGAGCTTAGCTTGGTTGCTGCGCACCAAGCCACATTGGTTGCCCAACTCAAGGCTAAGTATGCTGGTGAAGGGAGCAGCAGTGCGCAGAAAGATGAATAGATTGCGCTACTGAAGGCACAGTTGGCTAGTGCTCATGCTGCAGTAGAGTCAACAAATGCGTACGCCAAGAAGCTCGCTAATGAGAAGATGTCACTATTTGTCCAAGTGAGCCAAGAACGTTATGCTTTTGATCAGTACAAGTCCACTTGCCTTTGGGGTTGAAGTACATGGAGCAGAACAAGAGCAAACACTTCTCCCAGTTGGATGTGTTTCGCAAGACCGTGAAGGATGCACTGGAGAAGCAGGAGGGTAAGTTGCGCAGGCTTAGTATTGAATATGATGTAGAGCTCTACCCACACCTGGTGTCCTCCATCGCTGAGCGCAGGTGGCTTATCAGCCATGGTCTGCGCCTTGCTGCTTTGAGCACCCTTGAGTCTCAAGAGGTTACAGAGGCATTTGGGAATGTTGTTCAATGCGCCTTGGCACGTGGCAAGGCGAAAGCTGTAGAGGAGCTGCACGAGAGCCAAATGTTGAAGGTGCCTATCGCGCAAGTGCCACGTTACAATGGTGATGCCTATGCTAAGCCTGTTGCTGCCATGGAGAAGATGAAGTTGTTAGAGCTTCCTCATATTTCTCAAATGGAGCGCGACAAAGACTACCCCATAGGTGTTATCATGGAGGGGTTGACCTTGGTGAGGCACACAACAGAGCACGCTGAGGCACAACTTGATTACTTCATGAAGCCTGATATGTCGCAGCTGCAGGTACCTGTCTTTGCACGTCCGCGTGACATCCTCAACCCTTTTTCTCTTGAGAAGGAGATCCCTCTAAAGGAATCCTTAGAAGACCACGCTATGAGACTTGCTAGGAAGAAGGGTGTGAAGGGGAAAGCCATCCTTTGTGGTCTCGGTGCAGCACACATTCCGAGGTCTGATGGAGTACCTGTTAGTGTGGCGATGGTGTCACCCAGGGATAGTGATCTGCTGCAGAAGCTTGGGGAAGCTGGGAGTGATGTGCATCGGGTTGGAAGCTCAAAGCTTGAGCGTTCCCATAGTATGTAGGTTGTTTTGGCTTTGTTTTGTAATAGATTAACATTTTTGTTGCACATGTGCATTGTTAAATCTATGTTTTGTATAAACTCGTAGTCCATAATAAAATGTTTATTTGAAGGTGTAATTTGTACGCATGAAGTTTGTACTTAGTTATTTTGTCTTTACGTAAAAGACATCCATGTTATCTTCCAAGAATAAAACTGTTATCGTACTTAAAAGAGATTACCGAATCTATAATCACTTATAACATTATTGTGTATGAAGTCCATAACTTAATGTATATGCGAATATAAAATTCGCAAGTATATGGGTTAACATGCAGCGTACTGCAAATACCATATCAAGGAATCAAGAGTCTTGACTCCTAATTTATTAAACGCGCACAATGTGCATTGTTGCGAATCCATCGTGGGATGCACATTGAACTTACTCGAACGTCTTGAGAGTAAGGTGTTTAACAAGGATGCGTGATCCGATGTTGATGGGTTTACAACCCTCTTACTCAACGAGTTATTTAGTAGGTTTGCTCATCCTTTTACCATCATGGGTTTTAATAAATGCATGCACGCCATGTAGGCAAAAAGATAAATCAACAATATGGAGACATAAATAAAATGTAAACAATAATGTGAAATGTGTCGTGGAGTTAGCTAGAAACAGCGATATTTAATTAATTCTTGCAAGTTTTTGGAAAAAGAAAAAGCATTTGCCTCAACAAAACAAAATGTAAATACATGGACATTTATTGAGCACTTACTAAAGTGCGGAGGTGTCTGTGCACGGGCCGTAGCCTTTCCTAAAGATAGCATCTCTTGAGATTGCAAATATTCCATGTGCGTTGTAGCTCACGGCCATCTATATCACGCAGCTTGTATGCACCTTTGCCTAGTGCTTCTGTGACCTCATAGGGTCCTTCCCACTTTGGTCCAAGTTTTTATGTATCTTCTGTGTGGCTTGCATCATTGGCGCGATATACAAAGTCGCCTGGTCTTAATGAGGTGCCTTGAACTTTAGCATCATAATATCCCTACATTATTGACTTAGCTCTTGCCTCACATATAGCTGCGCGTTCGTGCCTTTCTTCCAATAGATCCAAGTCTATATGTCGCTCGTCGTCATTGGTTGTGACATTAACTTCCGCCGTACGAATAGTTGCATCCCAATTTCAGTTGGTATGACAGCTTCTGTCCCATAGACAAGAGAAAAGGGGGTGTCTCCAGTGCTAACTTTGATTGTTGTGCGGTGCGCCCACAATACGTGCGACAATTCATCTACCCATCTACCTTTGTGTTTATCGAGGCGCTCTTTAATTCCTTCGCCTAGACTACGATTCGCGCGCTCAACCAAACCATTGGTTTGTGGGTATTTAACTGACGCGAAGTGTTGTGTAATATTTAGTTGCGCGCACCAGTCTTTGAACGGGTTATCACAGAATTGTTTTCCAATGTCTGAAATGATCTCCCTAGGTAGTCCAAAGCAGCATACAATGTTCTCCCAAATAAATCGTTTTACTTGATTGCATGTGATTGTTGCCACTGCTTTTGCCTCAATCCACTTAGTGAAGTAGTCTATAGCCACAATAAGAAATTTCAGTCCTGCGATATCAATGCCCCACTTATAGAATGGCCATGGAGAAGTGATAGGCGTTAGCTCTTGTTGTGGTTGGCACGAGATGGGTCTATGAACTTGGCAATCACTGTATTTCTTTATCATATCCCGCGCATCACGATGCATGGTAGGCCAATAGTATCCTGACCGCAAGGCTCGTGCTACAACGGACCGTAGTCCTAAGTGCATACTGAATGAACCGACGTGGATCTCTCGGAGTACGTAATCTGCCTGAAGAGGTCCAATGCACCGAAGCCATGGTTGTAGAAATGAACGTCGATATAGGATACCATCTCGAAGTTCAAACCTCTGCGCTGTGCGCCATATCCGTCGAGCGTCCTTCTGCTCATGGGGTAATATACCCTTGCTTATGAATTCGATGATAGGGGTCATCCATGTATAATCCTGCTCTTCTATCACCGTGGATATCTCCATCTCCGAGATGGATTTGTTTTTCAGGGTCTCCACCAATACTTGTTTTGACAGGTGCGCAAAGCTTGTAGATGCGATCTTGCTTAGTGCATCTGTTTTCCTGTTTTCTCCTCTAGGAACTTGTTTAATGGTGAATCTGTCAAAACCCTAGATTAGGGACTTGGTCTTTTCGAGGTATTGGACCATGTTATCCTCTTTAGCCACATATTCACCCATCACAAGATTGGCTACTAATCAGGAATCGACATTTGCTTCTAGGTTGCGTACACCCATCCGAGTTGCAATGCGTAATCCAGCAATTAGGGCTTCATACTCTGCCTCGTTGTTCGTGGTTGTGAATTTAAAACGCAGTGCGTAAGTGAATTCCATTCCTTCTGGGCTGGTGAGGATAAGGCCTGCACCTGACCCGTCCACGCACGAAGATCCGTCCATGAATAGGACCCATGGTTCTTGTAGTTCTACCACGCTTCTTGAAGGTGGAGCATCAGTATCTGGTTTCTAAATAATGAAGTCTGCTAGTATCTGCCCCTTAACCGCAGTGCGTGGTCTATAAGAGATGTTATGCTCGCTTAGCAACACACTCCATTTTTGTAATTGCCCCGATGCGTCGGGTTTGGAGATAACTTGCTTGATAGGTTGGGCCGTGATCACTGCTATTGGGTGTGCTTGAAAGTATCTGCGCAGTCTTTTAGCTACGAATACTAACGCCAGGACCAACTTTTCCATTGCGGTATAGTTAATCTTTGTCTTCTTGAGTGCTTTGCTTACAAAATATACAGGTGTTTGTACGGAGTTCCTATCTGTCAGTAGCACCACTGACTGCTCCATGAGTTGCAGACATGTACATAATCAACTCTTCCCCTGGTCGGGTGCGACTAGTTTGGGAAGCGCTGCTATATGTTGCTTAAGCTGTTGAAAAGCTTCTTCTGCTTCCGCAGTCCAATGAAAGTCTCCCTTTTTGTACACTTCGTGAGTGTTTTAAAGAGAGGAAGTGACTTATCAGCTGATTTGGACAGGAATCTGTTCAACCCGGCTAGTTTTCCATTCAGAGACTGGGCTTTTTTCAATGTGCGTGATCCTTGCCGTACTGGGGAGTATCCTTGTCGGATTTTTAACTTGTGTTCTGTAATCGATCGTTGCACGCCAGTCATGTGCTTTGGTTCCCATGCGAATATATCTAGATTCCTTTGCAAGAGTGCGCACACGGCCGCTCTGCCTTTATCATATAGCGATCCCCCAATCAATACTTCTTGCTCTGGGTAATCAGGATAAATTGCGACCTTAAGGTTTGATACTTTAGTTGCGTGCTGTTCTGGAGTGCGTGTCATCTCACATGTGACGGTGTTTATCGTGACCCCCGTATTTATCTCGATGGTGAGCGGTTCCGCTACTGCGTTGTCCGCAGCCAGAGTGGGGAAAGAGATTTCGCTCCCATAAGAAAACTTTTGGCTGACCTTTTGCCTAGTCTTTCGCTGCCATGATTGTATCATGTAGATGGTGCCAGCCTTGTCTTTAGGTGTTTCTTTCTTGTTCCCGCTCTTCTGTTTGTCTTTTCCATCCTTGATGTTCTTGACTAAATGATCCAATTTGCCTTCTTTCACTAATTTATCAATTAGTTGGCGTAATTGGACACACTCATTGGTGGTGTGGCCCTTTTGTCCGTGATATTCATAGTATCTGTTCCCTATGCGCCGATCCTTTGGGGTGCGCATTGGTGAGGGTTTGGGAAGTTCGCACCTTCTGTCACAAATATTTCCCTTGGAGTCTTCGTTAGTGGGGTGTATTTGTCATTATCTCGTCCGCTCCCCTGACTGCGGTAGCCTTTGTTACGGTTGCTACTATGGTCATTGGATTGTCTCCTAGGTTGTTCTTGTGACCTATGATTTGAGTAGGCTTTCTTGCTATCCGCAGCGGCTGCTTCCCCTTGGATAAAGGACCTTGTGCACTTCATAAGTTCATCAAAGGTTTGGGGATCCTTATCATTTAATCTTCTGATAAGTTCTGGGTTATTGATTCCGTTCATAAACCCTTAAATCTTTAGTATTTTGGGGCATGCCTTGACGTGAATGCATTCGTCCTTATAGCGCTCCACATAAGTGCTTGTGGATCCCCTTTGGCGTTGTTTTACCCTAGAAAGTTCGATAGGGTTCTTGGCGCACTTCTTCCTTTGAGTAAAGTTCAAGCGAAACGCCTTTCGCAACTCTTCAAACCCATCTATGCTTCTTCGTGGTAGCTTACTAAACCAGGTTGCGCATTCCCCACCAATGTAGAATTAAACATGTGGCACCACACGGGTTGTGGCCAATTTTCGATCGTGGCGGCTGATTCAAAAATTTTTAGGTGGTCATCGGGATCACCCGTCCCATCATAATTTTTAACATTAGCGGGCATTCGCCTTCTCTTATCTTCTGAAAAATCGCTGATGCGCCGAGTGAATGCGTCAATCTTTTGGTGGTGCTAGGGACGGGACATATCTTCGTCCTCCTCATCACGATATCTTCTCTTGGATTTCCAGTGTCCTGTTTCTTTGTCCTCGTTATCCGAGGAGTCACTTGAGGATGAGCTTACCCTTTTTCGGCGCTTGCGCCGACTTTCCTCGGAATCCGAGCTTGAAGGGCTTTCGCTTGGGGAGCGCTGTCGCCCAAGTCTATCATGAACTCTTCGACTGCTAAACCTTGGAGGGCTTTCGCTTGGTGAGCGCTGTCGTCCAAGTCTATCATGAACTCTTCGACTATCCAGCCTAGCGTTGACATTGGTACGTCTTCCATTGTCTTCGTGTTCCTCCAGGTATTGCAAGTCAGCTGCTTCATCATCCACAACTTTCTTTCCAACTCTAGTGAACACTGGGAGTAGGCGGCTATCCTTCTCGCGCCTCTCCTTTCGATGACGCGGTGGGGATGCTTCATACACAGGGCCGAAGTTGAGCCGGGCTTGCAGGCTCTGACTTGACCTTCTTTTCGCTTCCTCTTGCATAAGGGCAACCAAGGTTTAGTAGTTTTGAGACACAAAATCACTTGGTACTAGTTCAGGCACGACTCCTTCTAGCGTGAGGATGTCTGTTTCCACACTAGGACCCTTGTCTCGGTTAGGCGCACGTGGCGGCTCAATGGGGTTGAATCACTTGGTGCTAGTTCAGGCCTGACCCTTGGTGCCTGGGTGCACTGGTTGTTCCAGAGGCCTGCTTAGAGGTTGAATCACTTTGCTGCTTCTTCCCCTGTAGGTCACCATATGTCTTCTTCACCTGTGGAGTCCGTTGGTTTACGTTTCTGTGCTTCGTCATTCTAGTTCTTAGTGTGTGGTCCCACGGATGGTGCCACTTGTTGATACAAAAGTTGGGCGTTCCTTGTTTGGACTCATGTTCTCGTACCAATTGGATCTTAATGCTTGAGACCTGCGAACTAAGAAAGCAAACAACACCGTTAGGTTTATCGTGGGATTGTCTCCCACGATTATCCTCCGGCGTGAGAGTAAGTAATCGGTTTTAGGGTTATAGTAAAGAGTTAGGGTTATTAGATGATACCTTAACGAGGGCTGAGATGCCCTTTATATACACACGGAATCCTTGTTGGTTTCGTGTTCCTTACTCTTCGGCGTATCCCGATATATTTGGTCTCTTGATCCTTATCCCATAAATAAGATATCCCATATCAAGACCATAAATAATAATTACGGATTTGGGCCTTTGTAAGCCCAAATCTTGATCACGATAGCCCATACGTGATGGGCTAGGTATTAGTAATGTCCATTAGTCGGGTTCGTGATCCGAGTGCGGACTATACGTCATCATTTATCCTTTGGTTGATCATTAGCAATTGATATAGGTCGAAAGGGTCAATTGTTGTGGTTGGTTTTGAAACGCTTTGGCCAAGCGAATCAATACTAGACTTGTGAGAATTGGATAGTAAATTACTAGACAACCCGTATGATTATGTGTTTAAGGCCTAATCTCATGTCTAACGAACTTGATTAGGAGACGTATATTTTATAAACATTGACCATAAACCCATCTTAATGCGCTTGATATGCTTAGAATCATAGGTTGAAATGGTTTCTTTGCATATTTGGTAGATATACTCGTGTTGATAATTACCCGTTATTCACCACTTGTATGCTTTGTTTGTGGTTGCATATCGTTTTATTCATTACTGGACTCATGTATCTCTAACCTAAACAAACATGTTTTAATAATCTTGAAAACAATCTCAATCATTTCTAACTTTTGGTTAATTTGATACTTGACAATCATTTTAGCCTTAGCACATTTATAACATTATGAGAAAGCTACAATTCCGTTGGAACGACCTGGTCTTACCTAAAAACCTTTACTATAAATGGGGGTTATACTTTACCCGTGTGTTTTGTGTATTAAGAATTCGGTAAAACTAGTACTATAAATTTAAAGCTTTCGAAACACAACAAAGTTTTTGGTGCCGTTGCCGGGGAATTGTTTTAGTTGTTATCAGTTTGTTTGATTGTTTTTGCTTTTTTTAATTGCTTATACGTGATTTTAAATCGATCTAAATGTGAACCTGTGTTCTGTCAGTCTGCAAGTACGCCGCACTTCAATTTTAGTGCATCGCACTTTCTGTGTCTTTTTATTTCCCTCTTTAAAAATTCGAATTAGTACGCCGGCTTTACATCCAAAGCCACCACACTTAGCTCCTCAGAAATTAAAATTTTCAAAACCTAATAAAAATCTGTATATAAACTTGCTTAAGATCTTATTTGAGGTTCTGGGATTGCTTATGTGATTACGTGCCTTGGATTACCTTTTACTTGTTTGGTTGTTTTCGTAATTTTATTTGTTTTGATTATCTTCATTAGTTTTTTTTTTTTTTTTTTTTTTTTTTTTTTTTTTTTTTTATCGCCATTAGTTGATTATTTTTGCTCTTTATCATTTCTACTTTATTTGCTTATTTCGTATTTTCGCTTATTTTGTTTTCTATTATAATCTAAAACTCTAAAAATTAAAATTTAAAAATTAAAATCCCCGAAAAACCTACATACTTTTCCTGAAGTACGCCGCACTCTATCCAAAACTCAGAAGCCGTCACACTTAAACTTAAGTGCGCCGCACCTGCGTATCTTATCCAAAAATAATATTTTATCTATTTATCCTTATTTTCTATATATAATAAAATTTAAATATATATTTACAAATATATAAAAATATTATTAAAAAAATCTAAGAATATAAAAAGATTAAAAATATAAATATATAGATAAAATTTGTTTTCTTTCTTTTAAACATTTTTCATTTTAAGAACTTAATTATATATCTAAAAAATGTCTTTTTGCAATTTGCTTAAAGTGTGTATAAATCCACAATCTCGGGGAACACAACTCGTAAAACCACTAATAAAACTAAAAAGAAATATAACATTGGGGACACAAAAAGAATTTGTTCAAATCAAGATGCTCAAAACTTCTATTGAATATCCTAACATTAATGAAACTGTCGTTTTAAAAATATTCGAAGAGAATGTCGTACACCAACCCAAATCACCAACCCCAAAACTGACAGAACACAATTGATCGGTGTCGATCGTCCTTGCTGTGGAACCCTTATCATGATTGATCGATTGCATGTTGAGTGAATAAAGGTCGTCTAAGCGACCACCAATCGATTGGTACTTTTGCATTTTTTTACCCTTTGGATTTGAACGTTGGGACTAAAAAAAAGAAAATAATAATAATAAACTTTTACTTTCACACTAAATAACACACTCATTTCACTATTTTTTCACATATTCAAACACATTCTCTATATATACATTCTCTCAAACAACACCCTCATTTCACTATTTTTTTCACACTTTCACACTATGAATTCTTATGAGCTATTATTACCGATTCATCTTCGGATGATGAAAATGAAGTTAGTACCGAGTTTATGATGTTTGCGGAAGTGTTGGGAGGCTTATGAAGCGTTACAACCTAAAATCTCAGGAAACCAAGTTGCTAGGGATCGTTTTGGTGCTAATAATCGTTTAGTGGCGGCTTACTTCTGCGAAAATGGTAGCGTGGGGTTTGCACCAGGCTTTACCTCTCGAGGGATCTCGAGAAGATTACAACCTCCACCAGGCAGTGTACCAGATTGTTGTAGTATAGTATAATGACAAGTACCGGGGGATTGATCGTTCAGCTAGGAATAGTGTCGCTAGGATTAGAAAACCTAAAGACTAGGTCTAGAGATGAGGGATGATTCTTTTTGTATTTTTATATTTTTATGAAAGCAAGTAAAAATCTTGGGTTTGGAGGAGTTTGGCGGAATTAGTTGCTAGTCAACTAACCCAATACTAAAGATGCAATCAAAATAAAATACTAGAAATGAAAATAAACTAAATTATACTAAAGTTGTGAGCAATATGTGGGAGAATTGTGTTTACTTATATTTCACTACTCCCTAGATATCTTTTACACGTTAATTACTTGTTATAGTTGCGTGGATGACGGATTGTATTCCTTAATACCATTCATGAGGTGGCGTACTTACTTCCCCAATCCTATGAGCGCCTACTTCACTCCTATGTCGAGCCGGCTAAGAAGCTCCTAACATGGGATCACTAGAATTTGCTCATGCATTAAATACAACCAATAAAACCTAGTACACATCGGTTCATGTTTCCTAAGACGTTCAAGCATGTTACACAAAGGAGATCTGCCAGTTTTCTTAAGCCTAACATTGAAATCATTCATCCATTACAACCATAAACAAGTAATCAACACATAATTAACATCTAGGTTTCATTAGATCTAAGCAAACACAAGATAGATCTAGCCTAGCATGTTGGAATTAAGACAAGCATAAGATATATTCAAATAACACATAGACATATTGAATGAATTAAGAGAAGACTTATCTCAATTGAACATGAAAGGATTCAAGGGGTGAAAACCCTTGAAAACACTGTAAAATATGACCTAGGGTTTACAAAGTTCGGCCGTAGTTTTCTCCACACAAGTTCCTCTCTTTAATGAATGAAAAATAGAAAACTATATATAGAGTTTGATAGGTGACGGCGTCAAGAACAAATGTCTGACGCCGTCATCTCGCCGCCAAATAGTTTCTCGGACTGCCTAGATTTGGGTCTGACGCCGTCATGTATTCTCCTTATGCAGGCCGTCACCAAATTAACTCTTGACGCCCTTGTTGTGACGCCATCAGGTTTGCACTGGGTCGTCATGGTTTTTACTCTTGACGCCGTCAGGATCTTCCTCTTGACGCCGTCAGGTACTGTTCTCAGTTTAGAAAATCAAGTCTTTGTCGTTTTCTTCACTTTTATGCTCCAAAAACGTCCGAATTGCTTCCTTTTCCAGAATTCACTCCCAAAGTACCTAAAATCACAAAAGGAATGATTTAGGGCAATATTTGATCAAATAAATTCAATTCCGGGCTTAAATGACCCCCTAAAAGTGGTTCATTTTTCGCCTCATCATATACCCTTACACTTGAGATTTGCTTGTCCTCAAGCAAATGCGCTTTTATTCTAGTCAAAATACAAGTTAGGGGTCATTTAACACTAATATAAAAGTAATTACAACAAATAATCGTTCCACTAAAGACCAAAGACAAGCACGGAGGTCATACACTAGCACCTCACAAATAGTGTTTAGATACTCACATCTCTCGGGTGTAATAAAGTAATATCACAATATGGAAACGGAAAATATCTCTCACTACCTGTCAAAGCAAAATAGATTACCATAGGCTTGGGAAAGGATCAAACCTCCACCACATGGCGTAAGCACCTAGGATAAACTATCAAAGAGGTCTTTTAAAAGGGTTGTAACGTTTGGTATAGGGATATGGAATACACGGTTTTGTTGCATATAGGCAGTATTTACTGGTGGCGAGTTAACAATCATGGTTAATTACATGTACAATATGGCGTTGCTAAGCCAAGACTAGACTCGACTTAAGCTAATAAATGAAAAATAACAAAAACATAAAATGAACATAGAATGAAAAGGGATAGTTGTCCGTATGTTTTTTCTTTTCTTTTTCTTTTTCTATATATATATATATATATATATATATATATATATATATATATATATATATATATATATATATATATATATATATATATATATATTATTTTTTTTTTTTTTTTTTTTTTTTTTTTTTTTTTTTTTTTTTTTTGCATACACTCTTACCCTACCATCCAAAATAAGGCATCATAGGAAATGAAAATTCCCCTTACACTTGAATTTTTACATACTTTACAATAAACTAATCTAATGACTCGAATTAAGAAAATCAAAACACTTGGAGTACTTTTAAGATTAACGCACATATGGGGGTAATATATGATGTTCTTCCCCATTACTCCATAAAATAAGTACTTTACCCATGAGTCCCAATCGTCCCAAAACAATATGTATAAGGATATGACTCGACTTAGCAACCATGTAATCAATTAGATAATTAACTTAGGGTTTAAACAAATAAAATAATGCACTAAAAATGAGTGCATACACCGAAGGCTAAGGCGATTTGGGTGTACATTTAAGTGGGGTGTAACAAATTCTTCCTTTAAGTAAAATGCTTAAAGTTAGAAATGAAAAGATAGGCTCAGAGGGGTGTACTAGGGGTTTCGTGTACTAAAAATGAGTACAACGCTAAGGTGTGGGAAAAATTAGTTGACTTAACTAGCCAAGTAATATGACTTAAATGGTCAAGTAATTATGATACGGGTTTAACACAAGGGTGATCCTAATGCCTCTTATCATGTAGTAAATCCTACTACACGAATGTAGTCTTACTAGCGGTCTCGGGATGCATCACTAAAGCAAGTTCTAGAATCTAAATGCTACCGGTACACTCATAAGCACTAATAGTAAATGATTTTCCTATCAAATCTAAAGGCGAACCTCACATATTTGGGTGGAAAATTTTTCTGAATGATACGGTTTTGTGCTAGTCATACAATCTCCTATCCATGAGATGCTTGCTATAGCTAAAGTTTCACTCCTAAATGTTGTAAAAAATTTTAAATTTGGCGCTAAAATTGCACTAACAAGTATTTCTTATAGTTTTATTACACATCTACCATTAAACAAACAAACTCAAGCGAAAGTGTATCTGTAAGGTATCATCATTTTACCCTCCCCTTACACTTAGGATGAACATTGTCCCTAATGTTCATGTAAAGAATGTAAAAGTGAAATAAGTAAAACAAATGAAATCAAATACTCCCCTGATTCGCTCAGTATAGATAATAAGGTGGCTAGGTTAGATCTTCCTCCAAGAAAATGAACAATCAAAGCTTCCCTTCCAGAATATAAATCATCTTCTTGTCTTACATAACCTGTAAAACCTGAGAAAACAGACAAGGCAACCTTGCATAAAATCGGCGGCAATCTACATATGCTAATAAATCCTAGAAAACAAAATAAGATATAATGCTTGTGGAATGATGTTTGAAGATTTTCTGGAGATTATAAAACTAATAATTCGACAAAAACTTTAAGACTCCGTTAGAAAAACAAAACTGGTAAAATTTCCAGATTTTTACACGTGACGCCGTCAAGAGTAAACTCGTGATGCCGTCAGAAGTGACCTGCAGAAATTCTTATGTTAAGTTTCCGGAAAATTTCTGGAAAAACTTCGTCCTACTTCCTGGAAAATTCTGCAAAACATCATTATGACTCGATACAAGCGTTTGACTCTAACAAAAACGAATATACATGTTCACTTAATATTGTGGAGAATCATGATCGGTTTTTATTTCTTAAAAACATATGTGGAAAACTAGAAGGGGGGTTGAATAGTTTTACGTCTTTTTAATTTGTTATAAAAGATAGTTTTAGTGTTTTCTTAGTTTTTAAAATTTAGATTCGATAATATGTGATCTCAAGTCTTGCACAATATAAACAACTATCAATAAGTAAGATATAACAATGATAAGTAATGAAATAAATAAGAGATGGAAAGATAGAACCGCGAGACAAGAGATTTATAGTGGTTCGGCTATAAGGACACCTTTCTTGCCCTACTCCACTCCCCGAGCACCTAACTCGAGAGTTTTCTTCACTATATCAACAAGCTCCCTTATGGCGGAGAAAACCTTACACACCAATTTACACACCACAATTTTTTCACAACTTCTTCACACCAATCTACTTCACAACTAACTACTTCACGCCTATCTTCTTCACACCAATTTACTTCACAACTAACAACTTCACACCTATCTTCTTCACTACAATCTAATTCCTAACTTTTCTTCTTCACACCAAACATCTAATTAATCACACATTCTATATACCTAGCACAACTATCTACAATCAAATATTCACAACAATCTTCACAAAGAATTATGTAAATAATCTTGATGATGCACCAACAACTTGGATGTGGAGGTCACAACAAGTTGTAATACTTCATGTCTTGGGGAATAGAAGTATTCTTCTCTTGAACTTGAGAGGATGATGTTTGAATCACTTTGAAACAAAGAATTATGTACTTATGATCAAAGGATTAAGAGAATAGAAATGTGGATCTAGAATAGAAAGTTTAGGAGTGCAAAAGGTGAGAAAATTATGTGGGATGAACCAGTATTTATAGGGGGAAAATTACTGTTCTGGGGCGTGGCCGGTCCACTTAATTAATGGCCGGTCCCCTTAATGATTAAGGGGGGCCGCCTAAGGAATTAAGGGGGCCACCCCTTCATAACGTTGGATTTTCTTGTCTTTCAGTGGGGAATATTTTTCTGGATAAAATTTGCCATTTTTGGTTGGAAATTTGAAATTATATATTTATAATGAATTAAAAATATTCTTTTAATTCCAAAAGTAATTTTGTAAAAGATATAGAATGTTTAATACATTTTATAAAAATTCTAGTGATTAGAAAAATTTCCTTTGATCATGAAATGCAATAAACCCTTTGTTTATTCATACCTTAAGTGATATAGATGTAAAGACAAATATTAAGCACTAAAAACTTGTTAACGTCATAAGTTTTAGATTAATGAGTTTATGCTTTGTAATTATCAAAACATAGAGATATTGTTAATGTGCTGACAATGTTTTTAGACATTATTTATGTCAACAATCTCCCCCTTTTTGATGATTACAAAACCTTAAACTCATTAGGTCTAAAAAATAATTTTTAAACAAGTATTATTAGAGTTAAACATTCTCTTCTCCCCCTTTTTGTAAAATCAAAAAGGTTAATGCTCCCCCTTGATGTATGCTCCCCCTCATTTGAGAGCACCAAGGGAATCAGCTATGGAAATCTTGGCTACATAAAATATTAGAAGAGAACAAGACACATTAACATGCAAAGCAATAATTATAAAAATAGATTCATTCAAGCATCATAGAAATGATTAGCATTACAACATTCAATATGCTTAAAGCATACTGATTACAATAAAACAAAAAGAAAAGACATAGTCCTATATTTCCTAAGAGAGCACTTGAACTTCCTTGCAACCCATGGTTGATTGTTTTATTTGCTTGAAGGAGAACATGAGCATAAAGCTTAGTTGTTAGATGGAGAGGGATATGGAGTGGGGTATGGAGCGGAAGAGGTGGATCTTACGATATTGTATCGTGTTAAGGGTGGTATGGGATGAGGACGAGTGAGGAGATATTCAATCCAAGAAATATCTTCACTCAAGTATAGGATTTGTTTTTGAAAGAAGATGCAACAAGGGCAATAGTGAGTGTGGTTTGTAACTTGATCCAAGTTGAGAGAGTGAGGAAGGCAATTGTTGTAGGGTGATGATGGAGGTTGCCCTTTGTTGCGTTGTGCAAGATGCATGGCATTGAGATCACTAAGATCATGGATTTGTGATATTTCATCACGGAACTTTTGCTTTTCCGTGGCAATGCGGAGAAAGTCATTGTGTTGATATGGATGAATTGGGTTTGTGTAGTTTGAATTGTAGTGGAATGGTTGATCAAACTTATATGGATCATTACAAATGGTTGGAGGATGAGATGAGTGGTTTGGCATGAAGTAAGATGTTTGGCCAATGTTGCATGGTTTGTAAAGAGGATCAAATGAATGTCCTTGTGAATTTAGTGTAAAGTTTGGGAAGTAAGTGGTTGGAGGTGTTGAGTGATTTCCAACTTCATTGGTTATGATGGATTTGTTTCGAGGGCTTTTTCTTCGCCAAACGGGTTTTTCCGTCATTCTTGCAAGCCTTGAGGCTTTTGGTTTTGGTTTGTTTGGAGAAGTCATGAAGGGATGAATGGAGAGTGTGGAAGATTTGGGGTATTTATAGTGTAAGATTTGTGTGTTTAAGAATGGATAAGGTTTGTTTGGGAGACTAGGACAAAATATGTTGGTAAAAAATGGGAAATGTAGGTTGAAAAGGGCTAAAAAGCAGAAAAGATTCTGTAAACCCGACCATCAAATGGCCGGTCCCCTTAATTAGGGGGCGGTCCCCTTAATGATTAAGGGGGCCGCCTTACAAAATTAAGGGGGCCGCCCATCTGGTGATTTCCAGATTGCCAGAATTGGGTTTTTGGCAGAAAATTTGCAGAAAGTTTGTGTGTTTGGATTAGATTTCAAGCAAGTTCAACTCCTTGGGGAAATATAGCATCTAATCGAACTATAATATAGCATGCATGCAACAACATTTAAATAAAAGAGCAATCAATCAATTAGTAATAAGCAAGAGAAGGTAAACAAATGCAAGAGCACTTAATCTTCCTAGAGCAACTATCTTAGATCAAAGGTAAAGGTAACTAGTGAGTGGAAAACTAGTGATGGAGAAAGATGACAACATTTTTGGTTGGAAATTTGAAATTATATATTTATAATGAATTACACATATTATTTTAATTCCAAAAGTAATTTTGTAAAAGATATAGAATGTTTAATACATTTTATAAAAATTCTAGTGATTAGAAAAATTTCCTTCGATCATGAAATGCAATAAACCCTTTGTTTATTCATACCTTAAGTGATATGGATGTAAAGACAAATATTAAGCACTAAAAACTGGTTTACGTCATAAGTTTTAGATTAATGAGTTTATGCTTTGTAATTATCAAAACATAGAGATATTGTTAATGTGCTAACAATGTTTTTAGACATTATTTATGTCAACAATCTCCCCCTTTTTGATGATTACAAAACCTTAAACTCATTAGGTCTAAAAAATAATTTTTAGACAAGTATTATTAGAGTTAAACATTCTCTTCTCCCCCTTTTTGTAAAATCAAAAAGGTTAATGCTCCCCCTTGATGTATGCTCCACCTCATTTGAGAGCACCAAGGGAATCAGCTATGGAAATCTTGGCTACACAAAATATTAGAAGAGAACAAGACACATATACATGCAAAGCAATAATTATAAAAATAGATTCATTCAAGAATCATAGAAATGATTAGCATTACAACATTCAATATGCTTAAAGCATACTGATTACAATAAAACAAAAAGAAAAGACATAGTCCTATATTTCCTAAGAGAGCACTTGAACTTCCTTGCAACCCATGTTTGATTGTTTTATTTGCTTGAAGGAGAACATGAGCATAAAGCTTAGTTGTTAGATGGAGAGGGATATGGAGTGGGGTATGGAGCGGAAGAGGTGGATCTTACGATATTGTATCGTGATAAGGGTGGTATGGGATGAGGACGAGTGAGGAGATATTCAATCCAAGAAATATATTCACTCAAGTATAGGATTTGTTTTTGAAAGAAGATGCAACAAGGGCAATAGTGAGTGTGGTTTGTAACTTGATCCAAGTTGAGAGAGTGAGGAAGGCAATTGTTGTAGGGTGATGATGGAGGTTGCCCTTTGTTGCGTTGTGCAAGATGCATGGCATTGAGATCACTAAGATCATGGATTTGTGATATTTCATCACGGAACTTTTGCTTTTCCGTGGCAATGCGGAGAAAGTCATTGTGTTGATATGGATGAATTGGGTTTGTGTAGTTTGAATTGTAGTGGAATGGTTGATCAAACTTGTATGGATCATTACAAATGGTTGGAGGATGAGATGAGTGGTTTGGCATGAAGGAAGATGTTTGGCCAATGTTGCATGGTTTGTAAAGAGGATCAAATGAATGTCCTTGTGAATTTAGTGTAAAGTTTGGGAAGTAAGTGGTCGGTGGTGTTGAGTGATTTCCAACTTCATTGGTTATGATGGATTTGTTTCGAGGGCTTTTTCTTCGCCAAACGGGTTTTTCCGTCATTCTTGCAAGCCTTGAGGCTTTTGGTTTTGGTTTGTTTAGAGAAGTAATGAAGGGATGAATGGAGAGTGTGGAAGATTTGGGGTATTTATAGTGTAAGATTTGTGTGTTTAAGGATGGATAAGGTTTGTTTGGGAGACTAGGACAAAATATGTTGGTAAAAAATGGGAAATGTAGGTTGAAAAGGGCTAAAAAGCAGAAAAGATTCTGTAAACCCGACTATCAGATGGCCGGTCCCCTTAATGATTAAGGGGGCCGCCCATCTGGTGATTTCCAGATTGCCAGAATTGGGTTTTTGGCAGAAACTTTGTAGAAAGTTTGTGTGTTTGGATTAGATTTCAAGCAAGTTCAACTCCTTGGGGCAATATAGCAGCTAATCTAACTATAATATAGCATGCATGCAACAACATTTAAATAAAAGAGCAATCAAGCAATTAGTAATAAGCAAGAGAAGGTAAACAAAGGCAAGAGCACTTAATCTTCCTAGAGCAACTATCTTAGATCAAAGGTAAAGGTAACTAGTGAGTGGAAAACTAGTGATGGAGAAAGATGACAACATTTTTGGTTGGAAATTTGAAATTATATATTTATAATGAATTAAACATATTCTTTTAATTCCAAAAGTAATTTTGTAAAAGATATAGAATGTTTAATACATTTTATAAAAATTCTAGTGATTAGAAAAATTTCCTTTGATCATGAAATGCAATAAACCCTTTGTTTATTCATACCTTAAGTGATATGGATGTAAAGACAAATATTAAGCACTAAAAACTTGTTTACGTCATAAGTTTTAGATTAATGAGTTTATGCTTTGTAATTATCAAAACATAGAGATATTGTTAATGTGCTGACAATGTTTTTAAACATTATTTATGTCAACAATCTCCCCCTTTTTGATGATTACAAAACCTTAAACTCATTAGGTCTAAAAAATAATTTTTAGACAAGTATTATTAGAGTTAAACATTCTCTTCTCCCCCTTTTTGTAAAATCAAAAAGGTTAATGCTCCCCCTTGATGTATGCTCCCCCTCATTTGAGAGCACCAAGGGAATCAGCTATGGAAATCTTGGCTACACAAAATATTAGAAGAGAACAAGACACATATACATGCAAACCAATAATTATAAAAATAGATTCCTTCAAGCATCATAGAAATGATTAGCATTACAACATTCAATATGCTTAAAGCATACTGATTACAATAAAACAAAAATAAAAGACATAGTCCTATATTTCCTAAGAGAGCACTTGAACTTCCTTGCAACCCATGGTTGATTGTTTTATTTGCTTGAAGGAGAACATGAGCATAAAGCTTAGTTGTTAGATGGAGAGGGATATGGAGTGGGGTATGGAGCGGAAGAGGTGGATCTTACGATATTGAATCGTGTTAAGGGTGGTATGGGATGAGGACGAGTGAGGAGATATTCAATCCAAGAAATATCTTCACTCAAGTATAGGATTTGTTTTGAAAGAAGATGCAACAAGGGCAATAATGAGTGTGGTTTGTAACTTGATCCAAGTTGAGAGAGTGAGGAAGGCAATTGTTGTAGGGTGATGATGGAGGTTGCCCTTTGTTGCGTTGTGCAAGATGCATGGCATTGAGATCACTAAGATCATGGATTTGTGATATTTCATCACGGAACTTTTGCTTTTCCGTGGCAATGCGGAGAAAGTCATTGTGTTGATATGGATGAATTGGGTTTGTGTAGTTTGAATTGTAGTGGAATGGTTGATCAAACTTGTATGGATCATTACAAATGGTTGGAGGATGAGATGAGTGGTTTGGCATGAAGGAAGATGTTTGGCCAATGTTGCATGGTTTGTAAAGAGGATCAAATGAATGTCCTTGTGAATTTAGTGTAAAGTTTGGGAAGTAAGTGGTTGGAGGTGTTGAGTGATTTCCAACTTCATTGGTTATGATGGATTTGTTTCGAGGGCTTTTTCTTCGCCAAACGGGTTTTTCCGTCATTCTTGCAAGCCTTGAGGCTTTTGGTTTTGGTTTGTTTGGAGAAGTCATGAAGGGATGAATGGAGAGTATGGAAGATTTGGGGTATTTATAGTGTAAGATTTGTGTGTTTAAGAATGGATAAGGTTTGTTTGGGAGACTAGGACAAAATATGTTGGTAAAAAATGGGAAATGTAGGCTGAAAAGGGCTAAAAAGCAGAAAAGATTTTGTAAACCCGACCATCAAATGGCCGGTCCCCTTAATAAGGGGGCGGTCCCCTTAATGATTAAGGGGGCCACCTTACAAAACTAAGGGGGCCGCCCATCTGGTGATTTCCAGATTGCCAGAATTGGGTTTTTGGCAGAAAATTTGCAGAAAGTTTGTGTGTTTGGATTAGATTTCAAGCAAGTTCAACTCCTTGGGGAAATATAGCATCTAATCTAACTATAATATAGCATGCATGCAACAACATTTAAATAAAAGAGCAATTAAGCGATTAGTAATAAGCAAGAGAAGGTAAACAAAGGCAAGAGCACTTAATCTTCCTAGAGCAACTATCTTAGATCAAAGGTAAAGGTAACTAGTGAGTGGAAAACTAGTGATGGAGAAAGATGACAACATTTTTGGTTGGAAATTTGAAATTATATATTTATAATGAATTAAACATATTCTTTTAATTCCAAAAGTAATTTTGTAAAAGATATAGAATGTTTAATACATTTTATAAAAATTCTAGTGATTAGAAAAATTTCCTTTGATCATGAAATGCAATAAACCCTTTGTTTATTCATACCTTAAGTGATATGGATGTAAAGACAAATATTAAGCACTAAAAACTTGTTTACGTCATAAGTTTTAGATTAATGAGTTTATGCTTTGTAATTATCAAAACATAGAGATATTGTTAATGTGCTAACAATGTTTTTAGACATTATTTATGTCAACAATCTCCCCCTTTTTGATGATTACAAAACCTTAAACTCATTAGGTCTAAAAATTAATTTTTAGACAAGTATTATTAGAGTTAAACATTCTCTTCTCCCCCTTTTTGTAAAATCAAAAAGGTTAATGCTCCCCCTTGATGTATGCTCCCCCTCATTTGAGAGCACCAAGGGAATCAGCTATGGAAATCTTGGCTACACAAAATATTAGAAGAGAACAAGACACATATACATGCAAAGCAATAATTATAAAAATAGATTCATTCAAGCATCATAGAAATGATTAGCATTACAACATTCAATATGCTTAAAGCATACTGATTACAATAAAACAAAAAGAAAAGACATAGTCCTATATTTCCTAAGAGAGCACTTGAACTTCCTTGCAACCCATGGTTGATTGTTTTATTTGCTTGAAGGAGAACATGAGCATAAAGCTTAGTTGTTAGATGGAGAGGGATATGGAGTGGGGTATGGAGCGGAAGAGGTGGATCTTACGATATTGTATCGTGTTAAGGGTGGTATGGGATGAGGACGAGTGAGGAGATATTCAATCCAAGAAATATCTTCACTCAAGTATAGGATTTGTTTTTTAAAGAAGATGCAACAAGGGCAATAGTGAGTGTGGTTTGTAACTTGATCCAAGTTGAGAGAGTGAGGAAGGCAATTGTTGTAGGGTGATGATGGAGGTTGCCCTTTGTTGCGTTGTGCAAGATGCATGGCATTGAGATCACTAAGATCATGGATTTGTGATATTTCATCACGGAACTTTTGCTTTTCCGTGGCAATGCGGAGAAAGTCATTGTGTTGATATGGATGAATTGGGTTTGTGTAGTTTGAATTGTAGTGGAATGGTTGATCAAACTTGTATGGATCATTACAAATGGTTGGAGGATGAGATGAGTGGTTTGGCATGAAGGAAGATGTTTGGCCAATGTTGCATGGTTTGTAAAGAGGATCAAATGAATGTCCTTGTGAATTTAGTGTAAAGTTTGGGAAGTAAGTGGTCAGAGGTGTTGAGTGATTTCCAACTTCATTGGTTATGATGGATTTGTTTCGAGGGCTTTTTCTTCGCCAAACGGGTTTTTCCGTCATTCTTGCAAGCCTTGAGGCTTTTGGTTTTGGTTTGTTTGGAGAAGTCATGAAGGGATGAATGGAGAGTGTGGAAGATTTGGGGTATTTATAGTGTAAGATTTGTGTGTTTAAGGATGGATATGGTTTGTTTGGGAGACTAGGACAAAATATGTTGGTAAAAAATGGGAAATGTAGGTTGAAAAGGGCTAAAAAGCAGAAAAGATTCTGTAAACCCGACCATCAGATGGCCGGTCCCCTTAATTAGGGGGCGGTCCCCTTAATGATTAAGGGGGCCGCCTTACAAAATTAAGGGGGCCGCCCATCTGGTGATTTCCAGATTGCCAGAATTGGGTTTTTGGCAGAAAATTTGTAGAAAGTTTCTGTGTTTGGATTAGATTTCAAGCAAGTTCAACTCCTTGGGGCAATATAGCATCTAATCTAACTATAATATAGCATGCATGCAACAACATTTAAATAAAAGAGCAATCAAGCAATTAGTAATAAGCAAGAGAAGGTAAACAAAGGCAAGAGCACTTAATCTTCCTAGAGCAACTATCTTAGATCAAAGGTAAAGGTAACTAGTGAGTGGAAAACTAGTGATGGAGAAAGATGACAACATTTTTGGTTGGAAATTTGAAATTATATATTTATAATGAATTAAACATATTCTTTTAATTCCAAAAGTAATTTTGTAAAAGATATAGAATGTTTAATACATTTTATAAAAATTCTAGTGATTAGAAAAATTTCCTTTGATCATGAAATGCAATAAACCCTTTGTTTATTCATACCTTAAGTGATATGGATGTAAAGACAAATATTAAGCACTAAAAACTTGTTTACGTCATAAGTTTTAGATTAATGAGTTTATGCTTTGTAATTATCAAAACATAGAGATATTGTTAATGTGCTAACAATGTTTTTAGACATTATTTATGTCAACAATCTCCCCCTTTTTGATGATTACAAAACCTTAAACTCATTAGGTCTAAAAATTAATTTTTAGACAAGTATTATTAGAGTTAAACATTCTCTTCTCCCCCTTTTTGTAAAATCAAAAAGGTTAATGCTCCCCCTTGATGTATGCTCCCCCTCATTTGAGAGCACCAAGGGAATCAGCTATGGAAATCTTGGCTACACAAAATATTAGAAGAGAACAAGACACATATACATGCAAAGCAATAATTATAAAAATAGATTCATTCAAGCATCATAGAAAGGATTAGCATTACAACATTCAATATGCTTAAAGCATACTGATTACAATAAAACAAAAAGAAAAGACATAGTCCTATATTTCCTAAGAGAGCACTTGAACTTCCTTGCAACCCATGGTTGATTGTTTTATTTGCTTGAAGGAGAACATGAGCATAAAGCTTAGTTGTTAGATGGAGAGGGATATGGAGTGGGGTATGGAGCGGAAGAGGTGGATCTTACGATATTGTATCGTGTTAAGGGTGGTATGGGATGAGGACGAGTGAGGAGATATTCAATCCAAGAAATATCTTCACTCAAGTATAGGATTTGTTTTTGAAAGAAGATGCAACAAGGGCAATAGTGAGTGTGGTTTGTAACTTGATCCAAGTTGAGAGAGTGAGGAAGGCAATTGTTGTAGGGTGATGATGGAGGTTGCCCTTTGTTGCGTTGTGCAAGATGCATGGCATTGAGATCACTAAGATCATGGATTTGTGATATTTCATCACGGAACTTTTGCTTTTCCGTGGCAATGCGGAGAAAGTCATTGTGTTGATATGGATGAATTGGGTTTGTGTAGTTTGAATTGTAGTGGAATGGTTGATCAAACTTGTATGGATCATTACAAATGGTTGGAGGATGAGATGAGTGGTTTGGTATGAAGGAAGATGTTTGGCCAATGTTGCATGGTTTGTAAAGAGAATCAAATGAATGTCCTTGTGAATTTAGTGTAAAGTTTGGGAAGTAAGTGGTTGGAGGTGTTGAGTGATTTCCAACTTCATTGGTTATGATGGATTTGTTTCGAGGGCTTTTTCTTCGCCAAACGGGTTTTTCCGTCATTCTTGCAAGCCTTGAGGCTTTTGGTTTTGGTTTGTTTGGAGAAGTCATGAAGGGATGAATGGAGAGTGTGGAAGATTTGGGGTATTTATAGTGTAAGATTTGTGTGTTTAAGGATGGATAAGGTTTGTTTGGGAGACTAGGACAAAATATGTTGGTAAAAAATGGGAAATGTAGGTTGAAAAGGGCTAAAAAGCAGAAAAGATTCTGTAAACCCGACCATCAGATGGCCGGTCCCCTTAATTAGGGGGCGGTCCCCTTAATGATTAAGGGGGCCGCTTTACAAAATTAAGGGGGCCGCCCATCTGGTGATTTTCAGATTGCCAGAATTGGGTTTTTGGCAGAAAATTTGTAGAAAGTTTTTGTGTTTGGATTAGATTTCAAGCAAGTTCAACTCCTTGGGGCAATATAGCATCTAATCTAACTATAATATAGCATGCATGCAACAACATTTAAATAAAAGAGCAATCAAGCAATTAGTAATAAGCAAGAGAAGGTAAACAAAGGTAAGAGCACTTAATCTTCCTAGAGCAACTATCTTAGATCAAAGGTAAAGGTAACTAGTGAGTGGAAAACTAGTGATGGAAAAAGATGACAACATTTTTGGTTGGAAATTTGAAATTATATATTTATAATGAATTAAACATATTCTTTTAATTCCAAAAGTAATTTTGTAAAAGATATAGAATGTTTAATACATTTTATAAAAATTCTAGTGATTAGAAAAATTTCCTTTGATCATGAAATGCAATAAACCCTTTGTTTATTCATACCTTAAGTGATATGGATGTAAAGACAAATATTAAATACTAAAAACTTGTTTACGTCATAAGTTTTAGATTAATAAGTTTATGCTTTGTAATTATCAAAACATAGAGATATTGTTAATGTGCTAACAATGTTTTTAGACATTATTTATGTCAACAATCTCCCCCTTTTTGATGATTACAAAACCTTAAACTCATTAGGTCTAAAAAATAATTTTTAGACAAGTATTATTAGAGTTTAACCCCCTTTTTGTAAAATCAAAAAGGTTAATGCTCCCCCTCATTTGAGAGCACCAAGGGAATCAGCTATGGAAATCTTGGCTACACAAAATATTAGAAGAGAACAAGACACATATACATGCAAAGCAATAATTATAAAAATAGATTCATTCAAGCATCATAGAAATGATTAGCATTACAACATTCAATATGCTTAAAGCATACTGATTACAATAAAACAAAAAGAAAAGACATAGTCCTATATTGCCTAAGAGAGCACTTGGACTTTCTTGCAACCCATGGTTTATTGTTTTATTTGCTTGAAGGAGAATATGAGCATAAAGCTTAGTTGTTAGATGGAGAGGGATATGGAGTGGGGTATGGAGCGGAAGAGGTGGATCTTACGATATTGTATCGTGTTAAGGGTGGTATGGGATGAGGACGAGTGTGGAGATATTCAATCCAAGAAATATCTTCACTCAAGTATAGGATTTGTTTTTGAAAGAAGATGCAACAAGGGCAATAGTGAGTGTGGTTTGTAACTTGATCCAAGTTGAGAGAGTGAGGAAGGCAATTGTTGTAGGGTGATGATAGAGGTTGCCCTTTGTTGCGTTGTGCAAGATGCATGGCATTGAGATCACTAAGATCATGGATTTATGATATTTCATCACGGAACTTTTGCTTTTTCGTGGCAATGCGGAGAAAGTCATTGTGTTGATATGGATGAATTGGGTTTGTGTAGTTTGAATTGTAGTGGGATGGTTGATCAAACTTGTATGGATCATTACAAATGGTTGGAGGATGAGATGAGTGGTTTGGCATGAAGGAAGATGTTTGGCCAATGTTGTATGGTTTGTAAAGAGGATTAAATGAATGTCCTTGTGAATTTGGTGTAAATTTTGGGAAGTAAGTGGTTGGATGTGTTGAGTGATTTCCAACTTCATTGGTTATGATGGATTTGTTTCGAGGGCTTTTTCTTCGCCAAACGGGTTTTTCCGTCATTCTTGCAAGCCTTGAGGCTTTTGGTTTTGGTTTGTTTGGAGAAGCCATGAAGGAATGAATGGAGAGTGTGGAAGATTTGGGGTATTTATAGTGTAAGATTTGTGTGTTTAAGGATGGATAAGGTTTGTTTGGGAGACTAGGACAAAATATCTTGGTAAAAAATGGGAAATGTAGGTTGAAAAGGGCTAAAAAGCAGAAACGATTCTGTAAACCCGACCATCAGATGGCCGGTCCCCTTAATTAGGGGGCGGTCCCCTTAATGATTAAGGGGGCCGCCTTACAAAATTAAGGGGGCCGCCCATCTGGTGATTTCCAGATTGTCAGAATTGGGTTTTTGGCAGAAAATTTGCAGAAAGTTTGTGTGTTTGGATTAGATTTCAAGCAAGTTCAACTCCTTGAGGGAATACAGCATCTAATCTAACTATAATATAGCATGCATGCAACAACATTTAAGTAAAAGAGCAATCAAGCAATTAGTAATAAGCAAGAGAAGGCAAACAAAGGCAAGAGCACTTAATCTTCTTAGAGCAACTATCTTAGATCAAAGGCAAAGGTAACTAGTGAGTGGAAAACTAGTGATGGAGCAAGATGACAACATTTTTGGTTGGAAATTTGAAATTATATATTTATAATGAATTAAACATATTCTTTTAATTCCAAAAGTAATTTTGTAAAAGATATAGAATGTTTAATACATTTTATAAAAATTCTAGTGATTAGAAAAATTTCCTTTGATCATGAAATGCAATAAACCCTTTGTTTGTTCATACCTTAAGTGATATGGATGTAAAGACAAATGTTAAGCACTAAAAACTTGTTTACGTCATAAGTTTTAGATTAATGAGTTTATGCTTTGTAATTATCAAATCATAGAGATATTGTTAATGTGCTAACAATGTTTTTAGACATTGTTTATGTCAACAACATATTTGGGGTTTCCCCTTACACTTATCTTTTGCAAAAATACCTTTGGATGAAGTTATGACTATGCCAAACAACAAAGTAAAGTATTTTCACTATTTTAGTTTTGAAACATGATTTACCGACAATAAAAATAAAGCATGCATACAGAAGCAAATAACAAACAAACAAAATAAAAATCACAAAAAACATGGGTTGCCTCCCAAGATGCGCTTTTCTTTATTTACGACTCTTGTAGCTAGACTCAAGGTCATGGCTTACTAAGTGACTTCATCATCAAACGTTACATCCTCCTCACTAATCATTTCATTATTATTTTCTTGATAATGTTTTACACGTTGTATGTTAACAGTAAATTCTCTACCTTCATCATCTAATAACACAGCGACTCCAGTTTTAGAGGAACTTTTCACCGTAAATGGTCCATACCATCTATACTTGAGTTTCCCTGGAAATAATCTTAACCGAGAGTTGTACAATAGGACTTTGTCCCCTTCTGAAAATTTCTTGGGTTTATTAATTCTTTGTTCATGCCATCTTTTTGCCCTCTCTTTATATGTAATGGAAGACTCATAGGCTTCTAATCTAAGCTCATCAAGCTCGTGTAATTTCAAGAACCTATTGGTTCCGACAATTGTATAATCTAAGTTACATGCCTTAAGCGCCCAATAAGCCTTATGTTCTAATTCTACTGGCAAGTGACATGCCATACCATACACCATGCGAAACGGGGTCATTCCAATAGGTGTCTTGTAGGCGGTTCGAAAAGCCCATAAGGCCTCGTCGAGTTTAAATGACCAGTCTTTTCTATTCTGACTAACCATTTTTTCAAGTATTCTTTTAATAGCCCTGTTTGTGTTTTCGACCTGGCCATTGGTTTGTGGATGATAGGCGGTGGAAAATCGATGGGACACCCCATACCTCCTCATGACCTTTTCCATTTGCGCATTGCAAAAGTGGGTTCCCCGATCACTGATGAGAGCTTTAGGAATCCCGAATCTAGCGAAAAGCTTTTTCAGGAAATGAAACCACCCTGGCATCGTTGGTCCTAAGGGCTTGTGCCTCTACCCATTTTGAAACATAATCGATGGCAACTAAAATGTATTCGTTCCCTCCTGAAGATGGAAAGGGTCCCATGAAATCAATTCCCCAAACATCGAAGACCTCACATACTTTTATAAAATTCTGAGGTGCTTCATCCCTATGCGATATGTTCCCAGCCCGTTGACATGCATCGCATGCCTGTACCATTTCTTTGACATCACGAAAAATTTTGGGCCAATAGAATCCCGCGTCGAAAATCTTTCGGGCGGTGGTGCTTATCCCATGATGCCCTACAGAGGGACCAGAGTGACATTCTCTCATAATCTTTACTGCCTCACTCTCCGAAACACAACGTCTTATTATTTGGTCAGGACACCTTCGGAATAAAAATGGTTCATCCCAAAAGTAGTATTTTAACTGAGAAAAGAACCTTTTCCTTTCGTACCTAGTCAGGTGTTCTGGAACAAGTCTGCTTGCGAGATAGTTGGCAAAATCGGCGTACCAAGGCTCCGAATCAGTTATTGACATGAGTTGTTCGTCAGGAAATGAATCCCGAATCTTACTTCTGTCGTGCTCATCCAAGGGATTTTCAAGGCGAGATAGATGATCTGCGGCCAGATTTTCTGCCCCTCTCTTATCACGAATCTCAACATCAAATTCATGTAACAATAAGATCCACCGAATTAGTCGTGGCTTAGCATCCTACTTAGCAAAAAGGTATCGAAGAGCCGAGTGATCAGTGAAAATGACTGTCTTTGAAAGGACAAGATATTGCCGAAATTTGTCGAATGCGAACACTACGGCTAACAATTCTTTTTCGGTGTAATTCTCTTGAGTGGGATTCATGGTTTTGCTAGCGTAGTAAATAGGTTGGAGTAGCTTGTCACGCCGTTGGCCCAATACAGCCCCGACAGCGAAATCGCTAGCGTCACACATGATTTCAAACGGTAACTCCCAGTTGGGTGTAATCATGATTGGAGCTTGTGTGAGCTCCTTTTTTAAGAGATCGAATGCTTCCTTGAATTCTTTGGAGAAATCAAAAGGAGCATCCTTCATTAGCAATTAAGTCATTGGCCGAGCTATTTTGGAGAAGTCTTTGATGAATCTCTGATAAAACCCGGCGTGCCCCAAGAAGCTGCGTATTGCTTTAACAGTCGTGGGATATGGTAACCTAGATATAGCTTCAACTTTAGCTTGGTCCACCTCTATCCCATTCCCTGAGATCTTATGCCCTAAAACAATCCCTTCTTTCACCATGAAATGACACTTTTTCCAGTTTAACACCAAGTTGGTTTCCTCACAGCGTTTAAGCATTTTTTCTAGATTAGCAAGACAGCGGTCGAAGGAGTTCCCGAAGACCGAAAAGTCATCCATGAAAACTTCCATGCTGTCTTCCATAAGTTCGTGAAAGATTGCGGCCATGCATCGTTGAAAAGTGGCGGGGGCATTACATAGCCCAAAAGGCATTCTTTTGTAGGTGAACGTTCCATAAGGGCAAGTAAACGTGGTCTTTTCTTGGTCCTCAGGTGCTATGGGAATTTGAAAATACCCTGAGAATCCATCCAAGAAATAATAGTACTCGTGCCCAGACAATCTTTCTAACATTTGCTCAATGAATGGTAAGGGAAAGTGATCTTTCCTCGTGGCATCATTGAGCTTTCTATAACCGATGCATACCCGCCATCCAGTAACTGTTCTTTGGGGTACCATCTCACCCTTGTCATTCTTAACTACAACCATTCCACCCTTCTTACGTACAACCTGTACAAGACTAACCCATGGGTTGTCCGAGATTGGGTAGATCAATCCTGCATTCAGAAGTTTTATGACTTCTTTCTTTACAACTTCCTTAATGTTGGGGTTTACCCGCCTCTGGGGTTGCACGGTAGGTTTATAATCTTCTTCCATGAGAATCTTATGCGTGCAAAAAGTTGAGTCAATCCCCTTAATGTCGGCTACACTCCATGCAAGCACTCCCTTATATTTCTTTAGGACCTCTAAGAGTTTACCTTTTTGTTCATGTTCGAGGGAAGAGTTTATGATTACCGGCAGTTGGTCCTCTCCCTGAAGGAAGGCATACTCTAAATGGTTAGGAAGTTCCTTAAGATCTAGCTCAGGAGGTTCGATAATAGAAGGCTTAAGCTTGTTTTCGGGTTTTCGGAGCTCGAGATGCTCTGTGGCCTCTTGTCTAGGGTAGAAGGAGACTGCACCAACATCCTCCATCTTTTCCACCTCTAACAAAGGTAGAAAACTCTCATCCCGTAACCAGCCTTCCTCGATTTGTTCATCAACACAGCTATCAATGACATCCGTGAGTTCATCGACCTCTCCAATGAAATAGAGCCGGTTAGCTGCTTCGAGAGAGAGATCCATAGTGTCCTTGTTGGGAATTATACTAACAGTTGCCACGGTTAAGTGAAGATGTTACAACTGCAGAAGATTGTACTTGCAGTGGAAACTCATTACCGCTGCAAGAACATATATTACCACTGCTTATTAGATAACTGTTAGGAAACGTGTTTAGATAATTATAGAATAGATCTTGTGTATATCTTATTCTATTAGCATTATACTTATCTTGTAGAAGAGGACTCCTTGTGCTATAAAAGGAGGTCCTAGGTTAAAGGTTAGATATACGTTTTCTAGAGCTTCAAGGTGTAACCCTAGTGATATCAAGATCACTCGTATTATTATCATTAATAATATTGGAGATAATCGTTTGTTTACATACATTGTTCTTATTCATATACAACTGTCTTACTCACAATCAAACTTCTAAGTGTTACTAAGTAGATTCCGCATACTTAGTGATATAACTAAAAGTATCAATCTAATACAGTTCAAGGCGTTTAGATCCATCAAGTGGTATCAGAGCCAGGCTTTGATACTTTGATTTAGAAGACTCTAGTTCACTCAGAAGAATCAATGGAGACAAAAACCAGTAACTCAAACATTGCTGCTAAGCTTCCAAAGCTTAAGTTGAATGACTTTGAGATGTGGAGGCTAATGATCGAACAATTCTTTATGGTCCAAGACTACACACTCTGGGAGATCATTATGGTTGGAAATTCTTTCAAACCAAGTTTTACTTCAGAGATGGATAATGGCAAGGAAGTAATTAAGGTCAACACTGAACCTGTTACTAATGATGAAAGACTTCAGTTGAAGAATGATCTGAAGGCCAGAGGTTTGTTGCTGATGACACTTCCCAGAGACCAATTTCTAGCATTCAGCAAGTACAAGACTGCAAAGACTCTTTTTGATGAGATCTGTGAAGTTTTTGGTGGTAATGATTCCACCAAGAAGACTCAAAAGACCTTGCTGAAGCAGACTTATGAAAACTTTAGTTCAACAAGTAATGAATCTCTTGATAGAATCTTCACAAGGCTACAAAAGATTGTTACTCAACTCACCGTTTTTGGAATAGAGGTGGAAAGGGAAGACCTTAATTTAAAGTTCTTAAGAAGCTTACCCTCTGAGTTTGGAACCAATGTTGCTGTGTGGGAAGATAAGCCAGATTTGGAGACCATGAAACTTAATGATCTGTACAATAACTTCAAGGTTATTGAACAAAGATTGAAGAAAGCTGGCAAAACAAGCTCAAGTTCAAGAAGTGTAGCACTCATATCATCATCTCTTGATGATAGTTCAGATAAAGAAAGTGATAGTGATGATGACAGTGCTAACATTGTTGTTTCCACTGGTAGTGGAAGTGTTTCCACTGGTAACTCAAAGAGACAGATTGCAGGACTTAGTGACACTACTTTTTATGCCTTTATATCAAGTCAAGTGGGGGTGGTTCAATTCTCAATCATGAGGATTTGGATCAAATTGATGAGGATGATATGGAGGATATGGACATTAAATGGCAAGTGGCATTACTAAGCCTAAGGACAAAGAAGTTTTGGAAGAAGACTGGAAGAAAGATCAACATCAGTGGCAATGAAACAGTAGGTTTTGACAAAAAGAATGTGGAATGCTATAATTGTCACAAGAAGGGGCATTTTGCCAGGGAGTGCAGAAAGCCAAGGAAGTCTGACAACAGGTTAACTTGGTACAAGCAGGACAAGAAGAAGGAACCTACTACTGATGAGCCAAAGGGGCTATTGGCTATTGATGGAGTGAGCTTTGATTGGAGCTTTATGACTAAGGAAGAGGAAGATGATTCAGAGTCTGCAATGGTTGCTACAGAGCTGGCACTAATGGCTTTTTCTGACTCTGAGGTACAAATTAATAAAAGAGTATGAGAAAATTAAAGCACAATATGATGAACAATTGCTAGAGTTAACTCATACTAATTACAACTTAGCAAATCATAAAAGAGGCCTAGGAGTTTTAGAAACTCAATTAGAGCATTATAGGGCAAATGAATCTAAGTTCAATGATGATATTGCAGTATTAAGAAGAGACTTAGATTATCAGGTTGCTGTAAATAAAGTTCTTAGAGAAGAACTAGAAAAGGATAAAATGGCTAGTGAGAATATAATGATAACTAAGCAAACACTGGATCATCAATCCAAGTGTATTGACAAGATTTGGGAAGCCCAAGTTGTGAACAAAGCCAAATCAGGAGTTAGATACAAAACAGTTCCACCACCTCTAAGAGGTGTTCCATCACCTCCTGGCATTGACTTAGCTCACACAGGATTAGAAGAATTCCAGGAACCACCTATGACCTATGGACCAAAGTTTGTTAAACCAGTTGAAATTGAAAAGGTTCAGGTTGAGGTTGATATATTTGATAGTGCTAGTGACTCATCTCTTAAAGATGAAAATTTAAATGTTGAGTCTAAACCTAGTGTTCCTGAGAATGTTAAAGTGGAGGTTAAAAGAAGTATTCCTGATGTAGTCAAAGAGAAGCCTAGGTCGCAACCTAATTTCACTAGGCCCACTACTAGATATGGAGAGATGTACAAAAGTAGGTCACCAACTCCTAGGGGTAATATGAGGAGTTGGAATCATGTTAAATCTAGGCAATTTGGTAGTGATTTTGTGTTCAATAACAAACCCTGTCATATATGTGGTAGCTTTAACCATTTGTCTTATAGCTGTACCTACCACTTGGGAAGAAGGGAAGTGTTTGGGAATACTAAGGTGAATGGACAAAATGCTAATAACTTAACTCACCCAAATCCACTTAGCAAGATGATTCCCAGGTCTGTTTTGCTTCATTCTGGCATTAAACCAATTTCCACTGCTAGACCAGCAGTTGCCACTGCAAGAAATAAAAATAGAGTTTACCCTAAGCCCCCTGTTACTACTTTTGTTAAATCTACTCAAACAGGGAAAAAGACCAATTATGAAAAGAAAGTTAACAATAATCAAAAGTAGTACCCAAAGTTTCAAAACAAGCAGTTTCCACTGCTAAGCCAGCAGTTACCACTGCAAGGCCAAAGGTTACCACTGGTAGGTCTGTTAACAAAAGGGTAAATATGGGAAATGTTGTTAAGGCCTCAGCACGTTGGGAATGGAAACCAAAAGGAACCATTACCTCAAACCATCCTAATGGTGTATCAATGACCTTTGATAGATTTAATTATATTGATACACAAGGCAGATCCAAGTCATTTGTGGCTTGGGTCCCCAAAAGGAACTAATTCCTTTATTTTGTGTGAAGGAACATTCAAAGACTACAAATGATCAAGGATACTCAGACAGTGGATGTTCCAGGCACATGACTGGCAATAAGTCCTATCTTTCAGACTTTCAACCTTATGATGGACAATTTGTCTGCTTTGAGGAGGAATTGGTGGCAAAGTTTCTGGCAAAGGAACAATCAAGGCTGGAAACATTGAATTTGAAGATATATAGTATGTGAAAGAACTCAAGTACAACCTTTTCAGTGTGTCACAGATGTGTGACAAGAAGCATAAAGTTCTTTTCACAGAAGATGAATGCTATATCTTATCTAAGGATTATAAGCTCCCTGATGAAAGTGATATTTTGCTTAAAATCCCTAGAAAAGGAAATCTATATAGCATTGACATGAAGAACATAGTGGCTAATAATGATGTTACTTGCTTGCTTGCTAAAGCCACTTTGGATGAATCAATGCTTTGGCATAGAAGATTGGGTCATGTTAACTTCAAGACCATCAACAAGATTGTGAAAGATGGACTTGTTAGAGGTCTACCAGAGAAAAGATTTGAAAATGACCAAACTTGTGTTGCCTATCTTAAAGGAAAGCAACACAGAGCTTCATGCAAGACCAAAGCATTCAATTCTATTGATCATCCACTCTTTATGCTACATATGGACTTCTTTGGTCCTACTTCTGTGAGCAGCATCAATTTGAAGAAGTATTGTCTTGTTGTGACTGATGATTTTAGTAGATTCATATGGGTGTTCTTTTTAAGAACCAAGGATGAAACCACTGGCATCCTTAAGACATTCATCACTGGAGTTGAAAATCAATTTGAAAAGAAAATCATGATCATCAGGTGTGACAATGGGACTGAGTTCAAGAATAAAGTTATGGATGATTTATGCAGAGACAAAGGTATTAAAAGATAATTTAGTGTTGCAAGAACTCCTCAACAAAATGGAGTTGCAGAAAGAAGAAACAGAACATTAATTGAGGCTGCTAGAACCATGTTAGCTGATTCCAAGCTTCCAGTAACTTTTTGGGCTGAAGCAGTTAACACTGCTTGTTACATTCAGAATAGGGTTTTAGTGGTCAAAACAAAGAACAAGACACCTTATGAGTTATTCAGAGGAAGACCTCCTACTTTGGAGTTTATGAGGCCATTTGGGTGTCATGTTACTATTCTCAATACCATTGATCATCTGGGTAAATTTGAAGAAAAGTCAGATGAAGGCTTCTTTGTTGGATACTCTATGGTTATTTTAGAGTCTATAACTTAAGAACAAAGAAGATTGAAGAGAACTTGCATGTTCAGTTTCTTGAAAATAAAGCAAACATGGCAGGTTCAGGACCAGATTGGCTATTTGATCTTGAAACATTATCCAATACAATGAATTATGTACCTCTCACTTCAAGCACTGGAGATAAAGATCTTGAAGATTCAGAAGAATTCATTGATGAAGATGAAGCTTGTAAAGATGATGAAGATCAAATTGTTATGCCACTTTAGGACTTTGTTGACAATTCTGAAAAGACAAGTGATGCAGATGGTGTGAATTTTGATGAATTGAATAAAGAAATTCCTACTAGCAGTGGTAACTCAATTTCCACTGCTACACCAAAAGTTTCCACTGTCCGCCCAAATGTGGAAAATACTTCTCAGGAATCACCAAGTGATGATGTAGAGATCTCTAACATGCCTACAACATATGATATTCCTAGCACATCACAGTCTTCAATTCACAAAGTGCATCCACTAGATAATGTTATTGGTGAACTTCAATCAGGTGTGAAGACTAGAAGACAGATAAAGAAAGATGATATTCATGGGTTCATAAGTGAAGTGTATGAGTCTGATGCGTGGGAATTGCACCAGGCTTTACCTCTCAAGGGATCTTGAGAAGCTTACAACCCCCACCAGGCAGTGTACCTGATCGTTGTAGTATAGTATAGTGACCAGTACCGGAGGATTGATCGTTCAGCTAGGAATAGTGTCGTTAGGATTGAAATTAATCTAACTAGGTCTAAAGGTAAAGGATGATTCTTTTTATGTTTTTATATTTTATGAAAAGCAACTGAAAATCTCGGGTTTTGGAAGAAGGGGCGGAATTAGTTGCTAATCAACTAACCCAAAAGCTACTAATTAAACTAATGCGCAAGAAAACTAAACTAAGGTTCTATAAGATAAGTGAAGCATGTCTACCTATGATATGTTACTCCTTGCTAGCTATCCAATTCTACCTATTGAATTGTAAAACCTTGTTTTAATTGACGGGTTGTATTCCTTAATACCATTCATGGGGTGGCGCACTTAACTCCCCAATCCTATAAGCTCCAACTTCACTCCTATGTCGAGCCAGCTAAGAAGCTCCTAACATGGGATCACTAGAATTCGCTCATGCATTAAATACAACCATAAAAACCTAGTACACATCGGTTCACGTTTCTTAAGACGTTCAAGCATGTTACCCTATGGAAGTCTGCCAGTTTTCTTAAGCCTAACATCGAATTCATTCCATCAAAACAAGAATCAATAGGAAACAAGAATTATAAACAAAACCAACTAGATCTATTGAAGTTGCCACGCCTTAATTGATGGTGATAGACACACACATCAACAAGCCCCTCATTGATGGAGATAGACACAACATCAACAAGAAATCAATGAGATCTAATCAATTATATACAAGTTTCACATAATCATAAGTAGACACAAGGTGAATTAGCAAATCATCATCAAAGAAGAGCAAACAACAATGAAAATGGAAAACATAATTAAGATAGAATCATCAAACCAATACATGATGTTTATGGAGTGATTGAAACCCTCTAAGTTGCTGGAAAAACACCCACCTAAACCCAGGAATCGACCTTAGGGTTTAGGGCTTACAAAAAGTGAAGTTATGATGTTATATCTATAGGCGTGTTTTCTGTCGGCAAGGCTTGAAGGCGTCAGCCCGTTCTTCTTGATTCCGTCATGACCATTTTTTCACCAAATTGTAGATCTCTTCGTCCTTTTTGAGTGGGCTTTTAAATCACCTCAATCCGAGTTCGTATGCAAAAGTTATGACCAAAACAATATCAGCTACTCCGCGCGCAAGTTTTGACAAGTTAACACATGACGGCCTTGGGTGACGCCTTCACGTTCTCTCTGGGCCGTCACCACTTTTACTCTTGACGCCGTCACCAAAATGCTCTTGACGCCGTCAGGTACGGTTCTCAGCATGGAAAATTAAGTCTTTGGCGTTTTCTTCACTTTTATGCTCCAAAAATGTCCAAATTGCTTCCTTTTCCAGATTTCACTCCCAGAGTACCTAAAATCACAAAAGGAACGATTTAGGGCAATATTTAATCAAATAAATTCAATTCCGGGCTTAAATGACCCCCTAAAAGTGGTTCCTTTTTCGCCTCATCATATACCCTTACACTTGAGATTTGCTTGTCCTCAAGCAACTGCGCTTTTATTCTAGTCAAAATACAAGTTAGGGGTCATTTAACACTAATATAAAAGTAATTACAACAAATAATCGTTCCACTAAAGACCAAAGACAAGCACGGAGGTCATACACTAGCACCTCACAAATAGTGTTTAGATACTCACATCTCTCGGGTGTAATAAAGTATAAATTACAATATGGAAACGGAAGATATCTCTCACTACCTGTCATAGCAAAATAGATTACCATAGGCTTGGGAAAGGATCAAACCTCCACCACATGGCGTAAGCACCTAGGATAAACTATCAAAGAGGTCTTTTTAAAGGGTTGTAACGTTAGGTGTAGGGATATGAAATACACGGTTATGTTGGATAAAGGAAGTTTTTTACTGGTGGCAAGTTAACAATCTTGGTTAATTACATGTACAATGTGGCGTTGCTAAGCCAAGACTAGACTCGACTTAAGCTAATAAATGAAAAATAACAAAAACATAAAATGAACATAGAATGAAAAGGGATGGTAGTCCGTATGTTTTTTCTCTTTTTCTTTTTCTCTATTTTTTTTTTTTTTTTTTTTTTTTTTTTTTTTTTTTTTTTGCATATACTCTTACCCTACCATCCAAAATAATACATCATAGGAAATGAACATTCCCATTACACTTGAATTTTTACATACTTTACAATAAACTAATCTAATGACTCGAATCAAGAAAATCAAAACATTTGGAGTACTTTTAAGATTAACGTACATATGGGGGTAATAAATGATGTTCTTCCCCATTACTCCGTAAATAAGTACTTTACCCATGAGTCCCAATCGTCCCAAAACAATATGTACAATGATATGACTCGACTTAGCAACCATGTAATCAATTAGATAATTAACTTAGGGTTTAATAAATAACAATAATGCACTAAAAATGAGTTCATACACGGAAGGCTAAGGCGATTTGGGTATACATTTAAGTGGGGTGTAACAAATTCTTCCTTTAAGTAAAATGCTTAAAGTTAGAAATGAAAAGATAGGCTCGGATAGGTGTACTAGGGGTTTCGTGTACTAAAAATGAGTAAAACGCTAAGGTGTGGGAAAAATTAGTTGACTTAACTAGCCAAGTAATATGACTTAAATGGTCAAGTAATTATGATACGGGTTTAACACAAGGGTGATCCTAATGCCTCTTATCATGTAGTAAATCCTACCACACGAATTGATGCGTGGGAATCGCAACAGGCTTTACCTCTCGAGGGATCTCGAGAAGCTTACAACCCCCACCAGGCAGTGTACCTGATCGTTGTAGTATAGTATAGTGACAAGTACCGGGGGATTGATCGTTCAGCTTAGGAATAGTGTCGCTAGGATTAGAAAGCCTAAATACTAGTTCTAAAGGTGAGGGATGATTATTTTTGTGTTTTTATATTTTATGGAAAGCAAGTTAAAATCTCGGGTTTTGGAAGAGTGGGCGGAATTAGTTGCTATTCAACTAACCCAATACTAAGATGCAATCAAAATAAAATAAAAATAAACTAATTTATACTAAGGTTGTGAGCAGTAATTGGAGAAAATGTGTTTACTTAGATTTCATTACTCCCTAGATATCTTTTACACGTTAATTACTTGTTATAATTGCATGGATGACGGATTGTATTCCTTAATACCATTCATGGGGTGGCATACATAACTCCCCAATTCTATGAGCTCTTATCTCCTCCTACACCATGCCCAGCATAACTATAAGGATTGTAAACAGTGGCTCATGCATTAAATACAACCAATAAAGACCTAGTACGCCTCGGTTCATGTTTCTTAAGACGTTCAAGCATGTTACCATTTGGAGATCTGCCAGTTTTCTTAAGCCTAACATATAAATCATTCATCCAAGACAAGAATAGACAAGTAATCAACACATAATCAATATCTAGGTTTCATTAGATCTAAGCAAACACAAAGGAGATCTAGCCTAGCATGATAGAATTAAGACAAGAACATGATATAGACAACCAACACATAGACATATTGATTGAATTAGAAAACACTTATCTCAATTACAATGCAAGGTATCAAGGGTTTGGAACCCTTGAAAAACCTGTAAAAGTTGCACCAAAATCGTCCTTAGGGTTTCTCCCAAAACTTCTCTCCTTTAATGTAAAAAATTAGAAAACTATATATAGAAAAACAGGTCTGACGGCGTCAAGAGTAATCTTGTGACGCCGTCACCTCGCCGCCAAAACTTTCCTCGGACTGCCTAGATCTACTTCTGACGCCGTCAAGACTTAGACACTTCCAGGCCGTCATGACTCTTTTACTCTTGACGCCCTTCTCACGTGACGCCGTCAAAACTCTACTGGGTCGTCATGGAAATTCACAAAATTTGCTCTTGACGCCGTCACCTACTGTTCCCAGCATGGAAAATTAAGACTTTGGCGTTTTTTTCACTTTTATGCTCCAAAAACGTCCGAATTGCTTCCTTTTCCAGATTTCTCTCCCAAAGTACCTAAAATCACAAAAGGAACGATTTAGGGCAATATTTGATCAAATAAATTCGGATTTGGGCTTAAATGACCCCCTAAAAACGGATCATTTTTCGCCTCATCACGAATGTAGTCTCACTAGCGGTCTCGGGATGCATCACTAACGCAAGTTCTAGAATCTAAATGCTACCGGTACACTCATAAGCACTAATAGTAAATGCTTTTCCTATCAAATCTAAAGGCGAACCTCACATATTTGGGTGGAAAATTTTTCTGAAAGTACGGTTATGTGCTAGTCATACAATCTCCTATCCATGAGAGGCTTGCTATGGCTAAAGTTTCACTCCTAAATGTTGTAAAAAATTTTAAATTTGGCGCTAAAATTGCACTAACAAGTATTTCTCATAGTTTTATTACACATCTACCATTAGACAAAACAAACTCAAGCAAAAGTGTACATGTAAGGTATCATCTTTTTACCCTCCCCTTACACTTAAGATGAACATTGTCCCCAATGTTCAAGTAAAGAATGTAATAATGAAATAAGTAAAAATAATGAAATCAAATACTCCCCTGATTCGCTCGGTATGGATAATAAGGTGGTCAGGTTAAATCTTCCTCCAAGAAAATGAACAATCAAAGCTTCCTTTCCAGAAAAATAAATTATCTTCTTGTCATACATAACATGTAAAACCTGAGAAAACAAACACAAAAACCCAAAGCATCAATCCGAACAAAGAAAACTCACAACTAGATGTAATTCCAGACTTAGGAATAGAAACAAAACAATTAAAGATATAATGCTTGTGGAATGAATGTTTGCAGATTTCCTGGAGATTATAAAACTTAATAATTCACAAAAACTTTAAGACTCCGTTAGAAAAACAAAACCGGTAAAATTTCCAGGTTTTTACACGTGACGCCGTCAAGAGTTATCTCGTGACGCCGTCAGAAGTGACCTACAGAAATTCTTATGTTAAGTTTCCGGAAAATTTCTAGAAAAACTTGGTTCTACTTCCTGGAAAATCCTGCAAAACTTCATTATGACTCAATACAAGCATTTGACTCTAACAAATACTAATACACATGTCCATTTAATATTGTTGTGGTTCATGCTCAATTTCGTTCTTATAAACAAATTTGGATCTCCCTTACACTTATCTTTTGCAAAATACCTTTATATGCAATTAAGACGAAGTTAAAAATAAAATAAAGCATTTTCACAATTTACTTTGAAACATGAGCTACAAACAATAAAAATAAAGCATGCATACGGAAACAAATAAAATCAAACAAACAAACAAACAAATAAAAACACACAAAACATGGGTTGCCTCCCAAGAAGCGCTTGTTTTTGTTCGAGTCACGAGCCTGACTCTACCCTTATTTAACGGAAATAGGGGAGGTTCTCCCTACACTTAGGATTAAGTGTGGGTGAAAGTAGCGATACACACCCTTAGGGTGTGAATATGCCACGTGAGGTGAAGGGGGTGAGTGAATGGCTTCCTTCATCCTAAAACTACCCGGATAATATTGGTTGATGGGTGGGTCGGTTCCTCTTTTGTCTCCTAGAAATATATCTAAGGATGGAAAGGTGTGTAAAGATTGAGGTTCCGGTTCATAAACACTAGGAAATTCCTTAGAACTAGGAGTAAGGTTATCACTACAAGTATTCAAACCTATATCCTCAAGTGGTGCCTGGTCCAAGGGTTCTACCTCCATTGGAATTCCGAAAGTTTCTTCTACTTCCTCCGGGTAAGTCACGGGCGGTGTGTGTGCCTCAAATGATGGTTGAGTATTTTGTGGGCTTATGTTATTTACCTCATCATTCCACGTGTCACGATCACCTATATCCTTAGGTAGTGACAATAACAAACCTAGTGCTTCATCCAACTTATGGTTTATTGATACGACTCTATCCATAATTCCTTGGCAAACTAGGTCGCTTTTTCTATTAGCCTCACTAAAACGAGATCCTAAACATGGAGGTTGTTCATAAGAATCTATCCTAGGTGAAGGCTCATATGATTCATAGGTGTCTCTAAATGAGGTATTTTGCACTTCTTGGTGTTCTAGCCACTCAACCATATATTGAAATCTTAGAAGTCTAAGTGAAGTGTCCATTTGAAGCAAATTACATACAAAATCACAAAGAAAAAATAGACTACGAGAAAGCTACAAAGTAAAAGGAAAAAATCTCACTTGATAGGAATCTAATGAGAAGACCTAAAAATCAAATTCAACCTAAACAATAACTATTCCCCGGGTTGCGGCGCCAAAAACTTGATGCGTGGGAATTGCACCAGGCTTTACCTCTCAAGGGATCTTGAGAAGCTTACAACCCCCACCAGGCAGTGTACCTGATCGTTGTAGTATAGTATAGTGACAAGTACCGGGGGATTGATCGTTCAGCTAGGAATAGTGTCGTTAGGATTGAAATTAATCTAACTAGGTCTAAAGGTAAAGGATGATTCTTTTTATGTTTTTATATTTTATGAAAAGCAACTGAAAATCTCGGGTTTTGGAAGAAGGGGCGGAATTAGTTGCTAATCAACTAACCCAAAAGCTACTAATTAAACTAATGTGCAAGAAAACTAAACTAAGGTTCTACAAGATAAGTGAAGCATGTCTACCTATGATATGTTACTCCTTGCTAGCTATCCAATTCTACCTATTGAATTGTAAAACCTTGTTTTAATTGATGGGTTGTATTCCTTAATACCATTCATGGGGTGGCGCACTTAACTCCCCAATCCTATAAGCTCCTACTTCACTCCTATGTCGAGCCGGCTAAGAAGCTCCTAACATGGGATCACTAGAATTCACTCATGCATTAAATACAACCATAAAAACCTAGTACACATCGGTTCATGTTTCTTAAGATGTTCAAGCATGTTACCCTATGGAAGTCTGCCAGTTTTCTTAAGCCTAACATCAAATTCATTCAATCAAAACAAGAATCAATAGGAAACAAGAATTATAAACAAAACCAACTAGATCTATTGAAGTTGTCACGCCTTAATTGATGGAGATAGACACACACATCAACAAGCCCCTCATTGATGGAGATAGATACAACATCAACAAGAAATCAATGAGATCTTATCAATTATATACAAGTTTCACATAATCATAAGTAGACACAAGGTGAATTAGCAAATCATCATCAAAGAAGAGCAAACAACAATGAAAATGGAAAACATAATTAAGATAGAATCATCAAACCAATACATGATGTTTATGGAGTGATTGAAACCCTCTAAGTTGCTGGAAAAACACCCACCTAAACCCAGGAATCGACCTTAGGGTTTAGGGCTTACAAAAAGTGAAGTTATGATGTTATATTTATAGGCATGTTTTCTGTCGGCAAGGCTTGACGGCGTCAGCCCGTTCTTCTTGACGCCGTCATGACCATTTTTTCACCAAATTGTAGATCTCTTCATCCTCTTCGCGTGGGCTTTTGAATCACCTCAATCCGAGTTCGTATGCAAAAGTTATGACCAAAACAATATCAGCTACTCCGCGCGCAAGTTTTGACAAGTTAACACATGACGGCCTTGGGTGACGCCTTCACGTTCTCTCTGGGCCGTCACCACTTTTACTCTTGACGCCGTCACCAAAATGCTCTTGACGCCGTCAGGTACGGTTCTCAGCATGGAAAATTAAGTCTTTGGCGTTTTCTTCACTTTTATGCTCCAAAAATGTCCGAATTGCTTCCTTTTCCAGATTTCACTCCCAAAGTACCTAAAATCACAAAAGGAACGATTTAGGGCAATATTTGATCAAATAAATTCAATTCCGGGCTTAAATGACCCCCTAAAAGTGGTTCATTTTTCGCCTCATCAGAGTCCAAGAAACATAGTAAGAAGAATGAGTGTTTGTTCTTCTGTTTTCTCTCACAGGTGGAGCCTAAGAATGTTTATATGGCTCTAGGAGAATCTAGCTGGGTTGAAGCTATGCAAGAAGAGTTGCTTCAGTTTAAACTTCAAAAGGTTTGGGTTCTTTGTGACTTGCCTGATGGTATGAAGGTCATTGGTACTAAATGGGTTTTCAGAAACAAGAAAGATGAAAGAGGTATTGTAATAAGGAACAAAGCTAGATTCGTTGCTCAAGGATACACTCAAGAGGAGGGTATTGATTATGAAGAAGTTTTTTCTCCTGTTGCAAGGATTGAGGCTATTAGATTGTTTTTAGCCTATGCATCATTTATGGGCTTTACAGTGGTAATAAACATACAACAGTGGAAAGATTGGTGATAATAGCAAGAGCAAAGAGTACTTTATTCATCATAAAAGAGAAGTACATCACATCTATTCAGAAAACATTGTCACCAACACAGGAAACCATCACAAAAGACATAAACCTACAACCTAACACCTACTCCATAGGTTTCTTTCCCTTTCCCTCATACTGATGCTTGCCCTTAGAAGCCCTCTTTCTCTTGTCATCAAAAGAAAGTTGTTTCCTTGGACAAGCCAGTCCCAGAACTTGCTTGGAGGCCTTGGTGCTTGAGTAGGCTTTTCAACAGCTGGCCACTTCATGTTGTTTATAGCAGTTGTCAATGTTGTGGTGAGGGCCTTTGGAAGCTCTTTGGAAAGATCAAAGGTTGGATCATTATCATCATCAGATGAAGAGCTTGAATAAAACTCAAGTGATGGAGAAGGATCAGTTGAAATCTTCTTGTTGGACTTCATGCTTGAAGATGTAGCAGTTGCTGCACTTGGTGGAAAATATCCACTCCATCCAATTGAAAGTTCTTCAGAGTCTGAGTAGTAACTGATTTCTTCATTTGAAGAGTCATCAGAAGAGATGTAAATTAAAGGAAACCAACTCATTATGATGCTTAGGGTTTGTGTTATTGAAGATAATTTTTTATGAGAGATAAAAGTTTTGAGCCCCCTTTTATATGCAAAGTCAAGGTCGAATTCTAATTAATGAAGAATATTTACTCCTACTTGTTTTGGTAGGTTGGAGGAGTAAATTTAGTTATTATCGGGTTGACTTTTGTAAGATATTTTTGTGAATAGTAACTTGGTTAAAAAGTTACTTTGGGTTAATTTTTATGGGTTAAGTTGAAAGTTACTTTGGTTTGCAGCATACAACCCATATTATTGGAGTCATTGGAGTTATAAGGTGTGTATCATAGACACACAAAAAATGGTTATTGATTCACCATGTCTAATCCACATAAGAATCAGCTAGTCCAGAGCAAACAGCTACTGGTAAAGACTTATCAAATCCGTTTATGGTTGATAGTTTACCAAAAACAAGGTCATCAACTCACCATACTCCAAGTGATCAAGAGTTGGCTAGTCCATAGCAAACGGCTCATGGTAAAGACATATCAAATCTGTTGATAGCTGGTAGTTTGTTAAAAACTATGATAAGAGCAGCAAATTTTCATGTTTTATTAACCACTGCTCTTTGATATGTTGTGAAAATTTTACCACTGCTAGTTCATTAGTTACCACTGCAAGAGTAATTTTTCCACTGATGAATTAGCCGTTACAACTGTTGTGTCAGTAATCTATTTTTTTACTAGCCGTTGTAAATATAACCGTCTTTCCTTATTAATAGGGTAAAATCTTTTGTGAATTATCTACTTACTTATTATAAATTATTCTTTTCCAAAGATAATTCTTTCTAAAGATAATTCACATTGCGCAACCTCCTCAAACCCTATTAGTATAAATTGATCATCATACGGCTTGCTTTTTATCTTGATTACTAACACTTTTATTCTCCTTTTCACAAATATCATGGCAATTCTAAAATTTGTCGAGGAGCACAACCAAGTGGCCTACCTACAAAAGTCAAATGAGAAGAGTGGCTCTGTTTTTCATCAGATTGTGGATTTTCTAAACACAACACATATAAGGTATGCATTAACTATTAATCCCACAATCTATGTCTCTCATATCAAACAGTTCTGGAACACTGTGGAGTCCATAACTCTTGAACAGGGAGACACACATGAATCTGTGGATGCTCTACGAGCCACAGTGGATGGGGTAACTATTGATGTTACTGAGTCATCCTTGAGGAGAATTCTCCAATTGGATGATCTCAATGGTATCATCACATTATCCAATTCAGATATTTTTGAAAATATTGCTTTAATGGGGTATGATACATCTGAACAAAAAGTCACTTTTAGAAAAGGATGTTTTTGTCCCCATTGGAGATTTTTAATTCACAGTCGTTTACATTGCCTGAGTCCTAAGAAAACATCTTATGAACAATTTGCATCAACCATGGCTTATCCTTTGGTTTGTTTGGCAACTGATAGGACTTTCAATTTTTCAAAGTTTATTTTTAATAATATGAAAGACAATGTAAAGAGTCAATATAAATTTTTGATGTATCCAAGGTTTGTGCAAGCAGTGTTAAATGAGTTTCAACTGTGTGGAAAACTAGAAGTGGGGTTGAATAGTTTACCGCTTTATCGATTCTTAATTAGCTTAAATATCCTTTTAAAAACTTTGCATATGCTTAAAGACATAAACACAACTTAATATGTTTGATTCTTTGAAAAGCTTTTCATGTGAATAGCAATTCTAACTTTACTTGTTTCATACTTTGAAAAGCTTTACTTGTGATAATCCTAACTTTGCTTGTTTTAGTTCTTTGAAAAGCTTTACATTTGTTTCAAGATATGAACATAACATTACTTGTTTTAATTCTTTTGGAAAGCTTTATATGTGATTAGCAATTCTAACTAAAAGACAACATGTAATAAGCAAAGATAAAGAAAGAAACGATCAAACCACAACACGATTGTTTATCGTGGTTCGGCTACAAGGACTCTTTTTCCTTGCCCTACATCCACGCCCCGAGTTTCCAACTCGAGAGTTATAAGCACTAATCAACAAGCTCCTTTCACCGGCGGAGAAAACCTTTACAACGTCGCTTACACTTTTACCGACACTAAGCTAGATGTTGAGTTCTTTTACAAGGGTACAACCACTCCCATTCGTCGCTTACACTTTTACCGACACTAAGCTAGATGTCGAGTTCTTTTACATGGGTTCAACCACTCCCGTTCGTCGCTTACACTTTTACCGACACAAAGCTAGATGTCGAGTTCTTTTCCAAGGGTACAACCACTCCCGTTAGTTCTTTTACAAGGGTACAACAACTCCCGACATACTACGTATTTTGAAGTCTAAAATACTAACCACTTACATCTACATACATGACACACATGTAGTATAGACTATCAAAGCTTATACATGACCAAGCTACCAAGACTTGCAACTTTAGAGTTGAAGCTTGTAACTTCTTGAATGATCTTGTGAAGTCCCTTGCTACATAAGAGAATCACACAAATCAAAAGGTTACTGAGTTAGTTGAGAGAGTATGTGAAAATATGTCCTAAAGTGATGATCCAAAACTAACAAATGGTTTGGTATTTATAGCAAACCATTCTGTAGGTCTGACGGAACCCTCAGATGGGTTCCGCCCGTGTACCCCCAGGGTACTGTCAGGGCTGCAGTTGGTTTTTGCAATAAATCTCCCAAACCAAACAAGGTCACATCACATTAAACCTAGTCAAACACAAGACTTGTAAGCAAGCATAAGGTTAGTCAAACACTCTTTCTTACCATAAATGTATATGGACAAAGCTTGCCCTAAATGTGATGTAACATTACTATTTTAAGAAATAAATGTGATATGACAAGACACTTTCTAATTTAAGAAATAAAAACAATGTTTTGTTTAAAAAGAAATGTAAACCTTAGTTAAACAAGACTTAAACACTTAAAGTGATGATTTACTTATAGCTAAACTTCATACTTTGTCATTAACAAAACTTAGCAAAGATCGTAAAATATAAATAACGTTTTTAGGCGATATTTGTATTAACAATCTCCCCCTTTTTGTTGATGACAAAACATAAACTTTATTTATAAGTAAGTCACTAGTTTTAGTGTTAAGTCTTATAAAGTTAGTATAAAAACTTGTTTTTGCAAAGATGAGGTGATAAGCACTAAAAACTTGTTTTTGCAAAGATGAGGTGATAAGCACAAGTTTATATAAATTCTCCCCATTTTTGTCGAAACAAAAAGTAGAGTAGCGAAGCGGAAGTATGCACTTGCTCCCCCTTGGACGATACTCCCCCTAAATGGAGTGCCAAGAGAGGAGACATGGATTTTGAACCTACAAGAAAAAGGTTAGTTGCCGCACAAGACAAGTCATGAAAGCATTTCATGTCTAAAACACAACTAAGAGTTGTGAAACGGAATAATGCAATTCTCATGCTCCCCCTTGAATATTACTCTCCTAAATGGAGTATCAAGGAAAGAAAACATGGAAAATGATCCTACAAAAAGAAAGTTAGTTTCTAAAACACAAGATATACAAGTTACCATAACAAGGTATAGTGCAATCACAATACTTTAAATGGTCAACAAACATAGCATATCTCATAGTAGGATAAAATTAATTTCATGTAAAATTTGACTTTTAGGAAGTCGAAGACGAGAAATGATGTGAATAACATCCTACTTCTAAAAATAAAAGACCAAATAAAAAGAAACTAAGAATATAAAAATCCTACATCTATAAAAAGGAAACCATCACTTTCCTTAATGAGAAACATTCTTCCAAAACAAGGGTAAGGTTGTTTGAGAATAAAAGTAGGTGGTGGAGGATGTAGCGGGTTTCATTTTGAATGTTGTGGGGGTGACACGGTTTTGGTTTGTTTTTTTAAATGGTGAAACATTTTCCAAAAGAAACGGTTTTGTTTCATTTTGGAGACTCTAAACTTGAGGTGGTGTTGGTGCTCTAAACATGGTTTGTTGGTTTTAATGAGCAACATTTTCCAAAAGAAACGGTTTTGTTTCATTTTAGAGACTCTAAACTTGAGATGTTTCATAATGTGGTTTAGGATAAACCTCATTTCATTGTTTAAAGGATCATGGATGTCTTTGTAGATAAGGTGAGACAACAATGGTTTTGGGTGGTGATATTCTTGTTGTGGTGTTTGGTTGTGGTCAAAAGACTCATTTTGGTCAAGCAATGACCGTGGTTTTTCATTTGTGAAAGGTGGTGGTTTTGTTGGTCTTGATGAAAGATCATTGAGATGCTTCTATTTTCTTATACGAAGAAAATAGAGATTCAAAGTGTTGGGAAGGTTTATGTGGTGGTGGTTGTTGAACAAAGTGACGAAGGCTTGGTTCTCCGAAAGGATTACCATGAAGGTTTTTGTAATGGGGTGAAACAAAAATGATTGTAGGTGTGTATGACCTTGATCATTTGGAAAAATTGAGGATTTCGCATAACAGTAGGCCAAACTCTCAAGCAATGACGGTGGATGAGGTGCATCATCCAATGACTCATTTGGTTGAAATGTTGGTTGTTGTTGGGTTTCCATTTCGGCAATGGTGTTAAAAAAATGACAATGATAGAGGGCTTGATGGTTTAGGTGATAGGTTTTCAAAAGTTTCCAATAGTGGATGTGGTGATGTTGGTAGTGTATGGAAAAGTTCCATTGGTGTAAGTGTTGAAGTAGCAAGATTAAGTAAATCTTGAATAGTGATCACATTGGTATTGAAATGTGTTGAGGATGGTGTTGAGGTAGTGAGGTTAAGGAAATCTTGGATAGGTGAAGAAATGTTAAGCGAAGCATCACTTGAAGATGATGAGCTTGACTTGACGGTTTTGTTGAAGCAACAAGGTTTGACACTAATCCTAGTGGTTTTTTGAGAAGGATTTTGATGGTTATGGTGTGATTTGAATTGTTGCAAAACTTTCAAATTTATAAGGTTGAAAAGGTGTTGAAATGGGTGTTTGGATTTGATGTTCTACCATTCAAAGAATGAGGTTTCAAATGATTTTCATGACCATGTCACATCATTTGATGTTAATTCAATGGAATAGGGTGGAGTGAAAGATCAACATATGCACTCAATGCTTTGTGATCATGGGATGTGATTTGGTTGAAAATGTTTCAATGGTTTGAAGGATCCTTTAAAAGGGTTCCTTGGGTTAGTTATGTTTGAATTTGAATTTTTGGAGGGAAGTGGCTTCCTAATTGTTTTAGTGAGTGAGAGTTGTTCTAATATGGTTATTGGAGTTAATGGAAGATGTTTCTCACTTAGGATAATGGTTTGACACTTTACAAGTTTTGGACTTAGGAAAAATGACAAAAATTTTCTGCAGGTGACTAGCGGAACCCTCACAATACACAGGCGGAACCCTGTTTTGGGTTCCATCTGGTCCGTTGGGCCATTTCTGGGTTTCCCAGAAATTACACTGGCGGACCCCAATTTTGGGTACCGCCAGATCCGCCAGTGCTGAAAAAATTGGCAGTCCGCGATTTTGACCCGCGAGACGATTTTCAAAATTTTCGAAAATTCCTAAAATCAAAAAGATAATGCATTTCTGGTTAGGCAATGCAGAAATTAGACACGTAAACATACATATCATAGTACTTTGACCTTGAGGTTGAGGATTTCACTATACTTAGTAAGAATTGCCATAAACATGAAAATTTGACAACTAGCCAAATGTTGTCTTCCTACAACATTGTTAGTTCCTACAAGTTCCAAATAGTACCAAATAACTTACCAACACACAAATACATAACACGTAATGTTTAAATGACCAAATCGTTCAACTAGCACCTAGTGCCAAACATTCCTACACACCCGCTCTCATAGATGGTCAATCTTCTTCTTGAGCATTTCAAGAAATCTCTCGATGTTTTTGAACATCCCCTTTGTTTGCTTGAACTCCGCCGACTCATTTGGAATATCCGAAAGTTGGAAAATGTATTCTAGAAGTGGGAGCCTAGAGTTAGGCAAAGCCTAGAATTGGAAAATGTTTACCTTGGGCTTTGTAGGTTCTCCTATCACTTAGTGGGACAAAAGCGTGTGGAATAAGAGAGTAGTCTAGGTGAAGACCTCTAGGATTTGATGGAATGGGAGAGATGAACCTAAAGAGACGGGTCAAGAGCATTCCATATGGCATAGACATTGTGCCTTGCACGGGAATGTCGGTCATTCTCTTGGTCATGTAGTAGACAAGGTTGAAGGGTTGCCTAACGGAAAAGGAGTAGAGCATGTAGCAAAGGCAAATATTGATGTGATCCCGGTTTCCTATGGTGCTAATTACATTGGTTCTAAGGAGTTCTTCCCATTCCTTGAATTGGGGCTTGAGTTCATTGAATTCCATTCCATGTGGGTCCTTGATGACCTCATTTCCGGTTCTAGTTCTCCTAGTGTTGGTGGTCCTAATGAAGAGGTGGTTACGAAGTTCATCTTTGGACACAAGAGGGGTATCATAGGGATGGATGCGGTCAAAGAGTGTGTCACGAGTTGAGAGGGAGTGCAAGTCGGAGTAGATGCAAGTACCATGGTTTGGGACACCTAGGATTTGAGCAAACTCCTCGAGAGTGAAGGAGTATTGATGACTACTAGCCCTAAAGTTAATAGACATGCGACCATACTCATCCTTAGAGAGGGTGACGGATGCATAGAATTCTAAAATGAACCTAGAACAAATAGGCTCGTCGACTTTTAAGAGATACTCTAAGTTGATTGTGGCAAATTCCGTGTATAGGTTTGTACCTTTTAAGAAGGATGGATCAATGGTTCTACCCTTAGGGACATATCGTTTTTCTAAGGCTTTGAAGACAACGATTTGAGTTTGAGTAAGACCTTTGGTTTTGTGGTGTTTGGGTAGGTACTTGATGGTGTCCTTGTGGTCGTAGTGAGTTAGAGGAGGCATGATGATTCCTAGAAAATCAAAATTTCACATTTAAGTAAATGACTATTGTAATGTGTTTATTCTAGTGTGTGCCTATATGAAAACAATGTGGAGGTGCGGTTGACTTGACTCATTTTGATGCTTAAAAATGTTTTGTAACGCAAGTGATGTTTCAATGACGTTTTTCATTTGTTTTAACAATGTGGTGAACGGTGGTAAAGTATGGGTGACGACCGAGAGTGGATATGCGAAATGAGGTGGTGATTGTTTGGCAACACTTAAAGCTTGGATATCTTCTTTGTGTTCTTCACTTGCTAGAAAGTGGAAGAGACGCATTTCATAATGAAATTCACTTGACTTTTGACGACATAGACAAATATGTTAATGAGAGTATGGATATGACAATTGCCCTTTGTTTCAAAGAGCGACACAAAGGTGTACATAGGTTTATGTATCATGAAAGGTGGTTTAATCTTAATAGGTTAGGTTATAGTGGGGATGACACACTTGTTTGGTTACATTGTGGAATCTTCTTGTGAAGATGACTAGGTGGAGTTATTGGTGAAGATGATATTGACTCTTGGTTTCTTTGAGGGCATGGAAATGGTGGATGACTCGATATTGATATGACAAAGGATAACTCGGTTTCTCATTTCACATTGGTTGTTTGAGGTTCGAGTGATGAAAGGTTATGAGGAATATGCTTGAAGTTTTGCTCATTTTGTGAATCTTATGGGCTGATGGTAAGTTGGAGTTGTGAGTAAAGAGGTGTTTGGTTTTGAAATTAAAAATAAAATATCTTGTAGATTTGGCGGACCAGGCGGAACCAAAAAGTGGGTTCCGCCCGTATGGTCTGAGGGTGCCGTGGGATCTACAGGGAAACCTCAAAAGGAATTGTCTTGATTTTTGTGGTTTTATCCTAATGTTCAAAACTAAGGTTTTAGGTCTTATGAGTCCTTGACTAAGCCTAGGGATGATGAATGCTTCTCATTCAAGAGGTTTTGTGAAAATGTTGATAGAATGGTTAACGTATAAGACTTTCTTAGTTAAGATGTTCCTCAATGAACATTTTTACCAAGACGATGATGATGGATCACAATATGTCAATTAAGAACATAATGGATTGAATTGTCGGTGAAGTCGATGCTTCCTTTGTTGAAGGTATAACAATGTTGACAAGATGAATTCCGTTGTTGATGCGAGTTTGCTTGTTCAAGCGGAGCTTGTTGATGTGCTTCTCCATCCGATACTAATTTGAGAATCATACGCGTTTTGGAGAATCATTGGGTAAGTAAGTATAAAAGTGCAAGTACCACTTGTGCTTTTCTTATCAACTTATTACCGACATAATTCCATTTGTCAAACACTATGGTTTTTATTCCCGTTCTTTTGGGAGACCATAATCCTAGTTGTGTAGTACCTTATGATGTATCCAAATAGGCTCAACTAAAGAGTTGTTTTAGGATCTTCTTTAACACGAGCACATAGATAAAAGCTAAACATAATGTTGAATCTAATTGTTATGAGAACAAGTAGTCTTCCAAACATTTCTATACATTTAGTTTTACCTACGGATTTACTAATCTCATTCTTGATAAGTCATCAATAACTTAACCATTGAGAACAAGAGAGCAACTAGGAATGTCTTTAAGTTAAAATCCCTTGCTTTTGTGGCTTGCTTTTATTATCAAAAGGTCTTTCAAATATTGACACTATACTCACTTGATTACTTTGAAATATCAATTTCGTTTCACTAGTTGTTTTATTCTAAATTCCAAAAATTGTTTTTGTTGAATTTGTTTAGACACAACTATGACCTATAAATCAAGTTTTATAACTTATGTCAATTTTGCTTGATTCAATGTCTGTCTCATGGTGAGGAGATGTTATTTTATACTTTTATTCTTAATGTTTTACACAACATACTTGTCTTGCCATCATTGGACTTTCGACTAAGTTATCATCTACCAAAGATGATATCATAGAAGGAGGAGATCACTCGTTAAATGTCATATTCAACGACTCCTCGACTCTTTGGGTTTTCTTTCTTAAGACACTATGAACTCTATTTATTTTGAAAAAGTCCAAGAGGTACAACATCATGAGACTATGTGTCACATTTGATGTGTAAATCCAAGATGTTGAAAACTCATTTTCTTTCACACATCCTAATATATGCTAATGTGATTTCTTTCACCTTGTGTGTTTTATGTGAGATTATCATAGAGGAGTGATTGAAGAAAAACACAATTAAAGACTCAAAATATGGTGTTTGAGAAAATTGTTTAACAAAGGTTTGTTTTGCAAGCATCACAAAAGTGTTAGACATTTTAACACTTAGGAAATTCTTAGTTAGCTCACTTGTAAGCAAGAGTTGAGTGAGACATACTCAAGAGTTTTTCGTGTTTATCTCTTGATGGTTAAAGAACCAAAACACCTTATATCTCCTACTAGTACTAAAGACTAAATTCCTTGTTGCATAGAATCTAATCTTAGTTATTTACAAATAGCAGGTAGACACTCTAGAGTATTACAAATAACACATATTCGAACACATAATGCTAGAAACAAGATACAATCAAAGTCAAGTTGAAGTAATGCGTACCTTTTAAATTGCATAGAGATGCTATCAAGCGGATAAGCATTACGCGTAAAAACTTGGTTTGACGACACGCTTTGAAACTCAATAACTCATGTATCCAAGAAGGTTAGATAATCATAAAAAGGCATAGAGAATGATAGTCTTAATCCTTTAATCATGAGTTTCTATTAGAGATTGAATTATCTCTAAATTTCTCTTCTAGGTTTGACAAATTTTACATGCTTTGTTTTATTAGTTGATGATGCTTATGAGTTAAATCCTAATCCGGTTTTATCTTTAAACAACCTTTGACTCCTCAACAATCTTTCAAAAGATTTTGAGCTTTCATCAAATTTAACTAATAATTTTTCCTTTCTCATTTTGCATTTTAATCTCATGTTTGTAATCTAGACATAATTTACATTCTAGATTAATTTCAACATTACTCTCAATTCTAGACATTTTATCTTCTAATAAGATTTCCTTTTCAAAGATATTCTTAAGAGATTTTGAAGACTCATTCTTGAAGATAGTTTTTAGGTCCATGTTGCATAAACGTTTAGACTCATTTTCTAGTTTAGAAAACTCTAGGATAAATTAATCAAAGCAAAAGAGTTTGGTTTCAAAGTGTACCTTGCTTGATGTTTTATCTAGTTTAGAATCACAAACCGGATGATTGACTTCATCTTCATCCGAGTTATTCCATGAATCGCAAGCAAGACTACTACGAGCTTGACACGAGTAATCACCTTTACTTACACCTTGCTTGTTGTTTCAATAAATTGACAATTAACTACCGGATCATTGTCGTCGTCAACATCCATTACATTCCAAGATACGCAAGCAGGTTCATCAAAACACACGTACTCATCTTCACTTGTACCTTCATTTAAAACATTTAAACTAGTAGCACATGTATTAACTTCTACTAAGTGTCTATCAATTAGTTTTTCTAAAACTTCTAATTCATATGTAAGATCAAATTGATCATCTTTGACTTGACATATTCCTTGATGAAAGTTTACCATATTTTTCAAACATCATTAGCCTTTTGACAAAAATACATTCTTTCATATTTGGCACTAAAGCTTTGTAAAGCATTGTTTTAGCTTTAGTATTTTTATCAAATTTAAGATAGTTATCTTGGTTTTCAAAAACTTGTTTTCTTTGGTTTGAAATTACCAAAAGAAATAATATGCCAAAGATCTTGATCAATTGATTTCACATAGTTTTCAAAATTACTTTTCCATTCAAGTAAGTTTTCTTTTTCAAATAGCGGTTGGTTTTGAATAGGTTTCCCTTCTTTGAGATTTTCAAAATCCATGGATCGATCCTAGTTTTAAAATACATTCTATTTTAAAGATCTTGAGTAACGTAGCTCTGATACCAATTGTGGAAAACTAGAAGGGGGGTTGAATAGTTTACCGCTTTTTCGATTCTTATTTAGCTTAAATATCCTTTTAAAAACTTTACATATGCTTAAAGACATAAACACAACTTAATATGTTTGATTCTTTGAAAAGCTTTTCATGTGAATAGCAATTCTAACTTTACTTGTTTCATACTTTGAAAAGCTTTACTTGTGATGATCCTAACTTTGCTTGTTTTAGTTCTTTGAAAAGCTTTATATTTGTTTCAAGATATGAACATAACATTACTTGTTTTAATTCTTTTGGAAAGCTTTATATGTGATTAGCAATTCTAACTAAAAGACAACATGTAATAAGCAAAGATAAAGAAAGAAACGATCAAACCACAACACGATTGTTTATCGTGGTTCGGCTACAAGGACTCTTTTTCCTTGCCCTACATCCACGCCCCGAGTTTCCAACTCGAGAGTTATAAGCACTAATCAACAAGCTCCTTTCACCGGCGGAGAAAACCTTTACAACGTCGCTTACACTTTTACCGACACTAAGCTAGATGTCGAGTTCTTTTACAAGGGTACAACCACTCCCATTCGTCGCTTACACTTTTACCGACACTAAGCTAGATGTCGAGTTCTTTTACATGGGTTCAACCACTCCCATTCGTCACTTACACTTTTACCGACACAAAGCTAGATGTCGAGTTCTTTTCCAAGGGTACAACCACTCCCGTTAGTTCTTTTACAAGGGTACAACAACTCCCGACACACTACGTATTTTGAGGCCTAAAATACTAACCACTTACATCTACATACATGAAACACATGAAGTATAGACTATCAAAGCTTATACATGACCAAGCTACCAAGACTTGCAACTTTAGAGTTGAAGCTTGTAACTTCTTGAATGATCTTGTGAAGTCCCTTGCTACATAAGAGAATCACACAAATCAAAAGGTTACTGAGTTAGTTGAGAGAGTATGTGAAAATATGTCCTAAAGTGATAACCCAAAACTAACAAATGGTTTGGTATTTATAGCAAACCATTCTGTAGGTCGGGCGGATCAGGCGGAACCCTCAGATGGGTTCCGCCCATGTACCCCCAGGGTACCGTCAGGGCTGCAGTTGGTTTTTGCAATAAATCTCCCAAACCAAACAAGGTCACATCACATTAAACCTAGTCAAACACAAGACTTGTAAGCAAGCATAAGGTTAGTCAAACACTCTTTCTTACCATAAATGTATATGGACAAAGCTTGCCCTAAATGTGATGTGACATTACTATTTTAAGAAATAAATGTGATGTGACAAGACACTTTCTAATTTAAGAAATAAAAACAATGTTTTGTTTAAAAAGAAATGTAAACCTTAGTTAAACAAGACATAAACACTTAAAGTGATGATTTACTTATAGCTAAACTTCATACTTTGTCATTAACAAAACTTAGCAAAGATCGTAAAATATAAATAACGTTTTTAGGCGATATTTGTATTAACAAACTGCAACCTCACAATAGAATTTATGAGCCTTCTTGTCTTAAGCCAAAAATTTTTCAAAACATGAGTAAGGCTTCAGATCTTTGGAATGGGGAGGTTCATCCACTTTTTCCTCAAATGCTTGCTAAAATTGCTCTAGTACAGGGTGAAGATGCAACCATCCCAGTTGTATCCCAAAACACACCCACTATTGTTGTTCCACCAATTCAATATACCCCTGCTGTAACTTTCACTTATGAGAGAAGGTCTAAACAGCCAACTTCTCTCATCTCAACATTGCATGTTGCTGAACCTTTTGGTTTAGGAACAAGAAGTGGTAGTTCAAGGCTTAATCCTAGTCCAACTAGGGAAGAGCCTGAATCAATGCCTCATGATTGACCTCTCCCAGCAGGTTACACAGTTGGAAGTGATGAAGGCATTATGCAACTACCTGAATTGATGGACATTTGTACCAAATTAGTCAAGCAGGTTCAAGCTCTGGAGAAAGATCTGGCACAGACCAAAGAACAACATGCCACAGAGCTGAATCAATTGAAGGCTGAGATTCAAAGATTGCAGAATGAAGTTGAGAATCTCAAGAAGAAAAGATCTAAAGTTGTGTTATCGTCATCATCTTCACCTCAGGATGAGTTTTCTGCAAGTTCTACTAAAGATTTGGGAGATTCTTCCAAACAGGGGAGGAAAACAGATGCAGAGCTTAAGGGGAGGAGTAAAAATTTTAAAAAAGAGTTTTCTGAGCTCACTGATTCTGATAATGCTCAAGCAAAAGATGATGTAGCTGAGACTGAGGGGAGGAAATTGGATTTTGATGAAATGGATGATGATGCTGGTTTTAACTTTGATGATTTAGTTGGAACTGCTCAACCAATTTCCACTGAAGTAGAACAAGTTCCCACTGATCAACCTATTTCCACTGCAAGAGAAAAGGTTACCACTGCTACTCAAGAAATTACCACTGCAGAGGAAGAAGCTGCCAGAATAAGATCAGTTAAAGGAAAGGCTATTGTGATTGCTTCAGATCAAGAGCAAACAAGAAAGATTTCTAAGAAAGAACAAGCTCAAATTAATTTTGATGCAAGACTGGCAAAGCAACAACACGCAGAAGAGAATGAAAGAAAGAGAAAGCTAGAAGAAGATGAAGTTGCTAGTTTTATGGAAGCTAAGAGGTTGGATAAACTTGAAGCTGTAATGGCAGAACCAATTTCAAGTGTCTCACCAACTGTCATACATGAGAAACCTCCATTGTTCACTTATGTGCCTACAGAAGAAGAGATTGACTACTTGATCAATAATGATCAAATAATCAGGAAGAAGGCTATTGAATTAATTGCAAATACAACCTTGAATGAAGAACAAAAGTCTGCTCAATTAAAAGATTTCATTCAAATGAAGAATCAGCAGGCTCTTGATGAAATCATAGGGGATGTTAGAAAAGGTCAAAAGAAGCCAAGAAAACCTACAAAGGCACAGATTATTGCTGAGATGAAGACTTTTTGTTGCCATGTTGGAAATATGAAGATGGCTCAATTCAAAGGAATGTCACATGATCAGATTGAAGGAATTTATTACAGAATCAAAAGACAAGATAGTAAATTCATTCCAATGGATCAAGAACCAATAACAATGAAGGCAAAAAGGACTGGAGTGAGTCTTGAATCAAAAGATGCAAAGAAGTTGAAGACTCGGGAATCATCTCAAGCAGAAGAGGGTCCTAGCAAGTTGACAGAAGAGCAAGTTACAAATATGTTGTTTATAGATACTGATGTACTTAATATTGAACCTCTACAAGCAAGATATCCAGTAGTTGGTTGGGAGATCTTTTCTAATAGTTTTGGTGTAGCTTGGAAGATCATCAGAACTGGAAGTGTCACAAGTATTTGCAGAGATTTTGAAGATATTGTTAGATCTTGTGATAGAGAAGATTTGGATACTTTGTGGAAAATTGTTCAAGATCAGTTTAAGAAGGATGAACTTGTTGATGTCAAGGCTAAGGAGTTATGGGTTCACTTCAGAAGATTATATGAACCTGACCCAAGTGATAGATATTGGAGATTTGAAGCTCATGGTACAAGAACTTTGTGGAAATTCTATTATTCAAGTTCTGTGCATCATGTTTCTACTCAAGATGGAGTTGATGTCTTTATGCTGGCTGAGAAAGAATATTCATTGAGAGCTGGAGTATTGACTGTGATGTTGTCAGAGAAGCTTAGATGCTGGGAAAGAACTGAAGTCATAGATGATTTGCTACAGAGGATTTATGATCAAAGTGTGAGAGCTGATAAAGAGTTAAGAAGAAGAAGATAAGTGTTTGGAAGAATTCCCATATCCTCATGTTTGCTGAATACTTAAAGAAACTTATTGATTTATTTATTAATCATAAGTTAGAGGAGGATTGTTGGGAATTATACTAACAGTTACCACGGTTAAGTGAAGATGTTACAACTGTAGAAGATTGTACTTGCAGTGGAAACTCATTACCACTACAAGAACATATATTACCACTACTTATTAGATAATTGTTAGGAAACGTGTTTAGATAATTATAGAATAGATCTTGTGTATATCTTATTCTATTAGCATTATACTTATCTTGTAGAAGAGGACTCCTTGTGCTATAAAAGGAGGTCCTAGGTTAAAGGTTAGATATACGTTTTCTAGAGCTTCAAGGTGTAACCCTTGTGATATCAAGATCACTCGTATTATTATCATTAATAATATTGGAGCTAATCGTTTGTTTACATATATTGTTCTTATTCATATACAACTGTCTTACTCACAATCAAACTTCTAAGTGTTACTAAGTAGATTCCGCATACTTAGTGATATAACTCAAAGTATCAATCTAACACAAGTTCAAGGTGTTTAGATCCATCAGTCCTTAATGTCGAAGGTTATGCTATCGGTTCCCACTCGTAAGGTTAACTTGTCGTCATGAACATCAATGACTGCACGAGCTGTCGCACGAAATGGTCTCCCTAAGATGATGGGTACCAAGTCATCCTCCTCCATCTCTAAGATTACAAATTCGACCGGGAATTTGAATTTCCCAACCTTGACTAGCACATTCTCGCATATCCCTACGGGGTATTTTACTGATCTATCGACTAGTTGGATGTTCATACGGGTAGACTTTAATCCAGAGTATCCTAGTTTAAGGAACATAGAGTGAGGCATGAGGTTGATACTCGCCCCCAAATCGGCAAGAGCATTCTTTATTGATAGAGATCCTATGGAGTAAGGCAAGGTGAAGCTGCCTGGATCGTCTACCTTTTTTGGTAGCCCTCGATGGGTCACCACCGAACATTCTTCCCCCAGGGTCACAAGACCCTCGAGTTTCTTTCGGTTAGCGAGTAATTTTTTAAAGTATGCGCTATACTTCAGCATGTGATAACAAGCATCAAGGAGGGGTATGGTGACTACTGAGTCTTTTAGATATGACATGAATCTTTTATTATCATTCTCAGTTTTCTGGTTTTTTAATCGGGATGGGAATGGGATTCTCACAGGTTGGTTAGGTGGGGTTGATGGGGAAGGGGTCACCAAGGGAGGTTGGTTGGGAGCCTCGCTGCCCACATCATCCTCCTCTTCGCGAGGCTTGTTTGGATCGGGAGTGATGGGGGGCGAGCTCGGGTAAGGGGTCCTTGGTTGTTGTTCCAGCTCGAGTGGTTATCGCGAGCATGGGATCTTTTTGGGTTACTGATGGCATTTCAAGGTTATCGAGGGTGGAGTTAAGCTTGTTGAACCATTCTCCAATGTCATTCTGCTGTTCATCAACAAGTTCATTAAGACCTTTTAATTGTAAGCCTTTTTCTTGAGTGAAGTGACCAAGGTCCTCTTCAAAAGTGCTCCTGATTTCGAATTCAGGACCTTCCTATCCTTCTTTTCTTTTTACCAGATTTCCCCAGAGGGTATAATCATCATTTTGGTAAAAAGGCAAAAGGGAGGGATCAGCATATATGTCACCTCCTGACAAGCATGCATGTTCAGTCGTGGTCTCTCCTTCGCATTCCTCTACCTCATGCGGGCCCCCACAGTAGTCGCAGATCAAGTAAGGATTTGAAAGTTGTTTAGGTAGCTACGACCCAGCTAGGTATTCCATTCTTTTGTTGATTTTTCTTAACCGATCTGAAGATGTTGAAGTGATTTCAGACATGCTGACAGTCGACTCAGGTTCATCCCAAGTGTCATCCTGGTCTTGAGCATATTCTTCAATCCTATCCCATCCTTCTTCGGCACTAAGATTGGCTAATCTCCCTTTTCTATAATTGTTGATTCTGTTCCGATCATTTGAGGAGACATTGTCGTAGAAGATTTGGACCAAAAGCCAAAGTTCGATGCCATGATGGGGAACTTGTCTTATTAAACCCTTGAATCTAATCTACGATTTATGGAAGGGTTCGTCCTTCCCTTTTCGGAAGCGGAGGATCCTATCTCTAAACGCCGAAGTTTTTCCAGGTGGAAAGAACTTCTCATAGAACTTGGATATGAGTTGTTCCCATGTGAAAATAGATTCAGGAGGGAGTTTATCATACCACTCTTGGGCTTTTTCATAGAGGGTGAAAGGGAAGAATCGTAATCGGGACGTGTCTCTAGTAGCCCTATCCGTATGGAGGGTGTCTACTATTTTCAAGAAGTCCTTAACGTGTTGAATCGGGTCATCATCATCTAATCCACAAAACTTGCACACACTTTGGACAAGCCAAACATCGGTCGCATGCAAGACCTCATTGGTGTGTTCGTTTGGGTAGACAATGGCATTTGAGAAGCCACGAGGGTTTGGGGAGGAGTAGTCCTTAAGGCGCTTAGGAGTGGGAGTTGCGGGGGTCCTCATCTCGTAGTTGGGTTGAGAGCTAGGGGTTGTAAGGTGATTTTCTGAATTTTCTTCAGAAAGGGGTGCATCAAAATCGATGGCAACGCTAGATGGTTCAGGTGTTGAGTGAGATCGTCTTAACCTACGCATTTCTCTATCGGGTTCTGCATAAGGCAAGACAAGGTTTCTAGCGGAACTACGACTCCTAGTGATCCTAAGGTTAGAGAATTCGTCAGTTGCCATAATGGCGGATGGTAAAGAGTTACAAACAGAAACACAAAGAAATAAGATAGACTAAAGAGAACCTAAAAAATAAAAATAAAATCTTACTAGAAAGGAATCTAGCAAGTAGACCTAATAAAAAGAGATTCTAACCTAGACAATAACTATTCCCCGGGTTGCGGCCCCAAAAACTTGGTAGCGTGGGGTTTGCACCAGGCTTTACCTCTCGAGGGATCTCGAGAAGCTTACAACCCCCACCAGGCAGTGTACCTGATCGATGTAGTATAGTATAATGACAAGTATCGGGGGATTGATCGTTCAGCTAGGAATAGTGTCGCTAGGATTAGAAAACCTAAAGACTAGATCTAGAGATGAGAGATGATTCTTTTTGTATTTTTATATTTTTATGAAAGCAAGTAAAAATCTCGGGTTTGGAGAAGTTTGGCGGAATTAGTTGCTAGTCAACTAACCCAATACTAAAGATGCAATCAAAATAAAATACTAGAAATGAAAATAAACTAAATTATACTAAAGTTGTGAGCAATATGTGGGAGAATTGTGTTTACTTAGATTTCACTACTCCCTAGATATCTTTTACACGTTAATTATTTGTTATAGTTGCGTGGATGAGGGATTGTATTCTTTAATACCATTCATGGGGTGGCGTACTTACTTTCTCAATCCTATGAGCGCCTACTTCACTCCTATGTCGAGCCGGCTAAGAAGCTCCTAACATGGGATCACTAGAATTTGCTCATGCATTAAATACAACCAATAAAACCTAGTACACATCGGTTCATGTTTCCTAAGACGTTCAAGCATGTTACACAATGGAGATCTGCCAGTTTTCTTAACCCTAATATTGAAATCATTCATCCATTATAACCATAAACAAGTAATCAACACAAAATTAACATCTAGGTTTCATTAGATCTAAGCAAACACAAGATAGATCTAGCCTAGCCTGTTGGAATTAAGACAAGCATAAGATATATTCAAACAACATATAGACATATTGAATGAATTAAGAGAAGACTTATCTCAATTGAACATGAAAGGATTTAAGGGGTGAAAACCCTTGAAAACACTGTAAAATATGACCTAGGGTTTACAAAGTTCGGCCCTAGTTTTCTCCACACAAGTTCCTTTCTTTAATGAATGAAAAATAGAAAACTATATATAGAGTTTGATAGGTGACAGCGTCAAGAACAAATGTCTGACGCCATCATCTCGCCGCCAAATAGTTTCTCGGACTGCCTAGATCTGGGTCTGACGCCGTCATGTATTCTCCTTATGCAGGCCGTCACCAAATTAACTCTTGACGCCCTTGTTGTGACGCCGTCAGGTTTGCACTGGGTCGTCATGGTTTTTACTCTTGACGCCGTCAGGATCTTCCTCTTGACGCCGTCAGGTACTGTTCTCAGCTTAGAAAATCAAGTCTTTGCCGTTTTCTTCAATTTTATGCTCCAAAAATGTCCGAATTGCTTCATTTTCCAGAATTCACTCCCAAAGTACCTAAAATCACAAAAGGAACTATTTAGGACAATATTTGATCAAATAAATTCAATTCCGGGCTTAAATGACCCCCTAAAAGTGGTTCATTTTTCGCCTCATCAGAAAACCCAATTTACGGCGATAGAGCATTCCATGATTGTTTTTGAATGAGCGAAAACTATTCACATGAATTGTTTCAGAGGTAACCGATCATTCACCTTATTTCCAACAAACTCCTAATTGTGCGGGCACACTCGGTATTTCTCCATTGATGAAGTGTACTTCGTCAATTCGTCAATTGCCATACGGAGTCAATCCTGATGCTATGGATGAATATGTGCAAATGGGTGCGACAATAATTCGTGAGTGTCTCCAAAATTTTTGTGAGGCCATCATGGAGTTATATGGTGCAGAGTATTTGCGAAAGTTAACGGTTACTGACATTAAAAAACTCTATGCTTACCACTACAAAAAGCATGGGTTTTCTGGGATGATAGGAAGCATTAATTGTACAGATTGGCCTTAGGCCAATTGCCCACATGCTTTAAAAGGTCAATTTTGTAGGGGTGATCATGGGTTAGATCCTTTCATTTTATTAGAAGTGATCGCATCCCAAGATTTATTGATTTGGCATGCGCTCCTTAGTGTCGCCGGGATGAATAACGACATTAATGTTTTACGTCGATCGCTTCTTTTCAATGATCTCAAAACGGGGAGAGCACCGGATGTGGAATTCAGACGTGCCTTATAAATGGGGATATTATCTTGCTGATGGGATATATCCGGAATGGTCCCTTGTTATGATGTCCATTAAATTCAGGGACGGATGATCACAAACGAATATTGTATAAGGCGATGCACAAAGCAACAAGGAAAGATGTAGAACGTGCTTTTGGTGTACTAAAGTGCAAGTGGCTAGTGATTAAACATCCGGCTAAAGGTTTTGACAAAAACATCCTATCACATATAATGTACACATACTTCATATTACAAAATATAATAATTCAGGAAGAAGGGCGTGCGATATCTTTCAAATTCTTTCTAGGAGAGCAGCACCGTTCTTACGATCCCATAAGAACGCATTTAGAATCGTTGGAAATTACCAAGCAGATAGTCGACAAAACAACTCATCTTAGCCTAAAAGCCGATTTGGTGGAAGACATTTGGCGCCGTCAAAATCAAAACTAATTTAGTCATTTTAATGTTATTTGAATTTTATTGTAATGTTTTAATTATATTTGAATTATTATGTAAGGTTTTAATTATTAATGGATATTTAAGTTTATTGTTAAAAATGTTCTATTTTTTTAAATTTATTAAAAGAAATTATGAAGGTCGCCTTTACTGTGTCACCTAATCGCATGAAGATTACTGGCAAAAAAAAAATGAGAGAAATTGACCCTCATTAGTGTGTTTAGCGTAAGTATGTTTTCAAGCATGATGAGGCTACACTTATTCTTATGGATTTGATTTGAACTAAATATTACCTTAAATTAGATATTATGTCAACTTGCAAATACACGATGTATAAGTTTGACATTTTAATTATTCTTTTTACAAATAAATAAACATGGTATCCAAACCCTAACCTCCATTGGCTCCATAGGGAGCACATCCAACGGACCACATCTAACACTACCCCACTATCTCAATAGCGGAAAACAACGCGCATAAAGTGGTGCGTGGTTTTAACAAAAAAAGAAAGATAGAAGTGAAACAAGATGATGATAATAATGCATGATGTTGATGAAGATGATGATGATAATTGATAGATCATTGAGACCAAACATTCAGGTTTCTTCTTATTGTTTGTACGCTAAATTCACTCACATACTCTCTTTCCTCCTTCTATATCCAATCATATTCATTTCCCATACTTTTTTTTATGTGTTTTATATAGATTATATATGGAAGAAATTTACGGATTAACGAATTATCAACAAGGTGGTGTTCAACAAGACAATTATCAACCTAGGACGATGTTTGGATCAAGTTCAAATATTCAAACTACTAGTAGTAATGATAAACAACAAAACAATAATGAATTAGCTGATGAAGAACTTGAAGACGATTTGTTAAGAGAAAGTCGAGCCAAGATATTGTCGCATCCGCTTTATCCTAAGTTGCTTCAAGTTTATATTGCTTGCCAAAAGGTATGTGTGTTTTAGAGGTATTTGTACTACGTAGGTACCGGGTTAGTTTTATTTATAGTTTGTGTTACTGATGGATCTAATATCAAAATCTTAGGAAATATGTTTATACATGTCGCCGCATGGAAAGGGTACATCATGATCATGGTTTTCATTTTGTAGAAGTGATTTATGCGGATTTCGACTTGCCGATCACATCTTTTTTTGTTCTTTCTTTCTAACTTTGAGTTCTAGCAAGATCTTTAAAAGTTTAAACTTAGTAATCAAGGGTTGAATTCTTATCTAGCTTATTTTGTTAGAACTTTGTGTTTTGATCCAAAACCACCAAGAAAACATACGATTGGTTATGAAATCAAAACCCTTTCTTTTTCTTGGATCACCCATAGGAATAGAAGTTTTCGTCCTAATTGGAACGATCAGATCATTGATCCAAAGCATGTTTGTATTTCTCTTTTGTAAAGTTTATTTGTTTTCTAGCTTCTTGCTAGAGTTTTAATAAGAATTTGTCGTTCAAAAAATAAAAAGGATTTTTGTACTAGGGTTCAAATAGTTACGATAACTTGAAACGTGTTTTATTCTTAATTATCAGGTGGGAGCTCCAACGGATATAGCGAATATGTTCGATGAAATATTCAAGGATAATGATTTTTGCCGGAGATCTAGTTCTTGTTCTTGCCTCGGCGATGATCCAGAGCTTGATGAATTCATGGTTTGTTAGTCCCACAATTTTTTTTTTTTTTTTTTTTTTTTTTTTTAGTCACACATCAAGTACATGATGTTGTTTTGGAATATATTTTTCATCTACAAATCATCAAATTTATGGCTACTATTTGATTAGAACTTCATTTTTGTGATTATTTTGAAGGAAACATATTGTGAGATGCTGGATAAGTATAGATCGGATCTTGCTAGGCCTTTTGATGAAGCAACAACGTTTTTGAATAATATGCAAACTCAACTCAATAATCTTTGCAAAGGAACTACCGTAACCTACAACACAGGTACACACTCTTGTTACCGTACTTTATTTATGGGTTATTGTGCTATGTATGGGTTTCATCATCTTTATGTCCCATCTTTATTTTATTATGATTATATATTTTTGCACGAGTCATATGAAATACTATGGTTATGTACGTCCTATTGGAATTTGGTCCTTTTATTTATACCGCTGAGCGAGCTAAAGTGGTGGTTTTCATCAAAGTGATAATTTATGTCCATAAAGGACTCCTTAGAAAGTTTAGTTAGCTAATTGTCTCTATACCGATTGATCTTTTCTTGGCTAATAAGCAGTTTTAAACAAGTAGATATCAAGCTGTTTGAAGAAAACTATTTACTTCAAAGTGATAATTTATGACCATAAAGGACTCCTTAGAAAGTTTAGTTAGCAAATATACCGAATGACCTATTAGAGCTTAAGGTTCAAAACTTGCTAGTTGTGTACATTTTGGGTTGCCAGGAAAGGTTCCGAAATGGTCTTGGGATTAACCCGTCGACGCCACGTACACGGTACATCTTAGTTAAGAAAGGTTCTCTAAACCTCCGATTAATCTGAACATGAAAAACCTTATCCATTTTTCAAGAACCCTTGTACTCGGACTGGTTTTCAAGAGGCTAATAGCAGGTAAAATACAAATAAATCACTTTATTTTTGTAAAGTTTTTATTTATATTATTATTACATGTATAACTATTGAAAACTAACAATTGCTATTGATAATTTTTAATACTACGAATTATATGTCATTATAATCTTATCTAAATATCTAACCCAGGAAAAAGGTGAAAATTTTGTGAGGTTCTTTGTTATCTATTTTTGCCGACACACTTCATTTACTACTAGTCTTTGTTTTCTATAAAAAAAGTACGACATAGGCTATAATGTACATTGAGCTAGATCAAAGTTAAATCTTATTTATTGCCTGCTCCAGGCTGGAGTTCAAATTAAGTGCAATTTAGTATTGATCATGATTATTCATATTATTAAGTCATGGGAAAATCACAAAATTACACATTGTCTCAAATGTTTTTCATAATTCTCAGATTTCACCGATATACCTAACATTTTTGCACATTTGTGAGATTTTTACACATCTGCGAGTGTCTTTTTTCCAGCTTTTTAAAAATACCCTATCTGTCCAAAAATTATTATCGCCGGACAAAAATACATTGTTTAAAAAAATGAGACCACTACATTGTTTAACCAATCAAATATCATCTACACACACTAAAGTCTTTTTTGATTGGTTAAAACAAGAAGTGGGCAATTAATTTGAAACGTCTCAAAAAAGAAAATGTGGACAATAATTTTGAGACGGAATAATTATTTTTTAGTGACACTTAGCTTTTAGTGATGGTCCTAGCTACAAGTGACATTTTTTTACTTCTACAGACTACAAGTACAAGATTTTCTAAAACCTTGGCATATTTTTCTAATTAAAAAAAAAAAAAAAAAAAAAAAAAAAAAAAAAAAAAAAAAAAAAAGCATATTTGAGAGAGAAAAGGGTATTTATGATAAAAGAGTATTTTTCCACCAATCATATTTGTAGGTCTATATTTAGGTTCATTAGTTAGGCCAACAAATCATTTTTCATTTTTAAAACCTTTTGATCGTTGCCAAGGCAAGAGCAAGAACTAGATCTCCGGCAAAAATCATTATCCTTGAATATTTGATCGAACAGATTCGCTATATCTGTTGCTCCCACCTGATAATTAAGAATCAAACATGTTTCAAATTATCGTAACTATTCGAACCCTAGCACAGTAGCACACGATATAATTTTTATTTTTTATTATTATTATTTTTTATTTTTATTTATTTATTACTATTATTTATTTATTTATTATTTTTGTATTATTATTATTATTATTATTATTATTATTATTATTATTATTATTATTATTATTATTTTGTAATAATGAAAAGTCTCGTTAAAACTCTAGCAAAACGCTAAAAAACAAATTAAACTTTACAAAAGAGAATTGAACCACGTACTGCTGCTTGTCTTAGCGTACAACAAATCACCTTTCTAATTGGAAGCATGTGAACGCCATTAAGAAAGTGTCCAAAATACCTATGTGAAAGAATTCTGGTCATTCCCTCTTTTCTAAAACCAAATTTCAATACCTCATAAGATAGAGTTTTTCAAATTTATGTTTTTGTAGAACAATCATTGTTGACACTTGACACATATACAGTTTTTTATAAAATTTCTGAAAGAAAAGGTTTCAAAGTAGGGCCACAGTTTCTTTCATGATTGTATTGTTTGTTTGTTTTTTCAATTGCATGGAAAAAGATAAGACACAAATGATCATAACCTTATGCCATTTTGTTTTTCATCACAAGAATGGTGTTAACCTCATTTAATTTATTTACTGTCTGTGACTATAGATTACTGTACTAAAAAGCAAAATATTTTTATACTTGCTTCCTCATAAAAGAAAAGTAGAAGAATACTGTAGATATGTTAAGCATCATTGCAAATTTAAGTTAAAGAAGCCTGTAAAAAAATAAATAATTATATTATCACTTTTAGTCATTGAATAAACAATGATAAAAGCAGATATTTGAACTTCTCTACTGGAACTGATTACACATGTTTAATAAAATAGATGATTCGTCAACACACTTTATGTGATCAAGTACTGTTCTTAATTGAGTTGAACTGTCCTAATTTTCAGTTGTTTATTCACTTTTGTGGAACAAATGTAGGATATACATACCCCATTGGTAGTTTTATAAGTATTATTTGTACTGTTTGAGCATGTTTGTTAAGGGTTATTTATTATAATTCTAATTACTTGATAAAAGAGAATTTTGAGGAGTGATGTGTTATAAATTTTTTGCGGGCTTCGGCCCTTTTTGTGTTCAAAAAGATATGTGTCTACCACTATGACATTAATCTGTTGTATACAAGGGGGGAAACAAAACGAATTTGAAATGAACAAAAAATTGATCATATACATGCACTTGGCGATTTTTATCATTTAACAATCTTTAGTGAGGGAAGCCGAAAACATTGAAGACATTCACATATATATTATTCCTTTCTTTCTTACTTTGTTTGTATAGCATATGTGTATGCATTAGAGGTATTCAAAAATGGCTTTCATTCTATGATGCTAACATTATACTTTGTTTTCCCCACACAAAAAAATGAAAAGTCCCTCCAACATATATATATTTACATTTTCTCATCTAATAAACTAGATTCATAGATCGTCTTCTCATAAACTAGCTTTATAAATAGTATGCTAAGTTAGGCCTATAAAACGTAAATGTCTTCAGGGACATATTGACTCGTCTCCATTGTGCGTTATCAACGTTTTGCTAATAGAAGTATAGAACATGAATGCTAAACTCGATTCAATTAACATCTCAGGAGTAAATAAACAAAAAGTCTTAACCAACAAGAATCTATATTCCAAACAATTGGTTCTTTGAAAGTAGAAAGCTTATAGTGTGAGGCTGTCTTATGGAGTTATGGATCTTCATTTAGTTCATGTGAGACAGTGAGAGTAAACTACTGGTTCTGAGAAAAGCTATTATAAATTATGTTGAACAACAAAGCTACTCGTATTAAATTGAAATAGTTGAAATTATAAAGTCTAGCCAGGAGGAGTAAGTGAATATGAAACCTTTTTCAAAACAAAGATAAAGTATATGTCAGTGTTACCTAAATTGTTTTTAATTTTTTAAAAAGTAACAATAAATATACTGTCCTGAAAGTTCATGGGGGTCTAGTTTAACTAGGGTTCGTACAGGCTCAGGTTGGTGCGTGCTTTGCGGGATATAAAACATTGCCTGCCTTTTTCATTTATTTATCTGAATGCCGTACATATTGAAAGGCTCACTCTCGGCTCTGCTTGCGATTCGACCAAACAAACCTTTGTGTTATCATATCTTTCATTTTCTTGACAGCACTTGTATACTTTTTGTGTGGCCCCACCTCACCTGACCTCACTCCACTCAATCTCTTTGGTGTTTTCACATCATCCATGGAATCATTCAACTCTTTTGATCCTCCGGACTCCAGAGTTGTGAACTTACTTTGTCCTAGGTATATTGTTTTTGATATTTTTTTTCTTTTGAAAAGAATATATATTTGTGATATAATATTGATAACCGGCAACATCGGTTAACTAATACGTGTGGCCTCAAGGAGCCAACTGAACGATCCACTAAAGAGAGCGTGTGTTTGATTTACGGAACATGATAAATCTCTTGCAAAGTAGGTTTATGCGCCTATAGGTTGGCCTTAAAGTCCACATGAGTATCTCAATCGCCACCACTAGGCTAAAACTTTGGAGAATACTAGATTACAAATCTTTTTCTTTTTTTTTCTTTTCTTTCTGTTTTTTTTTTTTTTTTTTTTTTTAACAGCAAAATTTTATCAAAATACTTACGTATGAAACTCAGACTGTGATCATGACAACACATCTAAGCATGTTGTTTACGTAAATATATAGTGACGAATAAATACTACCAGTTCATGAGTTTAAAGATTAGTGTATGATTGCATATATAAATGATTTATATGTAAATAATCACATTGAAAACGACGGGTTCAACATAAATGTATTACTCTTTCTGTCCCAAATTTAAAGTCAGTGTTTTCTTTTTAAGTTGTCTTAATTTAATTGTCCACTACTCAAAGTTTAAAAATGGATAAAGCATTTTGGTTGATTTTACTATATTACCCGAACTAGATGTTATAAGTTTATTATAAACTTTCACGAAATCTTTTAGTTAAGTTAACGGTAAAAATGTTATTATGCAAAAATAAGAAAGAAAAAATGGTAATAATCAATTCTTTTTTTCTTTTTCTTTTTTTTTTAATCATTGAACAATTATTTTAAGACAGAAAGAGTAATAGAATAGTGAAATTCGTGTGTAATCGTGACCGATGAAGTACGGGTCCCGGGTGTCATAGGTGACCGATGAAGTTTTGTGTTGTGGTGCTTATTTTCGTAAAACATCCCGAATTTTTCTACATACACCCGTTTTTTGTGTTTTTAGTACTTAATTAGCTAGTCCGTTAATATGTTAAAAGAAACTTAGTTTTTATTATACTCATTTGTTTTAATGAAATCCTACATTTCTGTTCATTTTATCTCTTATAGCATGGTTCAAAACAATTTGCGCCCCCATCATTTATAATCTTGGTCTGCCACTACAAGACATGTGTGACATTTGTTTGTGTAAATTTTTTAACTTACATGAAATTATAATTTTTTTCTTTCTTTCTTTACATTGCCACATTTTCATGTTCCCTGTAAAATGATGACATAAATATTTTTTAAGTCACTTAAACATGTATCAATCCATTACAATTCTGTGCATGTTTATCACACGTATAATTTATCATAGCAGATGAAAGTGTAGAGAGGTCACAGGAAGATTTAATAAGTAGAGGCGAAACAGAAGTGCTGAAAGCCAACTGGACACATGAAGATAGAGCTCTAAAGGAAAAACTTTTACGCAAATACAGCAAATATATCAGTTCCCTGAAGCATGAATTTTCAAACAAGAAAAAGAAAGGAAAACTACCCAAAGAAGCAAGACAAGTACTTCTTGATTGGTGGAACATTCACTATAGATGGCCTTATCCTACTGTAAGTAATTGAACCACATTTCATAATACCCTAAAGTCATTATGCATCATAGAACATGCACGCTAATTACTCAAATGCCTAGAGGTTTGTTAAGTTTTATCAAATGCCAAAAAGTTGCAGCAAGTTTAAGTGTAAACCATGGTGATGATGCTAGATCTCTTTGTTTTTGTAAGAAACACCATATTTAATAGAATATGTCCATGTTTGGAGAATGATTTAACAAGGGAGATAAAGATTGGTATCAAGGTAGCATCTGCCTATGACGAATTAAAGTTATTAAAAGTTCATTCACCTTTTAGGACTTGTTTACCGCTCTAAACACTAGAATCATTTCTATGCTAAACACAATGTCGTATATAACCTTGTGCAGGAAGCAGATAAGATTGCGTTGGCAGAATCAACAGGCTTGGACCCAAAACAAATAAACAACTGGTTCATTAATCAAAGGAAACGTCACTGGAAACCCTCAGAGAATATGCAGTTTGCAGTGATGGATACTCTTTGTGGATCATTTCTTGTTAACAATTGATCGAGGTGGCCTCTCTTCTTCACATTTCCGTTATATCGTGTATAATATTTATAAATAATAATAAATCCATCCATTTCAACATTTTAGGACTTTTCTACCAACCTAAACTGTAGGTTACATTCCATTGCCAAATGTCTTCAAACGTACATTGCCAATTGCGTTTGATTTAAGGTGGTTCTAAATATATATATTCGCCTTGAATACACAATCTAGATTCGAGATATGACAACTGAATTTTATGGTAGGTTAATTATTATTAATCATTTGGGATAGATATTATTTATGTTGGAATTATAATATCATAACAATTATATAAAACATGTAAACATCATCAAAGCATGTAGCGGAAGTAAGAATCATAATACTTGTAATTGATTAACCGAATTAAAAGAATATGTGTACCTTAATGATCTCTATCGAAACAAGAAATCAAACAATCAAGAACCAATTAAACCCTAAGTTAGGGTTTAGTAAATATTCGACTACACCAAGTCGAATGGGAAAAGATCACAAACAAAAGTATGTTTGTTCTTCGTTCTTGTACGCATGTATTACAAGTGTTTCAATTAGAAAAGCTAGGTTCTTGAATCACAAACAAACCAAACACTAATGTTTGAGCACAAAAAATCTATCCTAAGGGATTAGGGGGGATTCACGATCGGTTATGCTCAAAGGGAGGAGAGAAGAAAAGAAGTTAGGGTTTGCAAGTAACCAAGATTTAAAAGAATGAATACAAGAGGCCTTGTATTTATACTAATGCAAACTTGGAGTCCAAGTAGGGTAGGACTCCCCTTCTTCTTGGCTTTTTTTTCCATATATTCGTCTCTCTAACGATCGTTAGTCAATTCCCGTTAAGTGCTAACGACCATTACGTGTTTATTTGTGAATTTAATAATTAATCATAACTTAATATATTAATTATTAAAACATTGAAACTTATATGTAATGTGTGCAATCCCGAAGTCTTGTGTTCGAATCCGGTCATACTCTATTAATTTTATATCTACAAAACTAACAGCTCTCACTTGGATATACATTAATATAGTAATGACATTGGCTAGTCTAGCATAACACCCCAATGTCCCCAGAACGACCCTGAGTGTGGTTTCCTGGAAAAAAACTTTTGATGAATCATCATCATACTTATCCTTTTGTTTCTAATACTATGTTAATATGGATATGGATCTAAGTCATTCCATAATTAGCTATCATGTTTTTCGTTATTTATGATTTGAGCAAGATTACCAATTCATCTGAACGTATTTCAGATAGACTTTGGGCATGGCCATGCAAACATCTTGTCAACCCTAAGAGGGGCCAACAGTATTATACTTCAAAACAAATTTGAATGAACAAATTCTTTCTTAACTACAAGTATAACCCATGAACTTTGCATCACTTCTGAAAATATCCCTTATAATTACCAGTTACGGATAGCGTTAGACTATCTTACAGAAAATGAGAGACATGAACAGCAGTTATCTGGTATCTCAAGTCTGACGATAAATATTCATGATTTACTTTAATGACAAAAATCTATAAAGTACAATCATTTGGTTGGGATCTGTCCTATAATCAATTATTCAATTTATTGAATATCATGTGAATTTGGCATGTTCTACACATCAATATACTTAAGTATATTCTACCAAAACTCAGATTTTTCTCAATTCAATGATATTCCCATATCATTGATTGACAACAGACTATTTAGAATAACGCAAGTTATTCATGGATTAAACATGCAAATATAGGATACAATATTATGAATGAAAATAAACATAACAAAAATATTTCATTTCATTAAGATAATAATTGTTTACATTATCCTTTATCAAAATACTAACCACAAATTTGCATGAAACTACTAGCTAAACGAAGTCCAATGCCATTGGCATGTTGAGTAAGCTTTTCTTTAGGTAAAGCCTTCGTAAAGGGATCAGCTAGATTGTTATCTGTGTGAACTTTGAGTAAATTGATTTAACCTATTTTGACTTGTTCTCGAACATAGTGATATCTTCTAGAAAAGTGTCTGGCGCCCTTCATGACTCCAGGTTCATTGGCGAATGTAATTGTGGCATAATTGTCACAATACATATCAATAGGTAAATCAATTGACGGAATAACTCCTAGCCCCGAAATGAATTTCCTTATCCAAACAGCTTCCATCGCAGCTTCTGATGCAGCAATATACTCAGCTTTTGTTGCAGACATTGCAATTGTACTCTGCTTATTGCTCTTCAAGTCTACTGCTCCTCCATTAACAACAAAGACATAACCCATCTGAGACTTTATATCATCTTTATCAGTTTGCCAGGATGCATCGCAGAAACCTGTAACACCAAGTTCTGCTTCTGGATTTCCACCATACACTAGAAACATCTCTTTTGTATTCCTCAAATACTTAAGAATGTTTTTAACAGCATGCCAGTGGATTCCACCTGGGTTCTGTTGATAACGACTGTTCATATTCTGTGCAAACGACACATCTAGCCTTGTACATCTTACTGCCTACATGATAGATCCTACTGCCGAAGCATACAAAACTTTTTTCATGTGTGCTACCTCTTCAGGTATTGAAGCACATAGTTTGCTACTTAAGCCACGTTTTACTTGCATTCGCAAATATCCTTTCATGGAATTTTGCATATTGAATCTCTTCAGTATTTTATCAATGTAAGCACTTTGGCTTAATCCAATCAACTGCGCTTTGATCTATCTCTATAGATCTTAATTCCAAGGATGTATGTTGCTTTCTCCTAATTCCTTCATAGAAAAACATTTACCAAGATAGGACTTAACCTCATTTAAACTTGGTATATGATTTCTCATGATCAATATGCCACCGACATATAGGATAAGGAAAGTAACATTACTCCCACTAGCTTTATTGTATACACATGGCTCATCAAGATTCTGAGTAAATCCAAACCTTTTGATTTCTTCATCAAATCTCTTATTCCATTGCCATGATGCCTACTTCAATCCACAAATGGATCTTTGAAGTTTGCATACACGCTGAGGAAATTCGGAATTCACAAACCCCTCAGGCTATGCCATATAGATGTCTTCATCTAGGCGACCATTTAAGAATGCGGTTTTGACATCCATTTATCAAATCTCATAGACATAGTATGCTGCTATAGCTATGAGAATCCTAATAACTCTAATATCAGCTATAGGAGAAAAGGTATCCTCGTCGTCAACATCATATGTTTGTGTAAAGCCTTTAGCTACCAAACAAGCTTTATAGGTGTGTACATTGTCATCAATGTCAGTTTTCTTCTTGAAGAGCCACTTACTTCCAACTACCTTGGCATTGGGAGGAAGGTCTACTTCAATTCAGACTTCGTTGTATCTCATGGATTGCATTTCCCCATTCATAGCAACCTGCCATTTATCATTTTTAGGACTTTTAATGGCAGCCCTATAACTAGTAGGTTCATCAAGATCCCCTAGTATAATTTCCACACACTCTACGTTAAGATATGGACATTCAGGAGCTTTCACAGTTCTTACAGATCTGTGAGTGGAAACCACTCCAACGTCAGGTAGAGGACCTAGACTTTCAGGTTCTACAGGAAGTGTGCTAGTGTTTTCAGAAGGTGATGTATCTTCTTGATCATCTTCTAGATCATAAATTCTCCCACTAAATTCTTGAGATTTAAGATTCTTTTCAAAGAAATCTCCATACCTAGCCACAATGACTTTATTTTCTAGTGGAAAGTAAAAGTAGTAACCCATTGTTTCCTTTGGGTATCCTACAAAGATACACTTAACAGATCTCTGTTGGAGTTTATCTGGTGAGTCACGTTTAACAAACGCGTCACAACCCTAAACCTTTAAGTAAGAAAAGTTGGGAGCTTTTCTAGTCCATAATTCATATGGAGTCTTATTAACCTTCTTAGTTGAAACCATATTCATTATGCGAACAGCAATTTCAAGGGCATAATCCAAAAAGGATAAGGGAAGAGTTGTAAGATTAAACATTGATCGTACCATATCTAGCAATGTATGATTTCTCCTTTCAGATACACCATTTTGTTGTGGAGTATATGGAGATCTGAGTTACTGGACAATACCACACTCAGCTAAATAATCTCCAAACTCTTGGCTTAAAAATTCACCACCTCTGTCGGATCGAAGAGCCTTACTCTTCTTACTGAGTTGTAATTCTACTTTACTTTTGAAAACCTTGAATGTCTCGAAGACTTCATGTTTATGTTTAAGTAAATAAAAATAACCATAAGTAGCTAGCACCGCATTTTGACACATGTCTAAGTGGACCGCACACATCAGTATGTATTAATCCAAGTAGATATGTAGCCCTTTCCAGTTGTTGTGAAAAAGGTTTCCTTGTCATCTTCCCAGATATGCAAGATTTTCATCATTGATATTTTGCAAAAGCCCATCGTGTTGCAGCTTTTCCATGTGTTTCTTGCCAATATGTGCAAGACGACAATGCCAAAGATAAGATGAATCTAAGTTTGACTTGATTCTCTTATTGCTAATGCTATACACAGAATTATTTCTATTGGAAACATGATTTTTCATTTCAATTTCAAACACACCATTTATTGAAATTGCATTAAAGTAAAAAAAACATTATTTAAAGAAACTAAAATTCCATTATTAATAAATGTGTGAACAAAACCTATATCCATTAACAAAGAAACTGAAATGACACCCCTAACAATCGAAGGTGCATAATGACAATTATTCAAAACTAGTATTAAACCCGAAGGTAAGACTAAATCGAAAGTCCTTATGGCTTCAACTGCTGCACGTATGCCATTCCCTACGTATAAGTATCTTTCTCCATAGGCCAGCTTCCTTGCTCCTCTAAGTCCCCGCGATGTGTTACAAATATGAGTACCACATCCCGTATCATATACCCAGGAATTATGCTTACAAGGAAAAGAAAATAATTCAATCATGCTTGCGACATTACCAGGCTTCTTACTTTTATTCAGACAACTCCTTCAGAAACAATGGACAGTTCCACTTCCAATGTCCTAGTGTGTTATAATGGTGACAAACAGCCAAATCCTTATTAGGATTCTCCTTCTTCTTAGGAGGATTCTGCTTCTTAGGCATTTGTTGGTAGGTCACAACTTGTTTACCCTTTCCAGTGCCTTTACCCTTCTTATTCGCGTGTTATGATTTGTTAGGCTTGTTGGGTTTAGTAATTCTACCACTTTGTATTGCCATTATAGCAGGTGTAGGTGCCTTCTTTGACAAACCTTTCTCAAAGTCAATGAGCATTACATGTAACTCACTGATTGTCTTCCCCGTGCAATGCATATTATAGTTGTGCACACACTCACTATACAAATCCTGGTTAAGGGATCGCATGATGAGGCCAACACATACATTTTGCACATAACCACAGCCTAGTCGCTCCAATTGGTCCAAATAACTTTTCATCTCCAATACATGGGCACTCACTGATTTTCCAGCATCCTGCTTACAACTGTGCATAGATTCTATCAGATCATATAATTCTGCAGCAGGTGGTTTCTTAAACATCCGTTTGAGTTCATTGATCATGTCCATGGGACCAAAGTTCTCAAATTGTTTTTGCAATTGAGAGTCCATCCCAGGTAACTATACAAATCCTGGTTAAGGGATCGCATGATGAGGCCAACACATACATTTTGCACATAACCACAGCCTAGTCACTCCAATTGGTCCAAATAACTTTTCATCTCCAATACATGGGCACTCACTGATTTTCCAGCATCCTGCTTACAACTGTGCATAGATTCTATCAGATCATATAATTCTGCAGCAGGTGGTTTCTTAAACATCCGTTTGAGTTCATTGATCATGTCCATGGGACCAAAGTTCTCAAATTGTTTTTGCAATTGAGAGTCCATCCCAGCTAACATAAGACAAGCCACATCATTATGCTTTTCATACTCAATGTTATAAGCTTCATGTTCTACAGTTGATGCAGTACCAGCAGGAGTTGTAGGAAGAGGCTTACTAATATAATCAATTCTTTTGGCCATCCTCAAAACAATTCTCAAGGAACGATGCCAATCATTGAAATTTGTACCAGTCAACTTTTCTATATCAATCATTTGTTTGAAAGCAGAACTCATGTTGTTCATATTAGTGTTTTCGGGTAGAGCCATTTCTACAGAAAAAATTCAAAACTTAGTACTTTCGATAAAAAAATATTTCAAGAAAATTAAATACTCATGGTAAATACACATATAACCATTTAATTTTCACTGAAACTAGGATCCAAATTGACATAGTTTCATCACATCAGTTGATCTGCTAGTGATAGTGATGAACGTATTCAATAAGGTACGAGTCGAACCTCAATTGCCAATATTCAATTGCAATTCCTAGAAATGATGAGATTTACATATTTGCCAACTTAAGTTGCAATGTAAGCATGTTTTATTCCCATCTTATGCCTTGAGTGATCAGTTCTCACTATCAACTCAATTAAGTTAACCAACTTAAGAAACTGCAAAGTCATCCATGTCCATCCCATGACAAATTGAGATTTACCCTTTGATTACCATCTAGCTAAGTCTCACAATAACGTAAATAGTAGCCTCAAGTGTTTTCGTTTCATTGGATGGCATATAACTTAAATTAAAGGGTAGTAGTTTTGATGTGTGTAATCAAAAATATGTACCAAGATATCATGCATTCATCTTTGTATCATATATCTTATATTAAAAACTTTTACTTATTAGTTTCTTTACTAAGCATAAATCAACAAAGTTTTAATTGAGACATTGAGAAACTTATAACGTTGCCTTAAGATGCTTCGTACATATATAATGGTTGTACTTGGTAAGTTTAATTTGACGCACAAGAAAGCAGAAAGACATAATAGAGTCTCTTTGAGGTCGCAATTTAATGCGAAACCAACCTTATACCCACCTTATAGTTTGTCAAATTAAGTCCGGCGTTCGATTAAATGTACAGTCCCATCAATCAATTAAAAGTTTAAGACTTTAAAGCTTAAAATAATATTTCACAATTATTAAGTCCAGTTTATAATTTTTTATTCCAAAAAAATTACTCTTTTGCTTACAATTATGTCAAACATACACTAGTACAAAAAGTTCTATTGGTCACGTATGGTCGATTTTGAAATGTCACACTGTAACATTTATACGTGACTAAATGTACCAGAATAAAATAAACAGCCACACTTGATCCGACTTGTGTGACCATTTCAGAATTCTATTGTCACACATTTGAATATTTATGTGACTAGAGGTAACTGGAAAAAAATTTTGGAATATTTAGTCACTTATAATTTGGTACGTGTGACAGATACAAATGAGTTTGAGACATTATTCACACTATATATATACGTATGTGACAAATATATGTCACACAATTGAACAGTGTGACCAAAATCCATATATGGTCACATGAGGTAATTGTGTATGTGGCTAAATTATATAGTCAAGTTTGTCACACATTATTTAAACGTGACTGCTATTCTTTGCTGAATATTTAGCCACATAGCGTTTGAAATGTGTGACAACGGAAAAGTAAGTTTGAAGTGTTAGTCACGATATGCATTTAATAGTGACAAATATATGTCACGCTCGTGACGAGTGTGACCAAATGTCATATATGGTCACACTAAACCATAGAAACATGATTAAGTGTAACATAAATTCGATACATATGGTCACTTAAGTTAATATGTGTGTCTAAAGTTTAGTGTGTGTTTGCTTGCCAAATCCTAATGTGTATAGTCACACTTAATTGAAGCACGATCATGTAACTATAGGCTTTACAAAAAACATAAAAAATAAATAAATAAATAAATAAAAATAGTCACATTGTAACTATAGGCTTTACAATAGTCACACCATATCAGAAATGCGTATCTAAATGATGTTTATGGCCACATTATAAGGGTATTATATGTGACCAGTACATTCAAAATAGTCACATTGTGAAATATTCATGTGACTATTATTTATAGCAAAATGTGAAGTCAATTATCATTAACATTGATATATATTAGTTACATTGAGTTTTTGGCTCTTTTATACATTTTGAAGATCTCATCATCTGAGTATCGCTTTTATTAATACAAATATCGCCTAAAAACGTTATTTATATTTTACGATCTTTGCTAAGTTTTGTTAATGACAAAGTATGAAGTTTAGCTATAAGTAAATCATCACTTTAAGTGTTTAAGTCTTGTTTAACTAAGGTTTACATTTCCTTTTAAACAAAACATTGTTTTTATTTCTTAAATTAGAAAGTGTCTTGTCACATCACATTTATTTCTTAAAATAGTAATGTCACATCACATTTAGGGTAAGCTTTGTCCATATACATTTATGGTGAGAAAGAGTGTTTGACTAACCTTATGCTTTCTTGCAAGTCTTGTGTTTGACTAGAAGTAATGTGATGTGACCTTATTTGGTTTGAAAGATTTATTGCAAAAACCAACTGCAGCCCTGGCGGTACCCTGGGGATACACGGACGAAACCCTTCTGAGGGGTCCTGATACGTGGGAATCGCACCAGGCTTTACCTCTCAAGGGATCTTGAGAAGCTTACAACCCCCACCAGGCAGTGTACCTGATCGTTGTAGTGTAGTATAGTGACAAGTACCGGGGGATTGATCGTTCATCTAGGAATAGTGTCGTTAGGATTGAAATTAATCTAACTAGGTCTAAAGGTGAAGGATGATTCTTTTTATGTTTTTATATTTTATGAAAAGCAAGTAAAAATCTCGGGTTTTGGAAGAAGGGGCGGAATTAGTTGCTAATCAACTAACCCAAAAGCTACTAATTAACAAGAAAAGTAAACTAGGGTTCTACAAGATAAGTGAAGCATGTCTACCCATGATATGTTACTCCTTGCTAGCTATCCAATCCTACCTATTGAATTGTAACCTTGTTTGAATTGACGGGTTGTATTCCTTAATACCATTCATGGGGTATCGCACATAACTCCCCAATTCTATAAGCTCTTATCTCCTCCCATACCATGCCCAGCACAACCATAGGGATTATAAACAGTGGCTCATGCTTTAATTACAACCAATAAAGACCTTAGTGCAATAGGTTCATGTTTCCTAAGACGTTCAAGCATGTTACCATTTGGAGATCTGCCAGTTTTCCTAAGCCTAACATATAAATCATTCAATCAAAACAAGAATCAATAGGAAACAAGGATTATAAACTAAACCAACTAGATCTATTGAAGTTGTCACGCCTTAATTGATGGAGATAGACACAACATCAACAAGAAATCAATGAAATCTAATCAATTATATACAAGTTTCACATAATCATAAGTAGACACAAGGTGAATTAGCAAATCATCATCAAAGAAGAACAAACAACAATGATAATGGAAAACATAATTAAGATAGAATCATCAAACCAATACATGATGTTTATGGAGTGATTGAAACCCTCTAAGTTGCTGGAAAAACACCCACCTAAACCCAGGAATCGACCTTAGGGTTTAGGGCTTACAAAAAGTGAAGTTATGATGTTATATTTATAGGCATGTTTTCTGTCGGCAAGGCTTGACAGCGTTAGCTTGTTCTCTTGACGCCGTCATGACCATTTTTTCACCAAATTGTAGATCTCTTTGTTCTCTTCGCGTGGGCTTTTGAATCACCTAAATCCGAGTTCGTATGCAAAAGTTATGACCAAAACAATATCAGCTACTCCGCGCGCAAGTTTTGACAAGTTAACACTTGACGGCCTTGGGTGACGCCTTCACATTCTCTCTGGGCCGTCACCACTTTTACTCTTGACGCCATCACCAAAATGCCCTTGACGCCGTCAGGTACTGTTCCCAGCATGGAAAATTAAGACTTTGGCGTTTTCTTCACTTTTATGCTCAAAAAACGTCCGAATTGCTTTCTTTTCCAGATTTCTCTCCCAAAGTACCTAAAATCACAAAAGGAACGATTTAGGGCAATATTTGATCAAATAAGTTCAATTCCGGGCTTAAATGACCCCCTAAAAACGGATCATTTTTCGCCTCATCATATACCCTTACACTTGAGATTTGCTTGTCCTCAAGCAAATGCGCTTTTATTCTAGTCAAAATACAAGTTAGGGGTCATTTAACATTAATATAAAAGTAATTACAACAAATAATCGTTCCACTAAAGGCCAATAGACAAGCACGGAGGTCATACACAAGCACCTCACAAATAGTGTTTAGATACTTACATCTCTCGGGTGTAATAAAGTATAAATTACAATATGGAAACGGAAGATATCTCTCACTACCTGTCATAGCAAAATAGATTACCATAGGCTTGGGAAAGGATCAAACCTCCACCACATGGCGTAAGCACCTAGGATAAACTATCAAAGAGGTCTTTTAAAGGGTTGTAACGTTAGGTGTAGGGATATGAAATACACGGTTTTGTTGGATAAAGGAAGTTTTACTGGTGGTGAGTTAACAATCTTGATTAATTACATGTACAATGTGGCGTTGCTAAGCCAAGACTAGACTCGACTTAAGCTAATAAATGAAAAATAACAAAAACATAAAATGAACATAGAATGAAAAGGGATGGTAGTCCGTATGTTTTTTTCTCTTCTTTCCTTTTACTATTTTTTTTTTTTTTTTTTTTTTTTTTTTTTTTTTTTTTTTGTATACACTCTTACCCTACCATCCAAAATAATACATCATAGGGGTTGAGCATTCCCCTTGCACTTGAATTTTTACATACTTTACAATAAACTAATCTAATGACTCGAATTAGAAAAATCAAAACACTTGGAGCACTTTTAAGATTCACGCACATATGGGGGTAATAATATGATGTTCTTCCCCATTACTCCATAAATAAGTACTTTACCCATGAGTCCCAATTGTCCCAAAACAATATGTACAAGGATATGACTCGACTTAGCAACCATGTAATCAATTAGAAAGTTAACTTAAGGTTTAAACAAATAACAATAATGCACTAAAGATGAGCGCATACACGGAAGGCTAAGGCGATTTGGTTGTACATTTAAGTGGGGTGTAACAAATTCTTCCTTTAAGTAAAATGCTTAAAGTTAGAAACGAAAATATAGGCTCGGAGGAGTGTACTAGGGGTTTCGTGTACTAAAAATGAGTACAACGCTAAGGGTGTGGGAAAAATTAGTTGACTTAACTAGCCAAGTAATATGACTCAAATGGTCAAGTAATTATAATACGGGTTTAACACAAGGGTAATCCTAATGCCTCTTATCATGTAATAAATCCTACCACACGAATGTAGTCTCACTAGCGGTCTCGGGATGCATCACTAACGCAAGTTCTAGAATCTAAATGCTACCGGTACACTCATAAGCACTAATATTAAATGATTTTCCTATCAAATCTAAAGGCGAACCTCACATATTTGGGTGGAAAATTTTTCTGAATATACGGTTATGTGCTAGTCATACAATCTCCTATCCATGAGACGCTTGCTATGCCTAAAGTTTCACTCCTAAATGTTGTAAAAAAATTTAAATTTGGCGCTAAAATTGCACTAACAAGTATTTCTCATAGTTTTATTACACATCTACCATTAAACAAAACAAACTCAAGCGAAAGTGCATATGTAAGGTATCATCTTTTTACCCTCCCCTTACACTTAAGATGAACATTGTCCCCAATGTTCAAGTAAAGAATGTAAAAGTGAAATAAGTAAAAAGAATGAAATCAAATACTCCCCTGATTCGCTCGGTATGGATAATAAGGTGGCCAGGTTAAATCTTCCTCCAAGAAAATGAACAATCAAAGCTTCCCTTCCAGAATATAAATCATCTTCTTGTCATACATAACCTGTAAATCCTGAGAAAATAAACAAAAACCCAAAGCATCAACCCGAACAAAAATAACTCACAACTAGATGTAATTCCAGACTTAGGAATAGAAACAAAACAATTAAAGATATAATGCTTGTGGAATGAATGTTTGCAGATTTCCTGGAGTTTATAAAACTAAAGAATCAACAAAAACTTTAAGACTCCGGTATAAACAAAACTAGCAAAATTTCCAGAATTTTACACATGACGTCGTCAAGAGTAAACTCGTGACGCCGTCAGAAGTGACCTGCAGAAATTCTTATGTTAAGTTTCCAGAAAATTTCTGGAAAAACTTCGTCCTACTTCCTGGAAAATCCTGCAAAACATCATTATGACTAGATACAAGCATTTGACTCTAACAAGTACTAATACACATGTCCATTTAATATTGTTATGGTTCATGCTCAATTTTGTTCTTATAAACAAATTTGGATCTCCCTTACACTTATCTTTTGCAAAATACCTTTATATGCAATTAAGACGAAGTTAAAAACAAAATAAAGCATTTTCATAATTTACTTTGAAACATGAGCCACAAACAATAAAAATAAAACATGCATATGGAAAAAATTAAATCAAACAAACAAACAAACAAATAAAAACACACAAAACATGGGTTGCCTCCCAAGAAGCACTGGTTTTTGTTCGAGTCACGAGCCTGACTCTACCCTTATTTAACGGAAATAGGGGAAGTTCTCCCTACACTTAGGATTAAGTGTGGGTAAAAGTAGCGATACACACCCTTAAGGAGTGAATATGCCACGTGAGGTGAAGGGGGTGAGTGAATGGCTTCCTTCATCCTAAAACTACCCGGATAATATTGGTTGATGGGTGGATCGGTTCCTCTTTTGTCTCCTAGAAATATATCTAAGGATGGAAAGGTGTGTAAAGATTGAGGTTCCGGTTCATCAACACTAGGAAATTCCCTAGAACTAGGAGTAAGGTTATCACTACAAGTGTTCAAACCTATATCCTCAAATGGTGCCTGGTCCAAGGGTTCTACCTCCATTGGAATTCCTAAAGTTTCTTCTACTTCTTCCGGGTAAGTCACGGGCGGTGCGTGTTGATGAGGCGAAAAATGATCCGTTTTTAGGGGGTCATTTAAGCCCGAATCCGACTTTATTTGATCAAATATTGCCCTAAATCGTTCCTTTTGTGATTTTAGGTACTTGGAGAGTGAATTCTGGAAAAGAAGCCATTTTGGACGTTTTTAGAGCATAAAAGTGAAGAAAACGGCAAAGTATCAATTTTCCATGCTGGAAACACTAGGTGACGGCGTCAAGAGTAAAGGCTTGACGGCGTCAGACATCATGAATAAAATACCGTAGTTGATGACGGCGTCAAAAGTCATCCTGACGGCGTCAAAAGGCCAAGAATAAAATACCGTGGTTGGTGACGGCGTCACATAGGCCGTCATAAGTAGATCAAGGCCGTCCGAGGAAGTATTTGGCGGCGAGGTGACGGCGTCACATGGTTGTCTTGACGCCGTCAGCCCAGTTTTCCTATATATAGTTTTCTAGTTTTTCATTAAAAAGAGAGAAGTTTTGGAGAAACCCTAAAGACGAATTTGGTGCAACTTTTACAGGTTTTTCAAGGGTTCCAAACCCTTGATACCTTGCATTGTAATTGAGATAAGTGTTCTTCTAATTCAATCAATATGTCTATGTGTTGGTTGTCTATATCTTGTTCTTGTCTCAATTCCATTATGCTAGGCTAGATCTCCTTTGTGTTTGCTTAGATCTAATGAAACCTAGATATTGATTATATGTTGATTACTTGTTTATTCTTGTTTTGATTGAATGATTTATATGTTAGGCTTAAGAAAACTGGCAGATCTCCAAATGGTAACATGCTTGAACGTCTTAGGAAATATGAACCTATTGCACTAAGGTCTTTATTGGTTGTATTTAATGCATGAGCCACTGTTTACAATCCCTATAGTTGTGCTGGGTCATGGTGTAGGAGGAGATAAGAGCTCATAGAATTGGGGAGTTATGTATGCCACCCCATGAATGGTATTAAGGAATACGATCCGTCATCCATGCAATTATAACAAGTAATTAACGTGTAAAAGATATCTAGGGAGTAATGAAGTCTAAGTAAACACATTTTCTCCAATTACTGCTCACAACCTTAGTATAATTAGTTTATTTTCATTTTTATTATTTTATTTTGATTGCATCTTAGTTTTGGGTTAGTTGAATAGCAACTAATTCCGCCCACTCCTTCAAAACCCAAGATTTTACTTGCTTTCTAAAAAATATAAAAACACAAAAATAATCTTCCCTCACCTTTAGAACTAGTAAATTAGGCTTTCTAATCCTAGCGACACTATTCCCAAGCTGAACGATCAATCCCCCGGTACTTGTCACTATACTATACTACAACGATCAGGTACACTGCCTGGTGGGGGTTGTAAGCTTCTCGAGATCCCTCGAGAGGTAAAGCCTGTTGCGATTCCCACGCATCAAGTTTTTGGCGCCGCAGCCCGGGGAATAGTTATTGTCTAGGTTAGGATTTCTTTTTATTAGGTCTACTTGCTAGATTCCTTTCTAGTAAGATTTTATTTTTATTTTTAGGTCTTCTTTAGTCTATCTTATTTCTTCGTGCCTTTGTTCGTAACTCTTTACCATCCGACATCATGAAAGGTGGTAACATCTTTGAACCCGTCATCCCACCACAACAAAACCCACCACTAGAACTCCTTAGGCCCCGAACCTTAGGAGAGTACTCCCGACCTAGCCATCAAGGCTACCGAAACACCATTGAGCTCACCGGAGCCAATGTGACCCCCTTGCGATCCGACACCATCCGGTTGGTGCAAAGCGGATGTGCATTCCATGGACTTCGTTCCGAAGATCCAAACCAACATCTTAAGGACTTTCTCAAAATCGTAGATTCCATAGACCTAGGTGTTGAAACTAGAGAGACTACTCGTTTACGCCTATTCCAATTCTCTCTACGGGCTCAAGCTAGTCAATGGCTTGAGCGTTTATCCGCGGGATCCATCACCACATGGGATGATCTCACCACTCGTTTCCTTGCTCAATTTTTCCCACCGGGGAGAACTACTAAGCTTAGGAATGACATCTTGATGTTCCAACAACGTCAAAATGAATCTCTTTATGAAGCATAGACTCGTTTCAAGGACTTACTCCAAAAAGTCCCTCATCATGGCATAGATCTTTGGCTCCAAGTCCAAATCTTTTATGACCATATCGACATCTCCACGAGGCGAGCCATTGACCAATCGGCCGGTGGTAAGCTACGTGATCTTAGTGCGGAACAATCATGGGAACTCATAGAAGATCTTGCTCTCTATGACAACGAAAGTTGGAATGATCCCCGTGACTTGAACAAAACGGTCAAGGCAATATCTTTGCCTTCGAACAATTCTAGCACTCCCGACCGTAGGATCATGGAACTTGAGGACCAAGTCAAGTTTCTCATGAAATCCTACAATGCTCCTAAGCCTTCAAGCCAAGTGAACAAAATCACTTCTTCATGCGAATTATGTAGTGGTCCCCATGACACTCGTGATTGTGTGGAACTCACCGGAACAGCTTTTGCGGACTACGCATCCACGCGTACCGACGAAGCGGGAGATAAGTGGTACACTTTCAAGCCCGAGCCAAACACTTATGGTGATTCATACAACCCCTCATGGAAAAATCACCCAAACCTTAGGTGGAAACAAAATCAACCCAATTCATCAAATCCACCTAATCGTTACCAATCAAACGGTCCACCATCCAACCGTACTTTCAACAACAATCCTCCTAACAACTATGGTAGTACCAACAATCTTGAAGGATTGATGTCAAAGTTCATGGCATCTCAAGAAGCTCGCATATCCAAGTTTGAAGCCGATTTCAAACAAAAGCAAAGCGAGATGACCACTAGAATTGATGCATTGTTGAAAGTTCTCAATGACCGAGAAATGGGAGCACTCCCAAGCGACACAATCAAGAATCCGAAACTAAACGTTAATGCCATATCTTCAGTTTCGTCACCCACTTCGTGTCCACAATACTACTCGGTTAAATCAACGAGCACGTGTTTCAAACAAAACCAAGTTCCCCAAAAGGACCAAACAAATAAAACACCCACTATAGAACCGGTCAAAAGCATAGTTGAAACACCTCTTACGCAAGACCTTGACGATGAATTCAAAGAACTTCACCTTGAACGCCCCGTCATTGATGTCTTAGCGCGTGCTCCTTACTATAGTGCCCTCCTAGAAAAATATGAGAAGTATAAGCTAGGTAAAAATGGGACCACCTTCGTTCAAAACAAGTTGCCTAAAAAGCTTGATGATCCGGGTATATTTGTTTTGCCTTGTAAGATAGGAAGATCCGAAGCTTTCGACACACTAGCCGATTTAGGGTCAAGCCTCAACTTGATTCCCTTATCCCTATTCACCGCTCTTAAGCTAGGAAAGTTAGAGGAAACGGAGGTGTTGATAGGACTAGCGGATGGGAGTATTGCCCACCCGGTTGGAATGATTAAGGATGTAGTTGTTCACGTAGGAAGGCTAACTATATTAGCGGATTTTCACGTCCTAGACATGGTTAGTGACACTACATGCCCATTATTGGTAGGAAGAGGATTTTTAGCAACCGCTAGTGCCATGATAGATTGCAAGGAATCCAAGATAGCGGTAGGAGAAGGCGATACTTGGTCGGTGTATGATGTTAAGAAGCATAGTTATGATTGTGATGATGAACCAACACCGCATTGGGTAGAGATGAATAGGAGGCCATCTAGATATGGACCTTGGATAGAAAGGAACTTTATAGGACCTCAATGCCCATTCTATCTAGAAAAAGACTTTGTTGAAAAGACACATTCAGTAGAACAACTCATAGCTAGAGATGAAGAGCTAGATCCCTTTGAAGACCCCTTAGTCTTTAGGAAGATGATTGAGTTATTAAGCGTGATGCCCATTAACATAGAAAGGAATAAATGGAAAAGAGAGGGGGATAAGTGTAAATGGAGGTGGGACAAGCCACCTAAAAAAGGTGACGGGTCATGGCATATTAGAATGACCTTGTATGATCCGGATGGAGAGAAGTTTGAAAGGTCATACCATACTAAGGAAACCGATAGGAAGTTGAAACCTAAGTTCGATCCCAAAGATGTCCTCAACGAAGAACTCACCCGAATCACGTAGTAACCCATGACTTTGAGTCTAGCTACAAGACTCGTAAATAAAGAAAAGCGCTTCTTGGGAGGCAACCCATGTTTTGTGTGATTTTATTTGTTTGATTGTTATTTGCTTCCGTATGCATGTTTTATTTTCATTGTTGGTTGATCATGCTTCTCAATTAAAATGTGGAAATACTTTACTATGTTGTTTGGCCTAGTCTTAACTCCAACCTAAAAGTATTTTTGCAAAAGATAAGTGTAAGGGGAAACCCCAAATATGTTTTTAAGAAACAAACCGATCATGATTCTCCACAATATTAAATGAACATGTATATTCGTATTCGTTAGAGTCAAATGCTTGTATTGAGTCATAATGAAGTTTTGCAGGATTTTCCAGGAAGTAGGACCAAGTTTTTCCAGAAATTTTCCGGAAACTTAACATAAGAATTTCTGCAGGTCCATTCTGACGGCGTCAGGGGTTTACTCTTGACGGCGTCAGGAGTCAAAAATCTGGAAATTTTACCGGTTTTGTTTTTCTAACGGAGTCTTATGGTTTTTGTGAATTATTAAGTTTTATAATCTCCAGGAAATCTGCAAACTTCATTCCACAAGCATTATATCTTACTTTGTTTTCTAGGATTTAGTAACTTATATAGGATGCCGCCGATTTTACGCGAGGTTGTCTTGTCTATTTTGCCAGGATTTACAGGTTATGTTTGACAAGGAGATGATTTATATTCTGGAAGGGAAGCTTTGATTGTTCGTTTTCTTGGAAGAAGATTTAACCTGGCCACCTATAATCCATACCGAGCGAATCAGGGGAGTATTTGATTTCATTCTCTTTACTTTTTCACTTTTACATTCTTTACTTGAACATTGGGGACAATGTTCATCCTAAGTGTAAAGGGAGGGTAAAAAGATGATACCTTACATATGCACTTTCGCTTGAGGTTGTTTTGTTTGATGGTAGTTGTGTAATAAAACTACGAGAAATACTTGTTAGTGTAATTTTAGCGCCAAATTTAAAATTTTTTACAACATTTAGGAGTGAAACTTTAGCCATAGCAAGCGTCTCATGGATAGGAGATTGTATGACTAGCACATAACCGTATATTCAGAAAAATTTTCCACCCAAAAATGTGAGGTTCGCCTTTAGATTTGATAGGAAAAGCATTTACTATTAGTGCTTATGAGTGTACCGGTAGCATTTAGATTCTAGAACTTGCGTTAGTGATGCATCCCGAGACCGCTAGTGAGACTACATTCGTGTGGTAGGATTTACTACATGATAAGAGGCATTAGGATCACCCTTGTGTTAAACCCGTATTACAATCACTTGACCATTTAAGTCATATTACTTGGCTAGTTAAGTCAACTAATTTTTCCCACACCCTTAGCGTTGTACTCATTTTTAGTACACGAAACCCCTAGTACACCCCTCCGAGCCTATCTTTTCGTTTCTAACTTTAAGCATCTTACTTAAAGGAAGAATTTGTTACACCCCACTTAAATGTACAACTAAATCGCCTTAGCCTTCCGTGTATGCGCTCATCTTTAGTGCATTATTGTTATTTGTTAAACCCTAAGTTAACTTTCTAATTGATTACATGGTTGCTAAGTCGAGTCATATCCATGTACATATTGTTTTGGGACGATTGGGACTCATGGGTAAGTACTTATTTTATGGAGTAATGGGGAAGAACATAATATTATTACCCCCATATGTACGTTAATCTTAAAAGTGCTCCAAGTGTTTTGATTTTCTTAATTCGAGTCATTAGATTAGTTTAATGTAAAGTATGTAAAGATTCAAGTGTAAGGGGAATTTTCATCCCCTATGATGTATTATTTTGGATGGTAGGGTAAGAGTGTATGCAAAAAAAAAAAAAAAAAAAAAAAAAAAAAAAAAAAAAAAAGGAAAAGAAAAAGAGAAAAAACATACGGACTACCATCCCGTTTTTCATTCTATGTTCATTTTATGTTTTTGTTATTCTTCATTTATTAGCTTAAGTCGAGTCTAGTCTTGGCTTAGCAACGCCATATTGTACATGTAATTGACCAAGATTGTTAACTCGCCACCAGTAAAACTTCCTTTATCCAACAAAACCGTGTAATTCATATCCCTATACCTAACGTTACAACCCTTTAAAAGACCTCTTTGATAGTTTATCCTAGGTGCTTACGCCATGTGGTGGAGGTTTGATCCTTTCCCAAGCCTATGGTAATCTATTTTGCTATGACAGGTAGTGAGAGATATCTTCCATTTCCATAATGTTATATTACTTTATTACACCCGAGAGATGTGAGTATCTAAACACTATTTGTGAGGTGCTTGTGTATGACCTCCGTGCTTGTCTATTGGTCTTTAGTGGAACGATTATTTGTTGTAATTACTTTTATATTAGTGTTAAATGACCCCTAACTTGTCTTTTGAGTAGAATAAAAACGCATTTGCTTGAGGACAAGCAAATCTCAAGTGTAAGGGTATATGATGAGGCGAAAAATGATCCGTTTTTAGGGGGTCATTTAAGCCCGAATCCGACTTTATTTGATCAAATATTGCCCTAAATCGTTCCTTTTGTGATTTTAAGTACTTGGAGAGTGAATTCTGGAAAAGAAGCCATTTTGGACGTTTTTGGAGCATAAAAGTGAAGAAAATGGCAAAGTGTCAATTTTCCATGCTGGAAACACTAGGTGACGGCGTCAAGAGTAAAGGCTTGACGGCGTCAGACATCATGAATAAAATACCGTAGTTGATGACGGCGTCAAAAGGCCAAGAATAAAATACCGTGGTTGGTGACGGCGTCACATAGGCCGTCATAAGTAGATCGAGGCCGTCCGAGGAAGTATTTGGCGGCGAGGTGACGGCGTCACATGGTTGTCTTGACGCCGTCAGCCCAGTTTTCCTATATATAGTTTTCTAGTTTTTTCATTAAAAATAGAGAAGGTTTGGAGAAACCCTAAAGACGAATTTGGTGCAACTTTTACAGGTTTTTCAAGGGTTCCAAACCCTTGATACCTTGCATTGTAATTGAGATAAGTGTTCTTCTAATTTAATCAATATGTCTATGTGTTGGTTGTCTATATCTTGTTCTTGTCTCAATTCCATTATGCTAGGCTAGATCTCTGTCACACCCCCAAAATCGGGTCCAGCGGAAGCATACGTGTAGCTGGGGTGTAACTCAATTGGTATTACAACACAAGTTCAAAAAACGGTTTTCACTTGAATCATTTAGAATAAAATAGTTTAATCAAAAATGTTAAATTTACATCGTTAAAAGTAGTGCGGAAGTAGGCCCTTAAAAGTAGTTTAAAACGGTCCCCATATAAATAATCAGAGTCTTCTATGACCGTGCCATGCCCTGCCAAAACCTCCTGTAGCGTGCCATAGGTTAAAACCTGAAAATACATGCTAAAGTGTCAACACGAGGTTGGTGAGTTCATAGAGTTTGTTTAACAAATAAAGTTTATGCATAAGTATGAAAGTTTCCCAGCAAAGGCATCGTAAATCCACTCAGTTACAAGTCCCGCCATAAGAGCCTTGTAACCTGTGTGTTTACAACCCATTGCTACAATATATAGTTTACACAAAGCACCAGATTATATTCACCCAAGGTCAAGAATAGACACAAGGGCGGGGGCCTCTCCCCAAATAGTACTACGACATCCAAGGTCAAGTATAGACACAAGGGTAGGGGGCATCTTCCCATGAGTACTACCAATACCTCTCCGACAGTATAGAGTATTATGTATGCACGTAAATACGAATCTGGTATTTAAGTTAAGCAAGTATAGTGTAACAAGTATGTATAACGCAATCAAGTATAATGCCAATCAAGTATAACACAATCAAGTATAAATGTTTCAAGTATCAAGAAAATATGTTTTGAGTATTTGTATAAGTAAGTAAGTAGTTGAGCATGTATCTCCCCCCAAAGAGTTAAAACGAGTATAAAAAGAGTAAAAGCGGGGCTATGACTCACCTGGTGCGATAGCTACGATGACAAAAGTGGATACACAGAAATGAGGTACGATCTCTAACCGCAACCTAATATGAATGATAGTGATCTACTTAGATCATGAAAGGATGTAATGAATGCACATGCACATGAAGTCTATACCACTCGTACTTTGAAAATAATAGTTATCGTTGAAATTCAATGTTTTCCGATACTTGGTGAAAATAAGCCCAATTAGCTTCGTAAAGACTAGTCGTGTAATAATATATAAAGTGTTAGTGTTTGGTCTTGGCGTTTTGAAAACCTTGAGATGTCATCTCATTGATGGGTTAATAAACTTTTGATGGTACGTGCCTCGACGGCTAAGAAGGACGGTTCTCCATTGTTCGTTTGGTGTAAGTATATTGTTTAGTGCGCAAAATATTCTCTATTAGAAAAGCTGTCAAAAATATATATAGTTCGTCTAGTTTCAAACGTGTATATCTTAGTCGTTATAAGCCCGTTTTCTATGTTCTTTATATTCCCGGAATCGTGGGACAACATACTAACATATTTTTGATAAGTCGGGATGGCTAGATTTAGTTTTACGCCTCGAAACAGTCGTGACAACTGTTCATCAGCAAAGGATTTTCAGAAAAATAGTTTTCGTCGTTAAACTCGTTTTTAGCGTATCTCCTTCGTTATTAACTCGTTTTTATCCCCGTTTTCGGCTATAGTTTCGTATCGGAGAGTATTTTCTAAATCTTTGGTCAAAAGTTACACCCTTGCCCCTGATCTTTCCACGTTTTCCAAAAAGGGACAGCAGGTTTATATAATGTTTCAAAAATCATTTCTAAGGTTCCAATCTAGTTCCAACTTCAATCAAACCACTTTCAATCACCACAAAACTAATCTAATCCTACCATACACCTTCTTAGGGTGTCATGGGTTCCTAACATCATAAATCAAGTGGATCTAACAAGGATCTAACTATAATCCATTTCTAGAGTTTCAAAGTTATAAAAAGTATAAATAGAGTGGTATAAACTAACATATGCATATGGATCTTGAATAAACAACATGAAACTAGAAAAATGAAAGTATGGAAAGATCAACAAGTGATCTTGAAGCTTACTTGATGATTGGATGAGAAAATGTATAATAACCTAGGGTTTTACCACAAAACCCCAACAAGGAACACTAACTAAGCTTGAATAAGACTTGATCTTCCAAAAATAAATGGTTTCTTCTTGTTGGTTCATCCTTGGCCGATCCACACAAAAGAGAGAAAGAGAAGAGAGTATTTTGCTAGGAGTTTTGTTGTGTAAATGAATAAAAATGTGTGAAAGGAAGTATATATTTGGTTTAGGGGGAAACAAGATCCCTAAAAAGGGGGCTAGGGTGGCTAGGGGGGGGGGGGCACCAAGAGTAAAACAAGGAAGAATGTGGCTAATTAATATTGTTGTCTAAATGTTGGATGAGTTAGTGTGTTTTGTGTACACTTTAGGTGTTATCGGGTACCGAGTTATCTAAAAATAAATGTTACCGAGGTGAAATAAAATACGACGAAGTTGTAAAAGTTGTAAAATAATATTCCTGATGAGAATCGGGTGTCAAAATAATTATTGGGTTGAAATATCGCAAACCGACGGAGTTATAAGCTCCGACCGTAAAATATAGTAATTGATTTCAAAACACCGGGTAAATTAATAATATAATTTTTATATTATTATTATGAGTATAAAAATGTGTTAGGACCATAGTTGGGATTGACAAATCAATTATTTATAATAATAGCTCATAAGATAACGTTTATTAGGTTGATAATCGTACGTTTACAAAAATGACGCAACCCACGTATAAATGACAAATTTTCTCCGGAGTTGAATAGTGTTTTATGAATAGTAAAATTTTTAAACGCTTCTTAGAATATCAAACTGACCTCAAAAATGATGAATAGTAAAATGATGAATAGTGATCGATGAATAGTAACCGATGAATAGTAAATGTGAAAGTTCGGGAAAAGACCAGAATTTACGAGTTGTGACAGTCTCTACCCCTTAAGGGAACTTCGTCCCGAAGTTCAGTTAACGTATGTCTCCGAAGTGTTATAAAGGTGAAGATTCATGAGACGAAATGACCAGTTGACGTGCTTTCAGGCGGCGGTTTGCGAAGTGATGAAAAGTATAAGCGTTCTGACAACGAGGGTATGCACACACATAATGAAACATTTGGAAAATTGAGTAGAGGATTCAATCCAGACAGAATTTTATTATAACCATTCTCAGTGTTGCAAAATTCATTTCTGAGTCGGATATAGGTAGTCAGCCTATGTCCCACTATCCCGGGTTGAATATAGGTGACTAGTCTATATTCCACCGAGGTTCCATGAATTTTGAAATACTCAGCTCAGTTATACTACCAAGACGTACAGAAAGACTAAGGCAGGTGACCAAACTCGAGGTCAAAGGATGAAACTATGCAGGGAGAAACATACCAGGGTGACATATATGATACGTGAACATGCTTATATGATAGACAATGATAATAAGTGAATATAAAATACCAGATAATGAGACACAAATCTCATCACCTAAGTCAGCAACAAACCACAAGTGAGGCATCAGCTTGGCAGGCAGGCACGTGACGGTCATAGGGTTAAGTTTTTCGTAAAAGTAGCTATAGTCTAGGTTTTAAAAACACTTAGTTCGCTATAGCCAGAGCTCTGATACCAATCTGTCACACCCCCAAAATCGGGTCCAGCGGAAGCATACGTGTAGCTGGGGTGTAACTCAATTGGTATTACAACACAAGTTCAAAAAACGGTTTTCACTTGAATCATTTAGAATAAAATAGTTTAATCAAAAATGTTAAATTTACATCGTTAAAAGTAGTGCGGAAGTAGGCCCTTAAAAGTAGTTTAAAACGGTCCCCATATAAATAATCAGAGTCTTCTATGACCGTGCCATGCCCTGCCAAAACCTCCTGTAGCGTGCCATAGGTTAAAACCTGAAAATACATGCTAAAGTGTCAACACGAGGTTGGTGAGTTCATAGAGTTTGTTTAACAAATAAAGTTTATGCATAAGTATGAAAGTTTCCCAGCAAAGGCATCGTAAATCCACTCAGTTACAAGTCCCGCCATAAGAGCCTTGTAACCTGTGTGTTTACAACCCATTGCTACAATATATAGTTTACACAAAGCACCAGATTATATTCACCCAAGGTCAAGAATAGACACAAGGGCGGGGGCCTCTCCCCAAATAGTACTACGACATCCAAGGTCAAGTATAGACACAAGGGTAGGGGGCATCTTCCCATGAGTACTACCAATACCTCTCCGACAGTATAGAGTATTATGTATGCACGTAAATACGAATCTGGTATTTAAGTTAAGCAAGTATAGTGTAACAAGTATGTATAACGCAATCAAGTATAATGCCAATCAAGTATAACACAATCAAGTATAAATGTTTCAAGTATCAAGAAAATATGTTTTGAGTATTTGTATAAGTAAGTAAGTAGTTGAGCATGTATCTCCCCCCAAAGAGTTAAAACGAGTATAAAAAGAGTAAAAGCGGGGCTATGACTCACCTGGTGCGATAGCTACGATGACAAAAGTGGATACACAGAAATGAGGTACGATCTCTAACCGCAACCTAATATGAATGATAGTGATCTACTTAGATCATGAAAGGATGTAATGAATGCACATGCACATGAAGTCTATACCACTCGTACTTTGAAAATAATAGTTATCGTTGAAATTCAATGTTTTCCGATACTTGGTGAAAATAAGCCCAATTAGCTTCGTAAAGACTAGTCGTGTAATAATATATAAAGTGTTAGTGTTTGGTCTTGGCGTTTTGAAAACCTTGAGATGTCATCTCATTGATGGGTTAATAAACTTTTGATGGTACGTGCCTCGACGGCTAAGAAGGACGGTTCTCCATTGTTCGTTTGGTGTAAGTATATTGTTTAGTGCGCAAAATATTCTCTATTAGAAAAGCTGTCAAAAATATATATAGTTCGTCTAGTTTCAAACGTGTATATCTTAGTCGTTATAAGCCCGTTTTCTATGTTCTTTATATTCCCGGAATCGTGGGACAACATACTAACATATTTTTGATAAGTCGGGATGGCTAGATTTAGTTTTACGCCTCGAAACAGTCGTGACAACTGTTCATCAGCAAAGGATTTTCAGAAAAATAGTTTTCGTCGTTAAACTCGTTTTTAGCGTATCTCCTTCGTTATTAACTCGTTTTTATCCCCGTTTTCGGCTATAGTTTCGTATCGGAGAGTATTTTCTAAATCTTTGGTCAAAAGTTACACCCTTGCCCCTGATCTTTCCACGTTTTCCAAAAAGGGACAGCAGGTTTATATAATGTTTCAAAAATCATTTCTAAGGTTCCAATCTAGTTCCAACTTCAATCAAACCACTTTCAATCACCACAAAACTAATCTAATCCTACCATACACCTTCTTAGGGTGTCATGGGTTCCTAACATCATAAATCAAGTGGATCTAACAAGGATCTAACTATAATCCATTTCTAGAGTTTCAAAGTTATAAAAAGTATAAATAGAGTGGTATAAACTAACATATGCATATGGATCTTGAATAAACAACATGAAACTAGAAAAATGAAAGTATGGAAAGATCAACAAGTGATCTTGAAGCTTACTTGATGATTGGATGAGAAAATGTATAATAACCTAGGGTTTTACCACAAAACCCCAACAAGGAACACTAACTAAGCTTGAATAAGACTTGATCTTCCAAAAATAAATGGTTTCTTCTTGTTGGTTCATCCTTGGCCGATCCACACAAAAGAGAGAAAGAGAAGAGAGTATTTTGCTAGGAGTTTTGTTGTGTAAATGAATAAAAATGTGTGAAAGGAAGTATATATTTGGTTTAGGGGGAAACAAGATCCCTAAAAAGGGGGCTAGGGTGGCTAGGGGGGGGGGGGCACCAAGAGTAAAACAAGGAAGAATGTGGCTAATTAATATTGTTGTCTAAATGTTGGATGAGTTAGTGTGTTTTGTGTACACTTTAGGTGTTATCGGGTACCGAGTTATCTAAAAATAAATGTTACCGAGGTGAAATAAAATACGACGAAGTTGTAAAAGTTGTAAAATAATATTCCTGATGAGAATCGGGTGTCAAAATAATTATTGGGTTGAAATATCGCAAACCGACGGAGTTATAAGCTCCGACCGTAAAATATAGTAATTGATTTCAAAACACCGGGTAAATTAATAATATAATTTTTATATTATTATTATGAGTATAAAAATGTGTTAGGACCATAGTTGGGATTGACAAATCAATTATTTATAATAATAGCTCATAAGATAACGTTTATTAGGTTGATAATCGTACGTTTACAAAAATGACACAACCCACGTATAAATGACAAATTTTCTCCGGAGTTGAATAGTGTTTTATGAATAGTAAAATTTTTAAACGCTTCTTAGAATATCAAACTGACCTCAAAAATGATGAATAGTAAAATGATGAATAGTGATCGATGAATAGTAACCGATGAATAGTAAATGTGAAAGTTCGGGAAAAGACCAGAATTTACGAGTTGTGACAATCTCCTTTGTGTTTGCTTAGATCTAATGAAACCTAGATATTGATTATATGTTGATTACTTGTTTATTCTTGTTCTTGGATGAATGATTTTATATGTTAGGCTTAAGAAAACTGGCAGATCTCCAAATGGTAACATGCTTGAACGTCTTAAGAAACATGAACCGAGGCGTACTAGGTCTTTATTGGTTGTATTTAATGCATGAGCCACTGTTTACAATCCCTATAGTTGTGCTGGGTCATGGTGTAGGAGGAGATAAGAGCTCATAGAATTGGGGAGTTATGTATGCCACCCCATGAATGGTATTAAGGAATACGATCTGTCATCCATGCAATTATAACAAGTAATTAACGTGTAAAAGATATCTAGGGAGTAATGAAGTCTAAGTAAACACATTTTCTCCAATTACTGCTCACAACCTTAGTATAATTAGTTTATTTTCATTTTTATTATTTTATTTTGATTGCATCTTAGTTTTGGGTTAGTTGAATAGCAACTAATTCCGCCCACTCCTTCAAAACCCGAGATTTTACTTGCTTTCTAAAAAATATAAAAACACAAAAATAATCTTCCCTCACCTTTAGAACTAGTAAATTAGGCTTTCTAATCCTAGCGACACTATTCCCAAGCTGAACGATCAATCCCCCGGTACTTGTCACTATACTATACTACAACGATCAGGTACACTGCCTGGTGGGGGTTGTAAGCTTCTCGAGATCCCTCGAGAGGTAAAGCCTGTTGCAATTCCCACGCATCACGTGTGCCTCAAATGATGGTTGAGTATTTTGTGGGCTTATGTTGTTCACCTCATCATTCCATGTGTCAGGATCTAGCCCTAACATTCTCCCAAGTATCTTACGTGCTTCTCTAGGCATCTCAACTTCTATGTCCGAATCATAAGGGTCATCCTCAATATTCTGACTGCTATATACAAATTGCCCAAGAGATTCATCATCCGTTTCTTGAGATTCATCATTATCGATCATAAAACCTAGGTCTTTTTGATCAATGTGATCATGCTCGGCTAAATCCTCCTCAATTGTTTTCTTAGGTAGTGATAATAGCAAACCTAGTGCTTCATCCAACTTATGATTTATTGCAATGGCTCTTGTAACACCCCCAATTCATGGATGCAGCGGAATTCGAACTGGGTGTTACTTGACGGCACAATAGTCACAATAATAGAAAACGAACTCCAATTGAGTCGTTTTAAAAGATTTATCATTCAAATTATATAAATATCAGAGATTACAAAATGAGGTCCCAGATGGTTTCATGTTTACAATTTAAATGAGTTTTGAATGATAATAAAATTTATAGCCCTCTTGAATATCCGTGCCCTTCCGTACCATCCTTGATCGTCATGAACCTGAAATACATGCTTGAGAGGTCAACACAAAGGTTGAGTGGAATTCGTAGAGTTTAGTTAAATCGTTTGAACACAATAATCGTAGTGTGAGCTATAGACTCACACCCATAGTTAGAAAACAAAATCGTTATTTATTTCACTAAGCTCATGCAACCAAAACATTAACATCGAACCAACAAAATTGGCATTATAGAAGCCCTATCAAGGTACTTTTGCCATTATACCGCTAAATCTCAAATATAGTGCATTTGTGTGAACTCATCGTTGTTCAACACAAATGGGATCCGTCAATCCCAATAGATCTATTCACAATATTCGCGCTCACTAAAGGTAGTGACTAATGGTTCATGATATAGGGACTTCGAACATGGCAATCGTTACTTAGTGACAATAAAACATAGTCGGATAGCATACAGTAGAAAGCATTGTGTTCGAGTAGAAAAATAATAGCATGTATTCCCCCCATGGGTTTGTAAAATAGTTAAACAATAGAAAGTGGGGCTACGAACTCACCTTAAGTTATGTAGTGAGTAGTGAATGTGATGGTCGAATCGCGAAGGTTTCTACGAGCAACCAATAATAGAGTGTTGTGACTTAGGTTCGGAGTAAAGAATATGAAGTAGTGCCTATATATATATCTTGCATTTAGTCCATGATGTGGTATGATGTATAGTATAAGTCTTTGAAAGAAATATTCATGAAACATGTATGTTTTGGTATATCGTTTACTACCGTTCGGGCCGACATAATTCAGAAGTCATGTTAGTAAGCATTCGAGGAGCCAGGACACTTTAATTCGTAAATCCACAACTCATCTCGACGGCTTACATAATGAACTCCTCACATGAGGCTCCCTACTATTGTAGTAGTTGATAAAATATATAGATATAAGTTTCGATCCGAAAAGTTACATGTCCGATATTTGAGTAAACTTAGGAAAGTTTATTAGTACATGAAGATTGTTATTAGGGGAAGTTTCATAAGTCTTGTATGACCATTTTTCCTTGTAATATCTCATGGTTCCTTTTTAAGTGAAGTAGATCCAAATTGCTTGTTCAAGTTATCGCCAATTCCTTGTTTCATGTTTTCGCCTAAGTAAGCTTACATGGTCATTTCGTCATGGCCTAGCCATGACCTTTGGTCCTTGTTCCAAGGTCATGAGACACAACCTTGGCTCTAGCCATGGTTGTGGTCTTGATTATAGGTCATAAGACCTCTTGTTCCTTTTAAAGTATAACCATAATATAGTGACTTGTATATATGTAAATAGCTGTTAAGAAACTGAGAAATATCTCACTCAGAAAGCATTTTCAAGGCTCGAACTTCTTTGAACCTAAAGGAAAACGTGATTCCGGACAACTTTCATGTTTTAACTTTTTCATGAAACGGACCAGAAAGGCCTCTTTTTGCGTATTTAAAGTTTCTGTAACAGAAACATTTTAGGCAATTTTGCCGCAAATCTTTTGTAACTTCAAATGGGCGTAACTTTTGACTCGTATACTCGTTTTAGGTGGTTCAAATTGCTACGGTTTCCTTGTTAGGTCCTCTACTACAATATGTAATAATCCAATATCATATTTTTACCATTTTGATCAGGTCTTACCAAGAAAGTCACTAGTTTACTTGTTTTAATAACTTATCTTAACAATCCATTACAATAACTTGTTTTGCTCAATTTTATACATTATGGACATGAATACAAGACATAATATAGCAAGAATAACATGTAAATGATATGAACATGATTAATCAACAAGGAGCATGTTAGGGTTTGGCTTACAACTTTTGGCTTTCAAAGATGAAAGGAAGTTAACATGTAAGGATAGGACTTTGATAGACTTGCTTCAACCCACTTCACTTCATGCAATCTTTCTACTCTTGTAATCTTGAAAGATGGATGATGAAGGTTGAGGTGACTTGAGTGGATTCAAACTCAAGAGAAATCACCAAAGTTCATGAGGTTATGGAAGTGTTTGATTATCTAAAAGAAACTAGGGTTTCAACCTTGAACTTGCACTTGAATCTTGCATGAAACTTGGAAGAGAATGAGCTAAGGATGAGAGGATGGGGAGTGTGAGGTGTGGCGTACAAATGAAGGGGAGGAGAGGGATTATATATGACTTTGAGGAGGTTAGGAAGCTTACTAGGAAAGTGCTTAAACTTGGTGACCAAGTTGTAATTAAGTGATGATCTATGGGTAAATTCATGAGATGAAGCCACATGGGTGGTGAATCCCCCCTCCTAGGGCGGTTTACCAAGCTTGGGAAGGAAGTTTGGACTTTTGATGATATTATCCAAGATATCTAGTTAGTTTTGACTCCGGGAAATGCCAATCGTAAATGATTAAGCCTCAAAACGTAAAACCGGGTATCGTAAAAATACGAAACTTGGAAGAATGGTTAAACTTGTCAAAATACTCCATAATAAAATATAAAATGAGTGGTAGGTTCCATTTGGGTGGTAAAACCTTGCTAAAACTGGAAACACGGGTCTAAAACGCGTAATACGTAAAATGTACGAATATTGCGTAAAATTGAGAAAAGTAAAATGTTACTTTTCTAATAGGATAATATTGATTTAAAATGACTTATAATATCTAGACTGGGCTCAGTCTAGTGTCGGTTGGTATTAAATGTCTCTTAAACATCAAATCGTAAGCCTAAAAATCAAGGAATGACTTATAAAATCAAGGGATGATTTTTGGTCAATGGAGGAGGGAAAAATATGTTGACTTTTTCTAAAAAGTTGAAAACTTAAATCGTCTTAGAAATGCGGTGCAAGTATAGGCTAAGGTTACGGCTGAGTAAAAACGCTTAAAAACTGAAAATTCCAGTTTTTCACGGCCGAGGCTTATTTTGGTCATGTTTTTCACAGTCATGATTAATTCTCAAATAAATCATGAGTGTGTCAAACATTTTTCTGATGCGGGGTCACTTAACGCGGTCGAGTTTCGTTGTGCGTAGAATTTCTGAATGACGTTTTACCCTAAAACATGTAATTCCTTAATAACTTTCACGAAAATGAGCTTATGAAGGTTAAACTTTTAATTTGCCATGGAAATGATTTATCACTCGAGGCCAAGAAACAAAAATCAAGTTTCTGGAAAATTTCGGGAAAAATGAATAGTAAAAGTGAATAGTGAAATTTTCCGGGAAAAGTAATTATCCTGAAAATGCGAATTGTTACAGTCTCTACCCCTTACGGGGAACTTCGTCCCGAAGTTCTATGTGTGTTATATGTTGGAGTTGTGTCGATGAAAAGGTGTGGTTACTTATGAGGACTAAAGTCTGGGATTACCGGTGATGTAGTTTGATTTGTCATTTCAGTGTATGGCGTAGGATGAGGCTTACTTTTATGTAGGAAAGGTATGGTAATAGTCGAATATCAAAGGAAATTGATATAGCAGTCGAATATTAATAGGAATTGAGATAGTAATTGCAATCATAGCCTAGTAGGTAATCGGTTGTTGTACCTAGTGTTTATTGACTTCATACTTATGTTATTTCGGATACAAATAAGCCCATTTGTTTATAATTCTTTATTTACATAGAGAGGCATCCCAAACAATGTAAATAGGGGAATATAAACTTATGGTTCGGTGATTTACAATTTCTTTATTTAAATGAAAAGGCATCCCAATCCATTCAAATAATTATAAATCATCCTACTTAAGAATTCCCAACACAACATTCATAATTAGCCGATGAGTTACAAGGTAGTGTATTACGAGATGATAATGGTGTTCCAAAAGTACAAGATGAATATTCAATCTTGTAAAGCTGATGAGGGTGCTTGTGGTGTAGCTAAGGATGATTTGAGCTTTAAAAGTGCCTCAAGATCTGTTAATGAGCTTGTGGTTGTAACGGTTGTGAAGATAATGATGTGATATGTTGATGAACAAAAGTGTGTAGTGTATATTCTTAGGTATAGATGTTGAGTTTGCTTTGAAAATCTTAAGAGATTTTAAAGGTTTATGATGGAATGGTATCCTTAGGACCTAAACATGATAGTACTTCTACGGGATGAAGAGAAGAATTGATAACTATCCCAAGATAGTAGTTCGGATTATCTCATAAATGAAAACATTCAAGAATGAAATTAGGTAGTACAAATAAGGTGTTAAGATTTCGCTGAGTGGTAAGGCACTATTGTGTCTCTAGATCGTTTTAATGTATTCTGGTGGTTTATCGAGTTCAAGTAGGAAATCAACCTAAACATAACCCTAGTACAACTATTCTCAGTATTTGAAAATTTTAAGTCGAATATAGTTAGTCAGACTATATTCCACTGTCCCTAGGTTAAATATAGGTGACTAGTCTATATTTAGCCGAGGTTCGATAAAATTTTCAAATACCTAAATTAGGTATACTTGTGATATGTCCGTTGCTTTCGGGAAACTGTCCACTAAACAAAGGCAATGTCAAACCCTTCAGTTGCAAGTCCCGTCCATACAAGACTTGTAACCTATGTTTTCATATTCCATTGCATAGAAGATAGTAAGGGTAGGTACGTATGGAAAGGAAGTTTTAAGTAGTTCTAAAATAGAACATACTTGGCCAGGATCACGAACTTTTAATAATGAAGGTTTCAGAAGAAAACTTTGATGAATGTAGAGAAAGTTCAGCTTTTGTCGATGATGGATTAGTTTGTCCTTTAGAAATCTCATATTTCTTGTTTGGAAATCGATAGATTGTGATGGGTTTTTGATATCATATGAAATGATGTTGATGAGGTGGTGGAATAATTCCAGAGACCATTGCACAAATCACAATGTCTCGGAAGTAGATTAGACCATTGTGTGACTCAAAACATTTGAGAAATGATTAAGACCATTGTGTCATACAATGTCCGGGAAATAGAAAAGACCATTGTAATTAGTTACAATGTCTTGGATATAAAATGTTGGAGTAGGAACATGGTTGGGAGAATGTGGTTGTGTCGAAATGCCATAGAATAGGCATGTGTAGATATGTTTAGATAAAATGATTGAAAATAACTCGAATGTATATATAAATATACTTATATGTTCATGTAGCATAAAATGCTTAATAAGTCCATAATCGTCTGGAGGATGGAAGACACGGAGAGCGGAAGGCTATAAAATGTTTTTGCTTGTAATTGTAGTTATAGTTTAGGTCTCAATTAGACCCGTTTCTCTATAGCCATGGCTCTGATACCAATCTGTAACACCCCCAATTCATGGATGCAGCGGAATTCGAACTGGGTGTTACTTGACGGCACAATAGTCACAATAATAGAAAACGAACTCCAATTGAGTCGTTTTAAAAGATTTATCATTCAAATTATATAAATATCAGAGATTACAAAATGAGGTCCCAGATGGTTCCATGTTTACAATTTAAATGAGTTTTGAATGATAATAAAATTTATAGCCCTCTTGAATATCCGTGCCCTTCCGTACCATCCTTGATCGTCATGAACCTGAAATACATGCTTGAGAGGTCAATACAAAGGTTGAGTGGAATTCGTAGAGTTTAGTTAAATCGTTTGAACACAATAATCGTAGTGTGAGCTATAGACTCACACCCATAGTTAGAAAACAAAATCGTTATTTATTTCACTAAGCTCATGCAACCAAAACATTAACATCGAACCAACAAAATTGGCATTATAGAAGCCCTATCAAGGTACTTTTGCCATTATACCGCTAAATCTCAAATATAGTGCATTTGTGTGAACTCATCGTTGTTCAACACAAATGGGATCCGTCAATCCCAATAGATCTATTCACAATATTCGCGCTCACTAAAGGTAGTGACTAATGGTTCATGATATAGGGACTTCGAACATGGCAATCGTTACTTAGTGACAATAAAACATAGTCGGATAGCATACAGTAGAAAGCATTGTGTTCGAGTAGAAAAATAATAGCATGTATTCCCCCCATGGGTTTGTAAAATAGTTAAACAATAGAAAGTGGGGCTACGAACTCACCTTAAGTTATGTAGTGAGTAGTGAATGTGATGGTCGAATCGCGAAGGTTTCTACGAGCAACCTATAATAGAATGTTGTGACTTAGGTTCGGAGTAAAGAATATGAAGTAGTGCCTATATATATATATATATATATATATATATATATATATATATATATATATATATATATATATATATATATATATATATATATATATATATATATATATATATATATATATATATCTTGCATTTAGTCCATGATGTGGTATGATGTATAGTATAAGTCTTTGAAAGAAAGATTCATGAAACATGTATGTTTTGGTATATCGTTTACTACCGTTCGGGCCGACATAATTCAGAAGTCATGTTAGTAAGCGTTCGAGGAGCCAGGACACTTTAATTTGTAAATCCACAACTCATCTCGACGGCTTACATAATGAACTCCTCACATGAGGCTCCCTACTATTGTAGTAGTTGATAAAATATATAGATATAAGTTTCGATCCGAAAAGTTACATGTCCGATATTTGAGTAAACTTAGGAAAGTTTATTAGTACATGAAGATTGTTATTAGGGGAAGTTTCATAAGTCTTGTATGACCATTTTTCCGTGTAATATCTCATGGTTCCTTTTTAAGTGAAGTAGATCCAAATTGCTTGTTCAAGTTATCGCCAATTCCTTGTTTCATGTTTTCGCCTAAGTAAGCTTACATGGTCATTTCGTCATGGCCTAGCCATGACCTTTGGTCCTTGTTCCAAGGTCATGAGACACAACCTTGGCTCTAGCCATGGTTGTGGTCTTGATTATAGGTCATAAGACCTCTTGTTCCATTTAAAGTATAACCATAATATAGTGACTTGTATATATGTAAATAGCTGTTAAGAAACTGAGAAATATCTCACTCAGAAAGCATTTTCAAGGCTCGAGCTTCTTAATTCCTAAAGGAAAACGTGATTCCGGACAACTTTCGTGTTTTAACTTTTTCATGAAACGGACCAGAAAGGCCTCTTTTTGCGTATTTAAAGTTTCTGTAACAGAAACATTTTAGGCAGTTTTGCCGCAAATCTTTTGTAACTTCAAATGGGCGTAACTTTTGACTCGTATACTCGTTTTAAGTGGTTCAAATTGCTACGGTTTCCTTGTTAGGTCCTCTACTACAATATGTAATAATCCAATATCAAATAATTTTGATCAGGTCTTACCAAGAAAGTCACTAGTTTACTTGTTTTAATAACTTATCTTAACAATCCATTACAATAACTTGTTTTGCTCAATTTTATACATCATGGACATGAATACAAGACATAATATAGCAAGAATAACATGTAAATGATATGAACATGATTAATCAACAAGGAGCATGTTAGGGTTTGGCTTACAACTTTTGGCTTTCAAAGATGAAAGGAAGTTAACATGTAAGGATAGGACTTTGATAGACTTGCTTCAACCCACTTCACTTCATGCAATCTTTCTACTCTTGTAATCTTGAAAGATGGATGATGAAGGTTGAGGTGACTTGAGTGGATTCAAACTCAAGAGAAATCACAAAAGTTCATGAGGTTATGGAAGTGTTTGATTATCTAAAAGAAACTAGGGTTTCAACCTTGAACTTGCACTTGAATCTTGCATGAAACTTGGAAGAGAATGAGCTAAGGATGAGAGGATGGGGAGTGTGAGGTGTGGCTTACAAATGAAGGGGAGGAGAGGGATTATATATGACTTTGAGGAGGTTAGGAAGCTTACTAGGAAAGTGCTTAAACTTGGTGACCAAGTTGTAATTAAGTGATGATCTATGGGTAAATTCATGAGATGAAGCCACATGGGTGGTGAATCCCCCCTCCTAGGGCGGTTCACCAAGCTTGGGAAGGAAGTTTGGACTTTTGATGATATTATCCAAGATATCTAGTTAGTTTTGACTCCGGGAAATGCCAATCGTAAATGATTAAGCCTCAAAACGTAAAACCGGGTATCGTAAAAATACGAAACTTGGAAGAATGGTTAAACTTGTCAAAATACTCCATAATAAAATATAAAATGAGTGGTAGGTTCCATTTGGGTGGTAAAACCCTGCTAAAACTGGAAACACGGGTCTAAAACGCGTAACACGTAAAATGTACGAATATTGCGTAAAATTGAGAAAAGTAAAATGTTACTTTTCTAATAGGATAATATTGATTTAAAATGACTTATAATGTCTAGACTGGGCTCAGTCTAGTGTCGGTTGGTATTAAATGTCTCTTAAACATTAAACCGTAAGCCTAAAAATCAAGGAATGACTTATAAAATCAAGGGATGATTTTTGGTCAATGGAGGAGGGAAAAATATGTTGACTTTTTCTAAAAAGTTGAAAACTTAAATCGTCTCAAAAATGCGGTGCAAGTATAGGCTAAGGTTACGGCTGAGTAAAAACGCTTAAAAACTGAAAATTCCAGTTTTTCACGGCCGAGGCTTATTTTGGTCATGTTTTTCACAGTCATGATTAATTCTCAAATAAATCATGAGTGTGTCAAACATTTTTCTGATGCGGGGTCACTTAACGCGGTCGAGTTTCGTTGTGCGTAGAATTTCTGAATGACGTTTTACCCTAAAACGTGTAATTCCTTAATAACTTTCACGAAAATGAGCTTATGAAAGTTAAACTTTTAATTTGCCATGGAAATGATTTATCACTCGAGGCCAAGAAACAAAAATCAAGTTTCGGGAAAATTTCGGGAAAAATGAATAGTAAAAGTGAATAGTGAAATTTTCCGGGAAAAGTAATTATCCTGAAAATGCGAATTGTTACAGCTCTCTCCATAATTCCTTGGCAAACTAGGTCGCATTTCCTATTGGCCTCACTAAAACTAGATCTTAAACATGAAGGTTGTTCATAAGAATCTATCCTAGGTGAAGGCTCATATGATTCATGGGTGTCTCTAAATGAGGTATTTTGAACTTCTTGGTGTTCTAGCCACTCAACCATATATTGCAATCTTAGAAGTCTAAGTGAAGTGTCCATTAGAAGCAAATTACAAACAAAATCACAAAGAAAAGATAGACTACGAGAAAGCTACAAAACAAAAAGAAAAAATCTCACTTGATAGGAATCTAATGAGTAGACCTAATAAAAATCAAATTCAACCTAAACAATAACTATTCCCCGGGCTGCGGCGCCAAAAACTTGATACGTGGTAATCGCACCAGGCTTTACCTTTCACGGGATCTTGAGAAGCTTATAACCCCCACCAGGCAGTGTACCTGATCGTTGTAGTATAGTATAGTGACAAGTACCGGGGGATTGATCGTTCAGCTAGGAATAGTGTCGTTAGGATTGAAATTAATCTAACTAGGTCTAAAGGTGAAGGATGATTCTTTTTATGTTTTTATATTTTATGAAAAGCAAGTAAAAATCTCGGGTTTTGGAAGAAGGGGCGGAATTAGTTGCTAATCAACTAACCCAAAAGCTACTAATTAAACTAATTAACAAGAAAAGTAAACTAGGGTTCTACAAGATAAGTGAAGCATGTCTACCCATGATATGTTACTCCTTGCTAGCTATCCAATCCTACCTATTGAATTGTAACCTTGTTTTAATTGACGGGTTGTATTCCTTAATACCATTCATGGGGTATTGCACATAACTCCCCAATTCTATGAGCTCTTATCTCCTCATATACCATGCCCAGCACAACCATAGGGATTATAAACAGTGGCTCATGCATTAAATACAACCAATAAAGACCTTAGTGCAATAGGTTCATATTTCCTAAGACGTTCAAGCATGTTACCATTTGGAGATCTGCCAGTTTTCTTAAGCCTAACATATAAATCATTCAATCAAAACAAGAATAAACAAGTAATCAACATATAATCAATATCTAGGTTTCATTAGATCTAAGCAAACACAAAGGAGATCTAGCCTAGCATAATGGAATTGAGACAAGAACAAGATATAGACAACCAACACATAGACATATTGATTGAATTAGAAGAACACTTATCTCAATTACAATGCAAGGTATCAAGGGTTTGGAACCCTTGAAAAACCTGTAAAAGTTGCACCAAATTCGTCTTTAGGGTTTCTCCAAAACTTCTCTCTTTTTAATGAAAAACTAGAAAACTATATATAGGAAAACTGGGCTGACGGCGTCAAGAAAACCATGTGACGCCGTCACCTCGCCGCCAAATACTTCCTCGGACGGCCTTGATCTACTTATGACGGCCTATGTGACGCCGTCACCAACCACGGTATTTTATTCTTGGCCTTTTGACGCCGTCAGGATGACTTTTGACGCCGTCATCAACTACGGTATTTTATTCATGATGTCTGACGCCGTCAAGCCTTTACTCTTGACGCCGTCACCTAGTGTTTCCAGCATGGAAAATTGATACTTTGCCATTTTCTTCACTTTTATGCTCCAAAAACGTCCAAAATGGCTTCTTTTCCAGAATTCACTCTCCAAGTACCTAAAATCACAAAAGGAACGATTTAGGGCAATATTTGATCAAATAAAGTCGGATTCGGGCTTAAATGACCCCCTAAAAACGGATCATTTTTCGCCTCATCAACACCGCCCGTGACTTACCCGGAAGAAGTAGAAGAAACTTTAGGAATTCCAATGGAGGTAGAACCCTTGGACCAGGCACCACTTGAGGATATAGGTTTGAACACTTGTAGTGATAACCTTACTCCTAGTTCTAGGGAATTTCCTAGTGTTGATGAACCGGAACCTCAATCTTTACACACCTTTCCATCCTTAGATATATTTCTAGGAGACAAAAGAGGAACCGATCCACCCATCAACCAATATTATCCGGGTAGTTTTAGGATGAAGGAAGCCATTCACTCACCCCCTTCACCTCACGTGGCATATTCACTCCTTAAGGGTGTGTATCGCTACTTTTACCCACACTTAATCCTAAGTGTAGGGAGAACTTCCCCTATTTCCGTTAAATAAGGGTAGAGTCAGGCTCGTGACTCGAACAAAAACCAGTGCTTCTTGGGAGGCAACCCATGTTTTGTGTGTTTTTATTTGTTTGTTTGTTTGTTTGATTTTATTTGTTTCCATATGCATGTTTTATTTTTATTGTTTGTGGCTCATGTTTCAAAGTAAATTGTGAAAATGCTTTATTTTGTTTTTAACTTCGTCTTAATTGCATATAAAGGTATTTTGCAAAAGATAAGTGTAAGGGAGATCCAAATTTGTTTATAAGAACAAAATTGAGCATGAACCATAACAATATTAAATGGACATGTGTATTAGTACTTGTTAGAGTCAAATGCTTGTATCTAGTCGTAATGATGTTTTGCAGGAGTGATGGAGATAGACACAATATCAACAAGAAATCAATAAATCTAATCAATTATATACAAGTTTCACATAATCATAAGTAGACACAAGGTGAATTAGCAAATCATCATCAAAGAAGAGCAAACAACAATGATAATGGAAAACATAATTAAGATAGAATCATCAAACCAATACATGATGTTTATGGAGTGATTGAAACCCTCTAAGTTGCTGGAAAAACACCCACCTAAACCCAGGAATCGACCTTAGGGTTTAGGGCTTACAAAAAGTGAAGTTATGATGTTATATTTATAGGCATGTTTTCTGTCGGCAAGGCTTGACGGCGTCAGCTCATTCTATTGACGCCGTCATGACTATTTTTTCATCAAATTGTAGATCTCTTCGTCCTCTTCGCGTGGGCTTTTGAATCACCTAAATCCGAGTTCGTATGCAAAAGTTATGACCAAAACAATATCAGCTACTCCGCGCGCAAGTTTTGACAAGTTAACACGTGACGGCCTTGGGTGACGCCTTCACATTCTCTCTGGGACATCACCACTTTTACTCTTGACGCCGTCACCAAAATGCCCTTGACGCCGTCAGGTATTGTTCCCAGCATGGAAAATTAAGACTTTGGCGTTTTCTTCACTTTTATGCTCAAAAAACGTCTGAATTGCTTCCTTTTCCAGATTTCTCTCCCAAAGTACCTAAAATCACAAAAGGAACGATTTAGGGCAATATTTGATCAAATAAGTTCAATTCCGGGCTTAAATGACCCCCTAAAAATGGATCATTTTTCGCCTCATCAGGTCCGCCGTATCCGCCAGACCTGCAGAATGGTTTGCTATAAATACCAAACCATTTGTTAGTTTTGAGTCACCCCTTTAGGACAAATTTTCACATACTCTCTCAACTAACTCAGTAACATTTTGATTTGTGTGATTCTCTTATGTAGCAAGGGACTTCACAAGATCATTCGAGAAGTTACAAGCTTCAACTCTAAAGTTGCAAGTCTTGGTAGCTTGGTCATGTATAAGCTTTGGTAGTTTATACTTCATTTGTGTCATGTATGTAGAAGTAAGTGGTTAGTATTTTAGGCCTCAAAATACGTAGTGTGTCGGGAGTTGTTGTACCCTTGTAAAAGAACTAACGGGAGTGGTTGTACCCTTGGTAAAGAACTCGACATCTAGCTTAGTGTCGGTAAAAGTGTAAGCGACGATGGGAGTGGTTGTACCCGTGTAAAAGAACTCGACATCTAGCTTAGTGTCGGTAAAAGTGTAAGCGGCGTTGTAAAGGTTTTCTCCGCCGATGAAAGGAACTTGTTGATTAGTGCTTATAACTCTTGAGTTGGAAACTCGGGGCGTGGATGTAGGGCAAGGAAAAAGAGTCCTTGTAGCCGAACCACGATAAACAATCGTGTTGTGGTTTGATTGTTTCTTTCTTTATCTTTGCTTATTACATGTTGTTCTTTAGTTAGAATTGCTAGTTACATATAAAGCTTTTCAAAGAACTAAAACAAGTAAAGATGTGTTTATATCTTCAAACAAAAGTAAAGCTTTTCAAAGAACTAAACAAGCAAAGTTAGGATCATCACAAGCAAAGCTTTTCAAAGTATGAAACTAGTAAAGTTAGAATTGTTATTCACATGAAAATCTTTTCAAATAATCAAACATATAAAGTTGTGCTTATATCTTTAAGCAAACGTAAAAGTTTGTAAAGATATTCAAGTTAAAAAGGATTTAAAAAGCGGTAAACTATTCAACCCCCCTTCTAGTTTTCCACAATTGGCATCAGGAGCTACGTTACTCAAGATCTTTAAAATAGAATGTATTTTAAAACTTGGATCGATCCATGATTTTGTAAAGCTCAAAGAAGGGTAACCTATTCAAAACCTACCGCTATTTGAAAAAGAAAACTTCCGTGAATGGAAAAGTAATTTTGAAAACTATGTGAAATCAATTGATCAAGATCTTTGACATATTATTTCTTTTGGTGATTTCAAACCAAAGAAAACAAGTTTTGAAAACCAAGATAACTATCTTAAACTTGATAAAAATACTAAAGCTAAAACAATGATTTATAAAGCTTTAGTACCAAATATGAAAGAATGTATTTTTGTCAAACGGCTAATGATATTTGGAAAAATATAATCAACTTTCATCAAGGAATATGTCAAGTCAAAGATGATCAATTTGATCTTACATATGAATTAGAAGATTTAGAAAAACTAATTGATAGACACTTAGTAGAAGTTAATGCATGTGCTACTAGTTTAAATGTTTTAAATGAAGGTACAAGTGAAGATGAGTACGTGTGTTTTGATGAACTTGCTTGCGTATCATGGAATGAAATGGATGTTGACGAAGACAATGATCCGGTAGTTAATTGTCAATTTATTGAAACAACAAGCAAGGTGTAAGTGAAGATGATTACTCATGTCAAGCTCGTAGTGGACTTGCTTGCGATTCATGAAATAACATGGATGAAGATGAAGCCAACCACCCGGTTTGTGATTCTAAACTAGATAAAACATCAAGCAAGGTACACTTTGAAACCAAACACTTTTGCTTTGAAAAATTTGTCCTAGAGTTTTCTAAACTAGAAAATGAGTCTAAACGTTTATGCAACATGGACCTAAAAATTATCTTCAAGAACGAGTCTTCAAAATCTTTTAAGAATATCTTTGAAAAGGAAATCTTGTTAGAAGATAAAATGTCTAGAATTGAGAGTAATGTTGAAATTGATCTAGAATGTAAATTGTGTCTAGATTACAAACATAAGATTATAATGCAAAATGAGAAAGGAAAAATATTAGTTAAATTTGATGAAAGCTCAAAATCTCTTGAAAGATTGTTGAGGAGTCAAAGGTTGTTTAAAGATAAAACCGGATTAGGATTTAACTCAAAAGCACCATTAACTAATAAAACAAAGCAAGTAAAATTTGTCAAACCTAGAAGAGAGATTTAGAGATAATTCAATCTCTAATAGAAACTCACTATAAAAGAATTAGGATTATCATTCTCTATGCTTTTATATGATTATCTAACCGTCTTGGATACATGAGTAATTGAGTTTCAAAGCGTGTCGTCAAACCAAGATTTTACGCGTAGTGTTTATCCTCTTGATAGCATCTCTATGCAATTTAAAAGGTACGCATTACTTCAACTCGACTTTGATTGTCTCTTGTTTCTAACATTATGTGTTGGAATATGTGTTATTTGTAACACTCTTAAGTGATTACCTGCTATTAGTAATAACTAAGATTAGATTCTATGCAACAAGGAATTTCGTCATTAGTACTAGTAGGAGATATAAGGTGTTTTGGTTCTTTAACCATCAAGAGATAAACACGAGAAACTTTTGAGTGAGTCTCACTCAAATCTTGCTTACAAGTGAGCTAACTTAGAATTTCCTAAGTGTTAAAATGTCTAACACTTTTGTGATGCTTGCAAAAACAAACCTTTGTTAAACAACATTCTCAAATACTATACCTTGTGTCTTAAATTATGTTTTTATTCAATCACTCTTTTATGATAATCTCACATAAAACATACAAGATGTAATAAATCACACAAGCATACATTTGGATGTGTGAAATAAAATGAGTTTTCAACATCTAAGATTTACACATCAAATGTGACACATAGTCTCATAATGTTGTACCTCTTGGACTTTTTCAAAACAAATAGAGTTCATAGTTTCTTAAGTAAGAAACCCAAAGAGTCGAGGAGTCGTTGAATATAACATTTAACGAGTAATCTCTTCCTTCTAAGATATCATCTTTGGTAGATGATGACTTAGTCGAAAGTCCAATGATGGCAAGACAAGTATGTTGTGTAAAACATTAAGAATAAAAACACAAAATAACATCTTCTCACCTTGAGTCAAACATTGAATCAAGCAAAATTGACATTAGTTATAAAACTTGATTTACAGGTCATAGTTGTGTCTAAGCAAATTCAACAATAACAGTCTTTGGAATTTAGAGTAAAACAACTAGTGAAATAAAATAAGTTTTCGAAATAATCATGTGATTATAAGTGTCAATTTTTGAAAGTCTTTTTGATAATAAAAGCAAGCTCCAAAAGCAAGGGATTTTAACTCAAAGACATTCCTAATTACTCTCTTGTTCTCAATGGTTAAGTTATTGATGACTTATCAAGAATGAGATTAGCAAATCCATAGGTAAAACTAAACGTAGAGAAATGTTCGGAAGACTACTTGTTCTCATAACAATTAGATCCAACATTATGTTTAGTGTTTGTTTATGTGCTCGTGTTAAAGAGGATCCTTAAACAACTCTTTAGTTGAGCTTGTTTGGATAGATCATAAGGTACTACACAACTAGGATTATGGTATCCCAAAAGGACGGGAATAGAAACCATAGTGTATGCAAAATGGAATTATGTCGGTAATAAGTTGATAAGAAAAGAACAAGTGGTACTTGCACTTTTATACTTACTTACCCAATGATTCTCCAAAACACGTAAGGTTCTCAAATTAGTTTCGGATGGAGAAGCACATCAACAAGCTCAACTTGAACAAGCTAACTCACGACGACAACGAAATTCATCTCATAAACATTGTTATCCCTTCAACAAAGGAAGCATTGACTTCAGCGACAATTCAATCCATTATGTTCTTAATTGACATATTGTGATCCATCATCATCGTCTTGGTAAAAATGTTCATTGAGGAACATCTTAACTAAGAAAGTCGTATACGTTAACCATTCTATCAACGTTTTCACAAAACCTCTTGAATGAGAAGCATTCATCATCCCTAGGCTTAGTCAAGGACTCATAAGACCTAAAACCTTAGTTTTGAACATTAGGATAAAACCACAAAAATCAAGACAATACCTTTTGAATTTTTTCCTGCAGCACCCACGGTACCCTCAGACCATACGGGCGGAACCCACTTTTTGGTTCCGCCTGGTCCGCCAAAGCTACAGAATGTTTTATTTTTAATTTCAAAACCAAACACCCTCTTAACTTAATCATTCACTTGTTCTTTCACCATCATCTCATCACATTCACCTTGTGATATATCTCAGCCCATAAGATTCACAAAATGAGCAAAACTTCAAGCATCTTCCTCATAACCTTTCATCACTTAAACCTCAAACAACCAATGTGAAATGAGAAACCGAGTTATCCTTTGTCCTATCAATATCGAGTCATCCACCATTTCCATGCCCTCAAAGAAACCAAGAGTCAATATCATCTTCACCAACAACTCCACCTAGTAATCTTCACAAGAAGATTCCACAATGTAACCAAACAAGTGTGTCATCCCCACTATAACCTAACCTATTAAGATTAAACCACCTTTCATGATACATAAACCTATGTTCACCCTTGTGTCGCTCTTTGAAACAAAGGGAAATTGTCATACTCTCATTAACATATTTGTCTATGTCGTCAAAAGTCAAGTGAATTTCATTATGAAATGCGTCTCTTCCACTTTCTAGCAAGTGAAGAACACAAAGAAGATATCTAAGCTTTAAATGTTGTCAAGCAATCACCACCTCATTCCACATATCCACTCTCGGTCGTCAACCATACTTTACCACCGTTCACCACATTGTTAAAACAAATGGAAAATGTCATTTAAACATCACTTGCATTATAAAACATTTTTAAGCATCAAAATGAGTCAAGTTAACCGCACCTCCACATTGTTTTCATATAGGCACACACTAGAACATACACATTACAATAGTCGTTTACTTAGACTAAAATGTGAAATTTTGATTTTCTAGGAATCATCATGCCTCCTCTAACTCACTACAACCACAAGGACACCATCAAGTACCTACCCAAACACCACAAAACCAAAGGTCTTACTCAAACTCAAATCATTGTCTTCAAAGCCTTAGAAAAACGATATGTCCATAAGGGTAGAACCATTTATCCATCCTTCTTAGAAGGTACAAACCTCTACACGGAACTTGCCACAATCAACTTTGAGTGTCTCTTAGAAATCGACGAGCCTATTTGTTCTAGGTTCATTTTAGAATTCTATGCAACCTTAACCCTTTACTTTGATGACGATGGCGAATTCTCACTAAACTTTAAAACCAATCAAATACCAAACATCATATCCTTGAAAGATTTTGCAACAATTCTTGGTGTCCCTAATATTGGTACATGTCTCTACACGAATAAGTGGCCTCTTTCTAGTCTTGACTCTATTGAGCGTTTTCATCTATATGACAATCTTCTTGTGAATAAGGAAGCAATTCGTGAGCATCTATTTGTTAGAACCTCAACAACTAGGAAGAATCGATCGGGTAAAGAGGTAGATAAGGACCCTTTTGGTATGAAAATCAATGAGCTCAAACCACAATTTAAGAAATGGAAAGAGATTCTTAGAGCCAACGCTATAAGTTCCATAGGAAATAGAGATCATGTCAACACATGTCTTAGCTACATGCTCTATAGCATTTTCACCGGTCAACCTTTTAACTTAGCCTATTACCTCGCCAAAAGAATGGCCGACATACCTTTGGTAGGAACAACCGCTCTTCCTTATGGAATGCTTCTCACCCGCCTCTTTAGAGCAATCTCACCCATTCCTCCTAACGATAATGGAATGTGCCTTGACTATTCTCTCGTTCCCCACATCTTCGTCCCTCTAAGTGATAAACGAGTTTTCAAAGGTAAGGGCAAACGTACTCGCTCACCTACACCATCATCATCATCATCCAACATAAGCAAGGACAATAAACTTCCTAGCTCTAAGTTACCTCCTTTAGACTACCTTCAAGAACTCCCCGTCATTGACAATGCATCCGAAGAGTTTAAACAAACCAAAGGAATTTTCAAGTGCTTTGGAAGGTACTTAAGCAAGCTCTATAAGAAGATAGATCGGTTGTGAGAATCGTGATTAAAGAGTGTTTGGCTTATGAAGGTTTTAGAACCTTGTATGTGTTAAACTATGTGATTTGTATTGTTTTTCACATTCATGCTTTATTACATTTGTCGGATTATGTTTGTATGAGCCTTTATGCATAATGACAATGTTTGAGGTGTTTGTCAATTTTTTTTATGCTTATGGCAATTCTTACTAAGTATAGTGAAATCCTCGACCTCAAGGTCAAAGTCCTATGATATGTGTGTTTACGTGTCTAATTTTTGCATTGCCTAACCAGAAATGCATTATCTTTTTGATTTTAGGAGTTTTCGAAAATTTTGAAAATCGTCTCGCTGGTCAAAATCGCGGACTGCCAAAATTGAATTATCTCTAAATCTCTCTTCTAGGTTTGACAAATTTTCTAGGTTCCGCCAGTGCATTTTCTGGGTAACCCAGAATTGGCCCAACGGACCAGACGGAACCCAAAACAGGGTTTCGCCTGTGTACCATGAGGGTTCCGCCAGACACCTGCAGAAAATTTTTCCATTTTTCTTAAAGTCCAAAACTTGTAAAGTGTCAAACCATTATCCTAAGTGAGAAACATCTTCCCTTACCTCCAATAACCATATTAGGACAACTCTCACTCACTAAAACAATTAGGAAGTCACTTCCCGCCAAAAGTTCAAATTCAAACATAACTAACCCCAAGGAACCCTTTTAAAGGATCCTTCAAACCATTGAAACATTTTCAACCAAATCACATCCCATGATCACAAAGCATTGAGTGCATATGTTGGTCTTTCACTCCACCCTATTCCATTGGATTGACATCAAATGATGTGACAAGTTCATGAAAATCATTTGATACCTCAATCTTTGAATGGTAGAACATCAAATCCAAACACTCCTTCCCACAATTCTTTTTAAGTTTGATCACTTTAGAATACCCCAAAACTCACACCAACACCATTACTTCTCTCAATCTCAAAAGTCTTGCAAACCAAAGAATTGAGATGACTTAACCAAAACACCTCATCCGAATCATCAAGCTAAAACCACTAGGATTAGTGTTAAACCTTGTTGCTTCAACAAAACCATCAAATCAAGCTCATCACTTGACATTTCTTCACCTATCCAAGACTTCCTTAACCTTACTACCTCAACACCATATTCAATACCTTGCAACATCAACATGACCACTATTCAAGATTTCCTCAATCTTGCTACTCCAACATCCTCTCCCAAACATGGCAATACAAACATATACACTTTTCAACCATCAAAAACTTTTTCAACCATCGATCACCAACATTTCCACCAATGGAACTTTTTCCATACACTACCAACATCACCACATCCACTATTGGAAACTTTTGAAAACCTATCACCTAAACCATCAAGCCCTCCATCATTGTTACTCTTTGACACCATTGCCGAAACGGAAACCCAACAACAACCAATATTTCAACCAAATGAGTCATTGGATGATGCACCTCATCCACCGTCATTGCTTGAGAGTTTAGCTTACCGTTATGCTAGACCCTAAATTTTTCCAAATGATCAAGGTCATACACACCTACAATCATTTGTGTTTCACCCCATTTACAAAAACCTTCATGGTAATCCTTCCGGAAAACCAAGCCTTCGTCCCTTTGTTCAAACTACCACCACCACATGAACCTTCCCAACACTTTGAATCTCTATTTTCTTCGTATAAGAAAATAGAAGCATCTCAATGATCTTCCATCAAGACCAACAAAACCACCACCTTTCACAAATGAAAAACCACGGTCATTGCTTGACCAAAATGAGTCTTTTGACCATAACCAAACACCACAACAAGAATATCACCACCCAAAACCATTGTTGTCGCACCTTATCTACAAAGACATCCATGATCCTCTAAACAATGAAATGAGGTTTATCCTAAACCACATTGTGGAACGTCTCAAGTTTAGAGTCTCCAAAATGAAACAAAACCGTTTCTTTTGGAAAATGTTTCACCATTTAAACAAACAAACCAAAACTGTGTCACCCCCACAACATTCAAAATGAAACACGCTACATCCTCCACCACCTACTTTTATTCTCAAACAACCTTACCCTTGTTTTGGAAGAATGTTTCTCATTAAGGAAAGTGATGGTTTCCTTTTTATAGATGTAGGATTTTTATATTCTTAGTTTCTTTTTATTTGGTCTTTTATTTTTAGAAGTAGGATGTTATTCACATCATTTCTCGTCTTTGACTTCCTAAAAGTCAAATTTTACATAAAATTAATTTTATCCTACTATGAGATATGCTTTGTTTGTTGACCATTTAAAGTATTGTGATTGCACTATACCTTGTTATGGTAACTTGTATATCTTGTGTTTTAGAAACTAACTTTCTTTTTGTAGGATCATTTTCCATGTTTTCTTTCCTTGATACTCCATTTAGGGGAGTAATATTCAAGGGGGGCATGAGTAGTGTATTATTTCACTTCACAACTCTTACGCTGCGTTCTCGAGTTTGTTTTTGAAAGGAAAAGAAAGAAAATGAAAGGAAATAGAAGAATTATTGTGTTCTCGAGTTTCTATCAAACAAGAAAAGAAAGGAAATAGGAAGGATTTGATAGGAAAATTAAGAGGTTTTTTCCTTCAAAATTTTCCGCCCAAATATGGGCGGATTTGGAAGGAAACAAATTTACACCTAAACTATTTGTTATAAAATAAGTTATATAACCTTCATTATTTTATATATCTTTTGTTATAAATGTATTTCTATGTTTAAAAAAGCATAACTATAATTTTTTCTTTCATTTCCTCCCAACTCAAGAACACGACTTTGTTTATTTTCCTTCCATTTCCATTCATTTTCTTTCAACTCGAGAACATGAAATATAAATGCAACTTTCTTTTCTTTTCACTTCTTTTCTTTACTCTTCTTTACCTATCATTTCTATTCCTACAAAGAAAAATTCGAGAACAGAGCGTTAGTTGTGCTTTAAACATGAAATGCTTTCATGACTTGTCTTGTGCGACAATTAACCTTTTTCTTGTAGGTTCAAAATCCATGTCTCCTCTCTTGGCACTCCATTTAGGGGGAGTATCGTCCAAGGGGGAGCAAGTGCTTACTTCCGATTCGCTACTCTTCTTTTTGTTTCGACATAAAAGGGGAGAATTTATATAAACTTGTGCTTATCACCCAATCTTTGCAAAAACAAGTTTTTATACTAACTTTATAAGACTTAACACTAAAACAAAGTGACTTACTTATAAATAAAGTTTATGTTTTGTCATCAACAAAAAGGGGGAGATTGTTAATACAAATATCGCTTAAAAACGTTATTTATATTTTACGATCTTTGCTACGTTTTGTTAATGACAAAGTATGAAGTTTAGCTATAAGTAAATCATCACTTTAAGTGTTTAAGTCTTGTTTAACTAAGGTTTACATTTCCTTTTAAACAAAACATTGTTTTTATTTCTTAAATTAGAAAGTGTCTTGTCACATCACATTTATTTCTTAAAATAGTAATGTCACATCACATTTAGGGTAAGCTTAGTCCATATACATTTATGGTGAGAAAGAGTGTTTGACTAACATTATGCTTTCTTGCAAGTCTTGTGTTTGACTAGAAGTAATGTGATGTGACCTTGTTTGGTTTGGAAGATTTATTGCAAAAACCAACTGCAGCCCTGGCGGTACCCTGGGGATACACGGACGAAACCCTTCTGAGGGGTCCGCCATATCCGCCAGACCTGCAGAATGGTTTGCTATAAATACCAAACCATTTGTTAGTTTTGAGTCACCCCTTTAGGACATATTTTCACATACTCTCTCAACTAACTCAATAACATTTTGATTTATGTGATTCTCTTATGTAGCAAGGGACTTCACAAGATCATTCAAGAAGTTACAAGCTTCAACTCTAAAGTTGCAAGTCTTGGTAGCTTGGTCATGTATAAGCTTTGGTAGTTTATACTTCATTTGTGTCATGTATGTAGAAGTAAGTGGTTAGTATTTTAGGCCTCAAAATACGTAGTGTGTCGGGAGTTGTTGTACCCTTGTAAAAGAACTAACGGGAGTGGTTATACCCTTGGTGAAGAACTCGACATCTAGCTTAGTGTCGGTAAAAGTGTAAGCGACGATGGGAGTGGTTTTACCCGTGTAAAAGAACTCGACATCTAGCTTAGTGTTGGTAAAAGTGTAAGCGACGTTGTAAAGGTTTTCTCCGCCGATGAAAGGAGCTTGTTGATTAGTACTTATAACTCTCGAGTTGGAAACTCGGGGCGTGGATGTAGGGCAAGGAAAAAGAGTCCTTGTAGCCGAACCACGATAAACAATCGTGTTGTGGTTTGATCGTTTCTTTCTTTATCTTTGCTTATTACATGTTGTTCTTTAGTTAGAATTGCTAGTTACATATAAAGCTTTTCAAAGAACTGAAACAAGTAAAGATGTGTTTATATCTTCAAACAAAAGTAAAGCTTTTCAAAGAACTAAACAAGCAAAGTTAGGATCATCACAAGCAAAGCTTTTCAAAGTATGAAACTAGTAAAGTTAGAATTGTTATTCACATGAAAATCTTTTCAAAGAATCAAACATATAAAGTTGTGCTTATATCTTTAAGCAAACGTGAAAGTTTTTAAAGATATTCAAGTTAAAAAAGATTTAAAAAGCGGTAAACTATTCAACCCCCCTTCTAGTTTTCCACAGCTTTAATTGAACAAGCTTCCAACCCTTCATATTGTTTAGATAGTACTCATAGTACTTCCTCTTTTGCTTAACTGTTTGATGACTGAGCACTTTTCTCTTCTTTCTTTGATTGAGATAAAATTTCTTCCTTTCAGCTTCACAATTCCTCTTCCATTCATCTTTTTGTTCTTGAGTGTACTCTTGCATTTCTTCTTTTATTTGTTTCATCAGTGCAATATCAGCATCACCTTTAATCCTTTCTTCATCCCAAGAATCCAAGAGTGCTTTTGTTTTGGCCTCAGCTTCAGCGTGTTTCCTTCTTTGTTCAAGTACCATCTGATTCTCCTCTACAAACGAAGCAGCCAATTTTCTTGCAGCAGCTCCATCTACTTCAAGTTGCTTGTGTTTGGCCCAATACACAAAAGGAAGATCCTTTAAAGGATCATGCTTAGGCTCTTCAACCATAATACCTTTTCCTTTGCCCTTATAACTTGGCTCTTGTACACTCTTCTTGATTTGTTGAGTTGGTTCTCTAATCACCACACCTTTGACTGGTACTCTTGGTTGTTGTGGTGGTGATGGTGGTTGTGATTGTTCTGTTGGTAGTGGTAATTGTGGCACTGCTTGTTTAAATCGTGTCTTCAATAGAATCATTGCTTCGGCCAAAGTTTCATCATCATCACTAGTAATAGGAACATTTTCCTCAGCAGTAGTATCCTCCTTGGCCATTTCTGCACTTGCACCAACAGTAGAATCTCCCATGCCTTTGATTGCTGCTTCCATAACAACCTCATTACCTTGATTATTAGCAACCATATACTCATCATCATTCTCACCAGAATCCACATCCATATCCACACTAATGTCATCACCAGCAGCAGCACTATAAAAAATTTCCATAGCTTCCCCTGAATCATTGGTTTCATTCCTCACCTGTTTGGGATCATCCTCCCCCAAACTTATGCTTTCAGATGAACTAATCCTTTGTCTTGTGCCCACCTTTTTCAGTCTTTTGAATGACCTGGTTCTTGACCCCTTCGGACCTCCCAATTGCTTAACCCTCAGCTTCAAACCTGTAATTACATCCCCCTGAGTATCTATGATTTGTTGTAGGCCAAGAACCTCTTCTTTAAGTTTGGTATATTTAACCATCAATTCTTTAACAAGTTCCATCTCTTCCTCACCACTTTTATCCTCATCACTTGCATTGTCCCCCTGATGAGGCGAAAAATGAACCGTTTTTAGGGGGTCATTTAAGCCCGGAATTGAATTTATTTGATCAAATATTGCCCTAAATCGTTCCTTTTGTGATTTTAGGTACTTTGGGAGTGAATTCTGGAAAAGGAAGCATTTTCGACGTTTTTGGAGCATAAAAGTGAAGAAAACGGCAAAGACTTAATTTTCCATGCTGGGAACAGTACCTGACGGCGTCAAGAAGGAAAATATGACGGCGTCAGGAGCAAAATGCATGACGACCCAGAGAAAACATGACGGCGTCAGAAATAGGGCGCCAAGAGTTATTTTGGTGACGGCCTGGAGCAGAATTACACATGACGGCGTCAGACCCAGATCTAGGCAGTCCGAGACTTATATTGGCGGCGAGATGACGGCGTCAGAAATTTACTCTTGACGTCGTCACCTCACAAAATCTATATATACTTTTCTATTTTTCATTCATTAAGAAAGGAACTTGTGTGGAGAATACTAGGGCCGAACCTAATAAACCCTAGGTCGTTTGTAACAGTATTTTCAAGGGTTTTCACCCCTTGAAACCTTTCATGTTCAATTAAGATAAGTCTTCTTTCAATTCATTCAATATGTCTATGTGTTGTTTGAATATATCTTATGCTTGTCTTGATTATAACATGCTAGGCTAGATCTTTCATGTGTTTGCTTAGATGTAATGAAACCTAGATGTTAATTATAGGTTGATTGTCTGTTTATAGTTGTAATAGATGAATGATTTCAATGTTAGGCTTAAGAAAACTGGCAGATCTCCATTGTGTAACTTGCTTGAACGTCTTAAGAAACATGAACCGATGTGTACTAGGTTTTTATGATTTTATTTAATGCATGAGCGAATTCTAGTGATCCCATGTTAGGAGCTTCTTAGCCGGCTCGACATAGGAGTGAAGTAGGAGCTTATAGGATTGGGGAAGTAAGTACGCCACCCCATGAATGGTATTAAGGAATACAATCCATCATCCACGCAACTGTAACAAGTAATTAACCTGTAAAAGATATCTAGGGAGTAGTGAAATCTAAGTAAACACAATTCTCCCATATATTGCTCACACCGCTATCTTAATTAGCTTATTTTCATTTTTATTATTTTTTTATTTTATTATTTTAATTGCATCTTAGTAATTGTGTTTGTTGACTAGCAACTAATTCCGCCCACTCCTTCAAAAACCGAGATGTTATTTGCTTTTATAAAATATAAAAAATACAAAAAGAATCATCCCTCACCTCTAGACCTAGTTTTTAGGCTTTCTAATCCTAGCGACACTATTCCTGAGTTGAACGATCAATCCCCCGGTACTTGTCACTATACTATACTACAACGATCAGGTACAGTGCCTGGTGAGGGTTGTAAGCTTCTCGAGATCCCTCGAGAGGTAAAGCCTGGTGCAATTCCCACGCACCAAGTTTTTGGCGCCGCTGCCCGGGGAATAGTTATTGTCTAGGTTAGAATTTCTTTTTATTAAGTCTACTTGCTAGATTTCTTTCTAATAAGATTTTATTTTTATTTTTTAGGTTCTCTTTAGTCTATCCTATTTCTTCGTACCTTTGTTCGTAATCTTTACCATCTGACATCATGGAAGGTGGTAACATCTTTGAACCCATCAACCCACCACAACAAGACCACCCACAAAACCCACCACTAGCTAACCAACTTCTTAGGCCCCGAACCCTAGGAGAGTATTCCCGACCTAGCCACCAAGGCTAGCGAAACACCATTGAGCTCACCCAAGGAGCCAATGTGTCTCCCTTGCGATCCGACACCATCCGGTTGGTGCAAAGCGGATGTGCATTCCATGGACTTCGTTCTGAAGATCCAAATCAACATCTCAAGGACTTCCTCAAAATCGTAGATTCTATAGACCTTGATGCTACAACTAGAGAGTCAACCCGATTACGCCTATTCCAATTCTCTCTACGTGATCAAGCTAGTCAATGGCTTGAGCGTTTACCTGCGGGATCCATCACCTCATAGGATGATCTCACCATTCGTTTCCTTGCTCAATTTTTCCCACCGGGGAGAACTACCAAGCTTAGAAATGATATCTTGATGTTCCAACAACGTCAAGGTGAAACTCTATATGAAGCATGGACTCGTTTCAAGGACTTACTCCAAAAAGTCCCTCATCATGGCATAGACCTTTGGCTCCAAGTCCAAATCTTCTATGACCATATCGATCTCTCCACAAGGCGAACCATTGACCAATCAGCCGGTGGCAAGCTACGTGATCTAAGTGCGGAACAATCATGGGAACTCATAGAAGATCTTGCTCTCTATGACAACGAAAGTTGGAATGATCCCCGTGATTTGAACAAAACAGTCAAGGCAATATCTTTGCCTTCAAACAATTCTAGCACTCCCGACTGTAGGATCATGGAACTTGAGGATCAAGTCAAGTTTCTCATGAAATCTTACAAAGCTCCTAAGCCTTCAAGCCAAGTGAACCAAATCACTTCTTCATGCGAATTATGTAGTGGTCCCTATGACACTTGTGATTGTGTGGAACTCCCCGGAACAGCTTTTGCGGACTACGCATCCTTGCGTACCGATGAAGCGGGAGATAAGTGGTACACTTTCAAACCCGAGCCAAACCCTTATGGTGATTCCTGCAACCCTTCTTGGAAAAATCACCCAAACCTTAGGTGGAAACAAAACCAAACCAATTCTTCCAATCCGCCTAATCGTTACCAACCGAACGGTCCACCCTCCAACCGTACTTTCAACAACAATCCTTCTAATAACTATGGTAGTACCAACAATCTTGAAGGATTGATGTCCAAGTTTATGGCATCTCAAGAAGCTCGCATAGCTAGGTTTGAAACCGAATTCAACCAACAACAAACGGAGATGACCAATAAGATTGACAACTTGTTGAAAGCCCTCAACAACCAAGCGTTAACTACACCTAGGAAGGACACTAGGGACGCCCATAGCGGAATCCAAACTAAGGACCCCTCGTCATCCAAGCACGTCCACTTTGTCAATGTTGTCACCGTTAAACCAATTGATAAGGATATAGAAGAAAGTGACAAGGATGAAGTTGGAGTAGAAACCAAGACTAGGGATGAAATTAGGGAAGTTGAGGTTAATAAGGGAGAAGAGTTAGAGGAAGTAGAGATTGTAGAAGAGTACTTTGATAAGTTGCCCACAAAGGAAGAACAGGAATATCATAAGGATTTATTCGATGATCCTGAGACACCATATATCCTTGGCTCACCCCTTATCAAAATGGGAGACCCCTCTAACATCAACATACCATGCAACATTGGGCATATGCATATATGGAAAGCTTATATCGATCCTAGATCTCCTATAAACATCATGACTAGTACTTATTATAATTGGGTAATGAAGAAACAACTTGGTTATAGGATGATGCCCAATAAGAATTTGATAAGTAATTTTGTAGGTAGAGTGAAAGGATTGCATGTGATTGTCGGAAATTTCAATTATGAGATCGATTTTATGATAGTAGAGGATACTCGTCCGGTGATAGATGCTTGCCTAAGTCAAGTAGTGTTCGGAAAACCATTCGTTGAGGCCACTAAGATGAGTTATGATCCGACTCTAGGGATAGTTAGATTCAAGGAAGAGAATGATGAGATTGCCTACCAAATGCCCTATAAGATTGAGCAGTACCGCCTCCTGTCAAACATAGAAAAGGAACACAAACAAGCGGCTTACTAAAGGAATGATGAGGATAGACGTAGAGGAGTAGAGTATGTGATGCATAGGATGCTTGGTTTCTACAAAGAATGCTTGCAACTAGGTCCGGAATACAAAACCGGTATTGGAGATGACCTAGAGAGTGAAACCAACAATGAGGTCACGTAGTAACCCATGACCTTGAGTCTAGCTACAAGACTCGTAAATAAAGAAAAGCGCTTCTTGGGAGGCAACCCATGTTTTGTGTGATTTTTATTTTGTTTGATTGTTATTTGCTTCCGTATGCATGCTTTATTTTTATTGTTGGTAGATCATGTTTCAAACTAAAATGGTGAAAATACTTTATTTTGTCGTTTGGCTTTGTCTTAACTTCATCCAAAGGTATTTCGCAAAAGATAAGTGTAAGGGGAAACCCCAAATATGTTTTTAAGAAACAAACTTGAACATGATTCTCCACAATATTAAGTGAACATATATATTCGTATTTGTTAGAGTCAAATGCTTGTATCGAATCATAACGATGTCTTGCAGGATTTTCCAGGAAGTAGCACAAAGTTTTTCCAGAAATTTTCCGGAAACTTAACATAAGAATTTCTACAGGTCACTTCTGACGGCGTCAGGAAGAAATTCTTGACGGCGTCACGTGTAAAATTCTGGAAATTTTACCAGTTTTGTTTTTCTAACGGAGTCTTAAAGTTTTTGTTGAATCATTAGTTTTATAATCTCCAGAAAATCTGCAAACATCATTCCACAAGCATTATATCTTACTTTGTTTTCTAGGATTTGTTAGCATATATAGATTGCCGCCAATTTTACGCGAGGTTGCCTTGTTTGTTTTCTCAGGTTTAACAGGTTATGTATGACAAGAAGATGATTTATATTCTGGAAGGGAAGCTTTGATTGTTCATTTTCTTGGAGAAAGATCTAACCTGGTTACCATATTATCCATACCGAGCGAATCAGGGGATTATTTGATTTCATTCTTTTACCTATTTTTACTTTTACATTCTTTACTTGAACATTGGGGACAATGTTCATCCTAAGTGTAAGGGGAGGGTAAAATGATGATACCTTATACATACACTTTCGCTTGAGTTTGTTTGTTTGATGGTAGATGCATAATAAAACTATGAGAAATACTTGTTAGTGTAATTTTAGCGCCAAATTTAAAAAAATTTACAACATTTAGGAGTGAAACTTTAGCCATAGCAAGCGTCTCATGGATAGGAGTTGTATGACTAGCACAAAATCGTACCATTCAGAAAAATTTTCCACCCAAATATGTGAGGTTCGCCTTTAGATTTGATAGGAAAAGCATTTATTATTAGTGCTTATGAGTGTACCGGTAGCATTTAGATTCTAGAACTTGCGTTAGTGATGCATCCCGAGACCGCTAGTGAGACTACATTCGTGTAGTAGGATTCACTACATGATAAGAGGCATTAGGATCACCCTTGTGTTAAACCCGTATCATAATTACTTGACCATTTAAGTCATATTACTTGGCTAGTTAAGTCAATTAATTTTTCCCACACCTTAGCGTTGTACTCATTTTTAGTACACGAAACCCCTAGTACACCCCTCCGAGCCTATCTTTTCGTTTCTAACTTTAAGCATTTTACTTAAAGGAAGAATTTGTTACACCCCACTTAAATGTACACCCAAATCGCCTTAGCCTTTCGTGTATGCACTCATATTTAGTGCATTATTGTTATTTGTTTAAACACTTAGTTAATTATCTAATTAATTACATGGTAGCTAAGTCGAGTCATATCCTTGTACATATTGTTTTGGGACGATTGGGACTCATGGGTAAAGTACTTATTTTATGGAGTAATGAGGAAGAACATCATTTATTACCCCCATATGTGCATTAATCTAAAAAGTACTCCAAGTGTTTTGATTTTCTTAATTCGAGTCATTAGATTAGTTTATTGTAAAGTATGAAAAAATTCAAGCGTAAGGGGAATGTTCATTCCCTATGATGTATTATTTTGGATGGTAGGGTAAGAGTGTATGCATAAAAAAAAAAAATAAAAAATCAAAAATAAAAAAAATCAAAAATACTAAGAAAAAGAGAAAAAACATACGGACTACCATCCCGTTTCATTCTATGTTTATTCTATGTTTTAGTTATTTTTCATTTATTAGCTTAAGTCGAGTCTAGTCTTGGCTTAGCAACGCCATATTATACATGTAATTAACCAAGATTATTAACTCGCCACCAGTAAAGATTGCCTATATCCAACAAAACCGTGTATTTCATATCCCTATACCTAACGTTACAACCCTTTAAAAAGACCTCTTTGATAGTTTATCCTAGGTGCTTACGCCATGTGGTGGAGGTTTGATCCTTTCTCGAGAGATGTGAGTATCTAAACACTATTTGTGAGGTGCTAGTGTATGACCTCCGTGCTTGTCTTTGGTCTTTAGTGGAACGATTATTTGTTGTAATTACTTTTATATTAGTGTTAAATGACCCCTAACTTGTATTTTGACTAGAATAAAAGCGCATTTGCTTGAGGACAAGCAAATCTCAAGTGTAAGGGTATATGGTGAGGCGAAAAATGAACCGTTTTTAGGGGGTCATTTAAGCCCAGAATTGAATTTATTTGATCAAATATTGCCCTAAATCGTTCCTTTTGTGATTTTAGGTACTTTGGGAGTGAATTCTGAAAAAGGAAGCATTTTGGACGTTTTTGGAGCATAAAAGTGAAGAAAACGGCGAAGACTTAATTTTCCATGCTGGGAACAGTACCTGACGGCGTCAAGAAGGAAAATATGACGGCGTCAGGAGCAAAATGCATGACGACCCAGAGAAAATGTGACGGCGTCAGAAATAGGGTGTCAAGAGTTATTTTGGTGACTGCCTTGAGCAGAATTACACATGACGGCGTCAGACCAAGATCTAGGCAGTCCGAGAACTATATTGGCAGCGAGATGACGGCGTCAGAAATTTACTCTTGACGTAGTCACCTCACAGAATCTATATATACTTTTCTATTTTTCATTCATTAAGAAAGGAACTTGTGTGGAGAATACTAGGGCCGAACCTAATAAACCCTAGGTCGTTTGTAACAGTATTTTCAAGCGTTTTCACCCCTTGAAACCTTTCATGTTCAATTAAGATAAGTCTTCTTTCAATTCATTCAATATATCTATGTGTTGTTTGAATATATCTTATGCTTGTCTTGATTATAACATGCTAGGCTAGATCTTTCACGTGTTTGCTTAGATGTAATGAAACCTAGATGTTAATTATAGGTTGATTGCTTGTTTATAGTTGTAATGGATGAATGATTTCAATGTTAGGCTTATGAAAACTGGCAGATCTCCATTGTGTAACTTGCTTGAACGTCTTAAGAAACATGAACCGATGTGTACTAGGTTTTTATGATTGTATTTAATGCATGAGCATATTCTAGTGATCCCATGTTAGGAGCTTCTTAGCCGGCTCAACATAGGAGTGAAGTAGGAGCTTATAGGATTGGGGAAGTAAGTACGCCACCCCATGAATGGTATTAAGGAATACAATCCGTCATCCACGCAACTGTAACACGTAATTAACCTGTAAAGGATATGTAGGGAGTAGTGAAATCTAAGTAAACACAATTCTCCCATATATTGCTCACACCACTATCTTAATTAGCTTATTTTCATTTTTATTATTTTTTTATTTTATTATTTTGATTGCATCTTAGTAATTGGGTTAGTTGACTAGCAACTAATTCCGCCCACTCCTTCAAAAACCGAGATTTTATTTGCTTTTATAAAATATAAAAAATACAAAAAGAATCATCCCTCACCTCTGGACCTAGTTTTTAGGCTTTCTAATCCTAGCGACACTATTCCTGAGTTGAACGATCAATCCCCCGGTACTTGTCATTATACTATACTACAACGATCAGGTACACTGCCTGGTGGGGGTTGTAAGCTTCTCGAGATCCCTCAAGAGGTAAAGCCTGGTGCAATTCCCACGCACCACCCCCTTGATTTCTTGGCACTTGAGGTTTCCTTCACCCGAATCAGTTCCATTGGAACTTGATTCATTATAAGTTCTTGAACCTTCACCCTTCTTATGTTGACCTAGTTCCAACATTGCTTGAAACAATGGTTTAACTATGACAGGAAAGTCCTTACCCTTTCTCTTCATGTTAGAAAAGACCTTTTTAATATGAGAGTGAACATGATAAACATTGTCGTGAACTTTCTTATTTGTAAACTGTTTGTCCATAAGAAGTTGCAAAAATCTTGGATATAAGTAATGTTGGTTTGAAGAATTATCCAAGGCTTTAACCACATGATCAAAAATTAATTTTGAAAAATTGAATTTTTCTTTATTTTTTGCCAAACATATAAAGGCAGAAGCCATGTTACTACTAAACTCATTCCAACCAGTTGTCTTTGGGCTAAGATACTGTAACAAAGTGTGAATTAAGAATTTCCACTGTGGGGGAAAGCCACCTTTATTAAATTTCAAAGAATCATTTTTTCATACATACCCCATCTCTTGAAGGTTTTCAAAAATTGTGGAGTCTGGAAGATTCTCAATTCCATTAACATCTCCTAGATGAAGAACTTCTCTTACAGATGCCTCTGTAACAATAATCTTCTACCCATCCACACGGGCATGAATTTGTACTTCCTCATCAATAGTTTTGACCTTTGCAGTAGCCCAAAATTCTTTGATGTTGGAAACATATAACAGTAGGGTTAACTGTTAATGCATACCTAATATGAGTAGCATTGAGAAAATCAACAACTTCAGTGAACTCTTCATTCTCCTTGGTGGGCTTTTGCAAGAATGCAATCATGTTATGCTTGTTGGAAAAAGACAGAGTCGACATTGTGAAATTTGAAAATTTGTGTAGGGTTTTGCTGGGAATTGCAATTAATTGATAAAATCAAGCAGTGGTTTTATGTTTGATAGAGTTTTGATCGGATAAAAACATTTGTGTGAAACTGTGAATGATTGAAGTGTACAAACCATTAACCGTTCATTTTTCTAAAACAGTACCTTGCACTCTCAAAAATAGCAGAACAACCCTTAGCCGGACTAAGTTAGGCTTAGCAGCACTAAAATATGCCTAGCAACACTAAGTCAGTTTCCACTCGAAACGGCTTATTTTTCAGGACTCCGGAACTTTTCTCAGCTTATCCTGCAAAATATTAATCCCAAAAATACAAAACCTAACTCATTACCCGAATCACAATAATCACATCATCAATTACACTTAGCAATACTATTTATAACTAGCAACATTAACACATCATTTCTGGATTTTAACAATTTGACATACTGCTTTTATCCAAGAAACCAAACACACCTTTGACAGTTTGACATCACAAGCAACCATACAAGGTCTCAAAATTTTCATTGATATTTTTTAAAAGATACAACCATTCATAAAAGCTGCAAACATAAATATAATTAATTATCCTACCTAAATACTAAAGATACTAGAAACATAAAAACATCATCATTAAAAACTGATGCACTCCATTTCACACCAACTTGTTAAAACCAGAGCGCTCTACTCCCTGCATTGCATCCTTTTCCTTTCCAGGAGATATTGAAACTTAATTTCAAGATCGGTGATGCATGGGAATTGCACCAGGCTTTACCTCTCGAGGGATCTCGAGAAGCTTACAACCCCCACCAAGCAGTGTACCTGATCGTTGTAGTATAGTATAGTGACAAGTACCGAGGGATTGATCGTTCAACTCAGGAATAGTGTCGCTAGGATTAGAAAGCCTAAAAACTAGGTCTAGAGGTGAGGGATGATTCTTTTTGTATTTTTATATTTTTATAAAAGCAATTAAAATCTTGGGTTTTGGAGGAGTGGGCGAAATTAGTTGCTAGTCAACTAACCCAATAACTACGTTGCAATCAAAATAAAATAACAAAAATGTAAATTAAGCTAATTAAACTAGTGGTGTGAACAATAAATGGGAAAATTGTGTTTACTTAGATTTCATTACTCCCTAGATATCTTTTACAGGTTGATAGTTTGTTACAGTTGCGTGGATGACAGGTTATATTCCTTAATACCAATCGTGGGGTGGCGTACGTACTTCCCCATCTCTATAAGCTCCTACTTCACTCCTATGTCGAGCCTGCAAGAAGCTCCTAACATGGGATCATTAGAATTCGCTCATGCATTAAATACAACCATAAAAAATCTGGTACGCATTGGTTCATGTTTCTTAAGACGTTCAAGCAAGTTACACAATGGAAGTCTGCCAGTTTTCTTAAGCCTAACATCGAAATCAATCATCCGTAACAACTATAAACAAGCAATCAACCCATAATCAACATCTAGGTTTCACTACATCTAAGCAAACACACAAGAGATCTAACCTAGCATGTTAAAATCAAGACAAGCGTAAGATATATTCAAACAACACATAGACATATTGAATGAATTGAAAGGATATTTATCTTAATTGAACATGAAAGGATTCAAAGGGTGAAAACCCTTGAAAATACTGTAAAAAACGTGCTAGGGTTTCTCCAAGTTGTTCCTAAAATTGTCCCCCCTAATGAATGAAAATTACAAAACTATATATAGATTTTCTAAGGTGACAGCGTCAAGAAGAAAATTCTGACGCCATCAACCCGCCGCCCATAATAAAATCGGATTGCCTAGATCAAGATCTGACGCCGTCAAGAGTGATTTTTCTCTGGGCCGTCACGTGTTAAGGGACCATGACGGCCTATGGTGACGCTGTCATGCCCTAGTGCAAATACATTCTGGACCGTCATGGACTCTATCCTCTTCACCTCTTGTTTTTCCTCTTGATGTCGTCATTAAGAAGCTTGTGACGCCGTCAGGTACTGTTCCCAGCAAGGAAAATTAAGACTTTGCCGTTTTCTTCACTTTTATGCTTCAAAAACGTCCAAAATGCTTCATTTTCCAGAATTCACTCCAAAAGTACCTAAAATCACAAAAGGAACGATTTAGGGCAATATTTGATCAAATAAATTCAAATTCCGGCTTAAATGACCCCCTAAAAATGGATCATTTTTTGCCTCATCAATCGGTAATCCTGTTTTCCAGATTTAACGGGTCGGCAAATGCAAACCCATCTTGTTGACCCCCTTGGTTTTGATGCTCCACCACATTTTGATGCTCCATCACATTTTGCTGGTGATCCTCTTCATTTTGCTGCTCCACCACATTTTGCTGCACATCCTCTTCATTTTGCTGCTCCACCACATTTTGCTGCGCATCCTGTTGATCCTCCTCATCCTCTTCATCTTCTTCCTCCAGCTCCACATCATTCAGTCCCCAACGCTCATCCCAGTAAAGTCTTGTCTATGCAGCCATTTCAAAATTATTGACCTCATCCACGTATCTACCTGCCTATACGACCCATATTCGTAAACGGGATCATACCCGAAATTATTAGACACTGCGTCCCATACCAAACTGTTGTTTAATACCCACTCGTACTCTTCTGCATCATTTTGAAAGTTACCATTTGCTGCCATTGTTGAAGTTTTCTTTGAAAGTGATATATGTGTTTGTGTGTGTTATTTGGTATATATACAATAGAGAGGTATAAATAGGCTGGAGAGGTATATGAACGGCTCCCAAGACTTTTGGCGGGAAAAGGGATCGACCAAAGGCACCTAAATCATACTGTGAATTTAAGATATTTTAAAACTATTCCTAAAGATAAGGAATTGAGTGTGGTAGGCAAAAGTCTCCACTTTCCTTTTACCAAGTACAATGAGTTGATGTAATAACTACTTGTATCTCATGCTTTATGAATAATAAACTTTCAAACTCAATATTTCCAACAATGATTTGGGATCGGGTTTTAACCCGAGGGAATAAATGTATGACCGTGACTCGAAGAAAACTTATGTTATGTTTCTTTGAAGTTTAATGTTTTGTGTTCAAAGAAAACTTATGTTATGTTTCTTTGTTGATCAAGTTATCGATTACTATATTATGATGCTTTGTTAAAAGTCAAACAAAGATTGTCAAACTTGATTGTCATTTGCAAAAGTCAAAGAGTCTCCAAGTGAATTTAGGCAATTCCGGGTAATTACTATCAAAAGATAACTAATAGCCAATCATGATTGTCACTTTGGGTTTGGTAGTTTTGTGCCTGTACATTATTTGCATAAGGTTAAACAGGATAGTCAAATTGTGCCATTTTGGGTAATTACTGCCAAAAGATATCGAGTAGCCAAAAGATCAAGATCAGTTAAATTTACAAACAAACACTTAACCATTCACCATAGCCACTACAAACCACACAATCTAGCCATAAACACGATACTACTTCAGTGCAAGTACCAAAGAAACCACAACTGCAAAAACACAAAGTGTTGACTTCCAAATACTGACTTTCTTTAAGGCATTTGTCAACTCTGCCTCCAATTCTTCAATCCTTCTTTGACGATTAACTTCAATTTGAACCTCACGCCTTTGATTGGGATTCAGTTTGCTATACATCTCAAAAAAATGCATCTTGTATCAATCACATTCCTCCTCTGGATCATACCAATCAAATTGTTTACATTTCTTCGTACCCGATTTCTAAAATCAAAAAAAACGTAGTATATTAAACATTAAACTTAATAATCTTTAAACTAAATGTATTTGATAACTTACCCATCGATTTTGGCAGCAAATGAAACATCGAGCAGGGTTGGATGGTGTCCAAGATGTTACCACCATTGCTGGCCTGTTACATTTGCAGTAATCTTCACAAAGATAAGACGACATGAGTTAGTTTGATTTTGATTTGGGATTTATTATGATTTTTTAGAGTGTGTTAAATTAGGGTTTATGTGAAAGAATTGATTTGCACACTTTATAAATTGATTGGGACACTCCATCTGTACATTAAATACTTGTACAGTATTAAACACTCTGCTTCAACCGCTTGTACCTTGAGTGTGAAAATAACTTTTTTGAGTGTGCAAATCATTAGCCGTATGTATAACAGAAGATCAAAAATTGACGGTCATTAATTCTTATTCGGGTCAATCGGGCCGACCCGTACCCGAGTTAGCCAAATATTTTTAACCCGATACGGGACCCTATTTAGTATTTGGGTTACTCGATCGGGTTGACCCGAATCACCCGAATAAAAAGGAGAAGGACATATGGAATTGAAAAAATCGTACAAAAATGTAATAAACGTTTCATAACGTTTTAATACAGACGAAAACATTCAGAAAAGCTTAGAACATATGAAAACGAGCAAAAATTGCCGAAAACATTCAAAATGGATGAAATCGGTCGAAAAGGTTCGCAATCGGTCGTAGTCGGACTAAAACGGTCTAAATCCGTAGAAATCTGTCAAAAATTGTCAACATCGGTCGAAACTAGCGACATCGATCAAAATTGATTGAAAACGGTCAAGAAGGGACGAAAAACAATACAAACGGATTAAAACGTAAAAAAAAATACAAAACGTATAAAATGTTGTATAGTATTTGTCTTATTTAACAAAATCTAATGCACATGACCCATGACCCATGTTAATTACCCATTGTCGATCATCAATCATGTATTGGTCGATAACATATATGACATGTCACTACAACCCAATATTAATGCACATGACCCGTTACCCATGTTAATTACCCAATAATCAACAGTCATGGATGTGACCAGTGATAACCTAATGCATATGACCCATATGATGTCAAATACCCATTATTGAATGTGACCAGTGATAACATAATGCATATGACCCATGACCCATGTGAATTAGCCAATATCACCGGTCATGCATGGGTTGCACCGGCTTGGTAGATGTATAGTATAGTTATATATAGTGTGAATTGAATGTTATATGAATTGTATTTGAAGTTATTAAAGGCGGTCATGCATGGGTTACACCAGCTTGGTAGGTGTATACCATTTATCACAGACACTAATAAGAAGCAAGTATGCAAGGACCTCCCGATCATGTTATCCGGGATCGAGAAAGTTTGAACTCGGTTATAGCTTGATCACTCGAAAAGCTCGGTTTATTTGTAAAGGTGTGTTGTCTTACACAAATTAAAATTGAAATATAATCTAATAATTGAATTCGGTTCACCTTCGGCTCGAAAATCTCGATACCAAGGTTTTCAAGATCGGGATCATATCCTACTTAGGATCGATTTTATCTTTGCAAGATCGAGATCGTAAGATCGGATCGGGATCTTAAGATCACTAATAATGTATACCCATTGTGTGACTAAATCATTACAAACGTCACATTTATTGTATATTCATGTGGCCACAGGACGAGAAATAGTCACACAAAATACACATTTACTTGAATATATCATCTCAAATGTCACATATATTATATATTTATGTGGCCAAAGGACGAACAATAGTTACTCTAAAAAAGCATTTGTGTGACTATAAGGTGTTTACAGTCACTAATAATGACTAATCCAACAAAACTTGTGCCTAATTTGTCACACATATTCGTGGTTTTGGTCACTCTTTTTTTATGGAAAAGGCCACGAACTCAACAATGAGACCATATGCCACCTACGGTGGCGGGGCCTATGGTGACACACAACAAAAAAAAAAACGTGTGTGACTATATGCATATCGTCACACATTTTTGGCGTGACCAATACAACTTTTTGTACCAGTGATATATAAACAAATACCGAATTAAAAAAAATAAACGACTTAAATAATGTACATGCTAAATAAATCAATAACACACATAATTGATTTAAAAACAACGATTTAAATGGGTCTTCCCCAATTTTAGGTCTTCTCTAATTTCAAAATTAATTAGGTAGTAATATTTAGTAATTAAACATGTCTAACAATTTTATTACTAAAACCCTAATTAATTAATATCAATCGCGTAATTAGCATGTAAAACACGTAACAGTTACAACAAATCATATCAAATACATTATAATCCATGACAAAACATGCATGTTTTAGTCATGGATTCCCACATAGCACTTATTATAACAATAATCAAGTCATAAGGATCGTATATCAATTAATGACATATAACAAATATTCATTAAACACATAAAAGTTTACGTGCATCCTAGGGTTTCTACAAGTTTTACAAAACTAAAACCTAATTAATAAAATTTAGGTAATCGACCAAAAAAAATAGGGTTTACTAATTTTTAAAACCCTAGAAAACCATAAACATATAATAATCACTAAAGATCCAACTTTATGTGTTTCGGTAATTAATTACACAGTATTAACGGCTCGTGATGCCACTGTTGGATTTATAATATCATAACAATTATATAAAATATGTAAACGTCATCAAAGTATGTAGCGGAAGTAAAAATCATAATACTTGTAATTGATTAACTGAATTAAAAGAATATTCGTACCTTAATGATTTCTAGCGAAACAAGAAATCAAACAATCAAGAACCAATTAAACTCTAAGTTAGGGTTTAGTAAAAATTCGACTACACCAAGTCGAATGAGAAAAGATCACAAACAAAAGTATTGTGTCCTTCGTTCTTGTACACATGTATTACAAGCGTTTCAATTAAAAAAGTTAGGTTCTTGAATCACAAACAAACCAAACACTAATGTTTGAGCACAAAAAATCGATCCTAAGGGATTAGGAGGGATTCACGATCGGTTATGATCAAAGGGAGGAGAGAAGAAAAGAAGTTAGGGTTTGCAAGTAACCAAGAGTTAAAAGAATGAATACAAGAGGCCTTGTATTTATACTAATGCAAACTTAGAGTCCAAGTTAGGGTAGGACTCCCCTTCTTCTCCTATTCGTCCAAGTATTGGAGTCCAAGAGGGATTCCAGATCCTTCTTGGCTTCTTTCCATATATTCGTCTCTCTAACGACCGTTAGTCAATTTCCGTTAAGTACTAACGACCGCTACGTGTTTATTTGTGAATTTAATAATTAATCATAAATTAATATATTAGTTATTAAAACATTGAAATCTATACGTAATGTGTGCAATCCCCAAGTCTCATGTTCGAATCCGGTCATACTCTATTAATTTTATATCCACAAACTAACAATTTCGTGATATGTGTATTCGAATGTAGTCATATAGATTACCAATTTCGAATTCATGATCATTGAGTCACTACGAATGGTGTCTAACCATTTGATCGAGTTAGTTTATTAGAATTGCATACTTTGTACATTGTTAGGGCATCCACTATGGTAGGTTTATGAAAAGGTCTAAGAAACATGAAAAGGTTTATGTTTATTTCAACCATAGTGGACACTCATTTCATGTCTATGTAGCATGAAGAGGTCCTAATTCTTGAACCTATTTAAAAATTCAATACATTTAATGCATTTGTTAAAAAAGACATTTTATGAACTTGCAAAAGTTTATACTATAGTGTAGGTTTATAAAATCAAAAGGTCTAAAATTTATTGATGTATTAATATATAAACCTTTGTAAAAGGTTTATCATAGTGGATGCTCTTAGTATCATTTATTATGTTCTATAAACCGCCATTGCAGTGGTGGTAACATAGTGCAATCACTTTGATTTATATATGTTAGAGTTTGACAATCAAATAACACATATTGCGGAAGCTAGGATCAAGTATAACACATAAATATTAACTAAAACATAAATAGTAAACGTACCCGATGCACTTCAAATAAACCTTGATTCTTGGACAATTAGATCAATGATAAACCCCTTACCGTTTTGTTTATCGATCTCTTGATAATTACTAAAGTAAGTAATTACCTCGTTCTTGTACACACAAACTACCAACGAATAAAGGTTTGTTGCAAGTAAACGAAAACACTTAATTTTGGTTTAAGCAAAATCGATCCAAGACCCTTGTGGGGTGATGAGTCGATCGGCCAAGAAACAAAGAGAAGGAAACCAAGATTTAGGGTTAGAGTGTGTGCACAAAAGATGTGAAAGTCTTACCCTTGGCCTTGTATATATACTAGGTGAATATCTTAGAGCACAAGCAAGGGTGGATCGACCCATATGGGTTGGGTCGACCGGCCTAGGCACCCCCATGGGGTTTCTAGATCCTTCTTGACTCCCAAGTTTCACTCTAGTCCTTATCTTTCGCTATTAACGATAGTTAGTCCATACGGTTAATAACTAACGACCGTTTAGTCCATTAAGTGTTATAAATATATATATTCGATACATTTAATATATATATATATATATATATATATATATATATATATATATATATATATATATATATATATATATATATATTTTACATTATTCTTGTTTGTAAAGTGTGCAATCCCGAGGTCTCGGGTTCGATCCTAGACATTTACTTATTAATGTTTATACGTAACATTTAACAGCTCCCACTCGTATATCCATTAATAGTAAAATGACATTGGTTAGCGTCTTGCAACACTCCAATGCCCCTAGTTCAATCCGAGCTAGGTTTCCTGGAAAAAAACCTTTAATGATTCATCATTATAATTATCCTTTCATTACTAATACCACATTAATAAAGATGTGAGTTCCTTTATTAAATTTCTGTTTCTCGTTTCTTTATGATTGAACAAAATTACCAAAACATCTGAACGTATTCCAGATAGACTTTGGGCATGGCCATGCAAACATTTTGTCAACCCTACGAGGGGCCCAGCAGTATTAAACTTCTAAACAAATCAGAAGGAATAAATTCTTTCTTGACTACAAGAATAACCCATGAACTTTGCAACACTTCTGGAAACAACCCTTATAACTCCCTATTACGGTGAGCGGTAGATTGCTTCACAAAAATGCACTACATCCATGACACTTATCTAGTATCTCAAGTCTGAGGATAACTTTAAATATGATTCTCACATTAAATATTAAATCATATTGTTGGGATAAGTCCAATATTCAATTCATCGAATATTATGTGAAATTGGTATGACTACGCATCAATATACTTTCAAGTATATCCTAAACCAATACTCAAATTTGTCTTAGTTTAACGATATTCCCATATCATTAATCGACAATGGACATTTAGAATAATAAATTATTCATGGATCTTAAACATGCAAATATAGGATATATTATTAAGACAATGATAAATAAACATAAAACATATTTTATTTCATTAAAATAATAATTGTACGTTACATCCTTTATCCAAACACTAATCACAAATGGGCATGAAACTTTCAGCTAATCTAAGTCCTACACCTTCAGCATGCTTGTAAAGCTTAGTGCCAGGTAGAGGCTTTGTTAATTGATCTGCCAAGTTATCATCTGTGTGAACTTTGAGCATTTCGATTTCGCCTATTTCGACTTGTTCTCGAACATAGTGATGCTTAATCGGGAAATGTCTGGTGCCTTTCATGATTCCAGGCTCATTGGCAAATGTAATTGCAGCTGAATTGTCACAATACATTTTAATAGGTCTTTGAATCGAAGGCATGACTCCAAGCCCTAAAACAAACTTCCTAATCCAAACAGCTTCCATTGCAGCTTCTGAAGCAGCTATATACTCACTTTCTGTAGCAGACATCGCTAGTACACTCTGCTTTCTGCTCCTCCAATCCACAGCTCCTCCATTAATGACAAAGACATAACCCGTCTGAGACTTCGTATCATCCTTATCACCTTTCCAAGAAGCATCGCAGTAACCTGTAACATCAAGTTCTGCTGATGGATTTCCCCCATAAACCAAGAACATATCTTTAGTAGCCCTAAGGTACTTAAGAATATTCTTAACAGCAGTCCAGTGAGCTACACCTGGATTTTGCTGATATCGACTGGTTAAATTCTGAGCAAATGCTACATCAGGTCTTGTACTTTTCACCGCATACATTATAGATCCCACAGCCGAAGCATAAGGGACTCTTTTCATGCGTTGCACCTCTGCAGGTGTTGAAGCACAAACCTTGTTGCTCTTGCATCGGCAAATATTCTTTCTTGGAATTTTGCATACTGAATCTCTTCAGTATTTTATCAATGTAAGCACTTTGGCTTAATCCAATTAATCGCTGAGATCTATCTCTATATATCTTGATTCCCAGAATAAATGCAGCTTCCCCTAAATCTTTCATAGAAAAACAACTTCCAAGATATTCCTTAACCTTTTGTAAACTTGGAATGTCGTTCCCCATGATCAATATGTCATCGACATATAATATAAGGAAAATTACATTACTCCCACTAACTTTGTGATATACACATGGCTCATCAAGATTTTGAGTGAATCCATACTTTTTAATTTCACCATCAAATCTTTTATTCCATTGTCGTGATGCTTGCTTCAATCCATAAATGGATCTTTTAAGCTTGCATACACGATTTGGGAATTCTGGATTTACATACCCCTCAGGCTGCGCCATATAGATGTCTTCATCTAGGCGACCATTTAAGAAGGCGGTTTTTACATCCATTTGCCAAATCTCATAGTCATAGTAAGCGGCTATGGCTATAAGAATCCTAATTGCCCTTATGTCAGCTACAGGAGAAAAGGTCTCCTCATAGTCAACACCAAAAGTTTGTGTATAGCCTTTAGCTACACAACGGGCCTTATAGGTGTGTACAACGCCATCCATGTCAGTCTTTTTCTTGTAGAGCCATTTACTCCCAACTAGTTTGGCACCCGGAGGTAGGTCTACTTCTTCCCAGACATCATTGTCTTCCATGGATTGCATTTCCCCATCCATAGCTTCTTTCCATTTGGCCTTTTCAGGTCCATTCATGGCAGCTTTATAACTTGTAGGCTCATCAAGATCACCCAGTATATTCTCATCACTTTCTACATTAAGACATAGACGAGTAGGAGCTTTTACTGGTCTTGTTGACCTACGAATGGGAATCACTTCAACTTCAGGTGGAGGACCTAAACTTTCAGGTTCTACCGGAAGTTGGTTAGTGTTTTCAGAAGGTTCTACATCTTCTTGACCGTCTTCCAGATCATATATTCTCCCACTGAATTCTTGAGATATGAGCTCCCTTTCAAGGAAGTCTCCATACCTTGCAACAAATACTTTGTTTTCAGGTGGGTAATAAAAGTAGTATCCCATAGTTTCCTTAGGGTATCCTACAAAGATGCACTTCACAGATCTTTGTTGGAGTTTGTCTGCTGAGTCTCGTTTAACATACGCCTCACAACCCCAGACCTTTAGATAAGACAGGTTAGGAGCTTTTCCAGTCCATACCTCATATGGTGTCTTATCAACCTTCTTTGTTGGAACCATATTTAGAATGCGAACCGCAGATTCTAAGGCATAATCCCAAAACGAGAAAGGAAGAGTTGTTAGATTATACATAGATCGTATCATGTCTTGCAATGTACGATTCCTTCTTTCAGATACACCATTTTGTTGTGGAGTATATGGAGAAGTAAGGTGCTAGACAATTCCCTCCTTTGCTAGATAATCTATGAACTCCTGACTCAGGTATTCACCACCTCTATCGGATCGAAGAGCTTTAATCTTCTTTCCAAGTTGCAACTCTACTTCTGCTTTAAACACTTTGAATGTTTCAAATTCCTCATGCTTATGTTTAAGTAAATAAACATAACCATAACGGCTGTAATCATCCGTGAATGTTAAGAAGTAGCTAGCACCCCTCCTTGACACATGTCTAAATGGTCCACACACATCTGTGTGAATAAGACCAAGTAGATCATTAGCCCTTTCAATCCTATTTTTAAAGGGTTTCTTAGTCATCTTCCCAGCAATGCAAGATTCGCATTTATCAAATGATTCATCATTGATCTTATTTAAAAGCCCATCATGTTGCAGCTTTTTCATGCGATCTTTGCCAATGTGAGCAAGTCGACAATGCCAAAGATAAGATGAATCCAGACCTTTCTTGATTCTCTTATTGTTGATGCTATACATTGAATTATTTGTAACAAAAGCATTATCATTATCATTCATATCAATTTCAAATACACCATTCACAGCAATAGCATTAAAATAAAAAACATTATTTAAAGAAACTGAAATTCCATTGCTTGAAATAGTATGATGAAAACCAAGGTTTAACAAACATGAAAATGAAATTACACCTCTAACAATTGACGGTGCATAATGACAATTATTTAAAGATAGTACTAGGCCCGAAGGCAACACTAAATTAAAAACTCCTATAGCTTCAACTCCTGCATGCGCTCCGTTACCAACGTGCAAGAATTGTTGTCCATAGGCCAGCTTTCTCTCAACTCTAAACCCCTGCAAGGTATTGCAAATATGAATGCCACATCCCGTATCATATACCCATGAATTCAATTTAGGAGTAAGAGTGAATAATTCAATCATAAAGAACGCACCTGATGTGCTGGGGTTACCAGCATCATTCCCCTGCTTCTTGAGTCGCAAGTCATGAATGTAGAGAGGGCAATTGCGCTTCCAATGGCCCTTTTCATGACAATGGTAACAAGTCTGATCCTTCTTGTTTGGCGGATTCACCTTGTTCTGCTTAGGCTGATGTTGCTTCATCTTTGGTTGAGGTTGATAGGCCATGACCTGCTTACCTTTATCACCTTTACCTTTGCCTTTGTTCACATGCGATTTCTTCTGGATTCTCCCCCCATGAATTGCCAACACTTGTGGGGTGGGAGTCTTGACCTTGGCTGGTAGACTTTTCTCATAATCAACAAGCAATGCGAGTAATTCTGAGACTGTCTTCCCCGAGCAATGCATGTTGAAGTTCTGCACAAAACCAGCAAAATCCCTGTTGAGGGATCTGTTGATCAAGTGCACTTGCACATTCTCGGGGTAACCAAAACCAATTCTGTGAAGTTGATCAAAGGAATCTTTCATCTCATCCACATAATCGGCTACTGGTTTACCATCACCATGCTTGTAGTTGTGTAGATTGTCAAGTTCATCATACAATTCAACTGCAGGTGACTTCTCATAAGACTGCCTGAGGTTATCAAGCATATTCTTAGGAGACGAGTACTCATACTTCTTTTGTAATTGAGCACTCATGCTAGTGAGCATTAAACAAGCAACCTCATTATACTTAGCATTAGTCACCTTCCATGCTGCCTTTGCTTCTGGTGTTGCAGTAGCAGCAGGTTCAGCAGGACATTCTTCGGTCAAGAAGTCTAGTTTACCAGACGCCCTCAAGACAATTCTGAGCGAACGGTACCAGTCATTGAAATTCTTTCCAGTCAGTTTTTCCCTCTCAAGATGACTCTTGAAAGCAGAAATCACAGTTTGGTTATCGGGTTGAGCCATATCTACAGATAAAGTTCAAATATTAGTATTTTCGATAATCAATATCTTCAAGAAAAATAAAATACCCAAGGCTATATTCATATAACCAACTAATTTTCTTGAAAATCTAGGATCCAACTTTACATAGATTCCACCACATCAGTTGATCTGCTAGTGGTGAAAGTGCAAAAGTTGGTAATCTGTCGAACAATAATTGGCAAACAAGATTTCCAATTCCTAGATCATTATGGGATTTACATCAAATTGATTCATCAATTTGCCTTGTAAGCATGTTTTATCCCATCTCATGCCTTAAGTTCTAGGTCTCACGCACAACTTAATTAAGTCGTCTACCTTAGAAACTGTAAAATTACAATTATGGTCTCACGCGTTAAAAGAATTTTACCTTGTTATAGTAATTTAGCCTAGGACTCACGTTTACTAAATTAAAATTCCAAGTGTTTCTTTTAGGTAGATGGCACGTAACTTAAATTATTAAGGGTATTAATTTTTGATACGTCAATCAAAATTATGTACAAAGATGCATGCACTCATCTTTATAACATAAGTTTTCATAAAACCTTTTTATATCCAATTCGTGAAATTAATACACAAAGTTTTACTTGAGGTTTATGCCAAAACCCTAAGATGACTTTCTACAATATATGATTTTAAAAGTAATTCGTTTAAGACATATTCAAGATTGTGATAACCAAGGCAGACTCTAAGGCTCTTTTCTAAGCCTTCAAATCACGGTTATGAATATCATCTTAAAAGACTTAATTTTAAAAGCATATTTGCACAAAACATCTTTCAAGTAAAAGTTTATGGATTCAATCTCAAAATAGTAATAAAGTTTGAATTTTGCTAGTCTCGCCTGGGAGCTGATTACCGTGCGAATCGGACCACAATTGGCAATAAGACCTTGCAAGATTCTTACTTTATCACTTTAGGGTTTCACAATTATTAGTCCGTATTAATTTTCTTTATAAAAAACAACCCTTTTATTGCTTACATCAAGTCCAACTAAAAACAATAAAACAAGTATCAAAGAAAATCAAAATAACCAATAATAAATAAGTGAAACAATTAGCCACATGCAATCCGTATTAGAAAAGATCCTAATAAAATCAATTCTAGGTATAATTATGCATGTAATCAACTAAGGTCTTCCCCTCTTAATGGAGGTGAGTCACATACATTGACGAATCAATTGCGTAGGCCAAAGCTAGAAACACACCACATAGCATATATTAATTGATTTTAATAAGTATTGGAGTCTTCCCCAATTTAAGATCTATCTTAACATGAGATAAATAAAACAAGATCCATGACAAACATGCATGTAAGTCACGGATTAAAACATAACAATTAGCAATTAGGTCACAAGATACGTTCAATTAACCGGTTAATGACCTAGGGTTTCTAGTGATTACACATAATCTTAGAAAACCACAAAACCCTAATTAGGGTTTCATGGAAAAATCGACCCCCCCCCCCCCCCAAAAAAAAATTAGGGTTAGGGTTTCGAAATTTTTTTAGAAAAAAAAAATAGGAAAAACCCTAGATCAAAAAAAAACATGTATCTAAAACAATTAAAGATCCGGTTTTTATTACGTTTTAGTAATCAATTACATGTTATACATGGCTCGTGATGCCACTGTTAGAGTTTGACAATCAAATAACACATATTGCGGAAGCTAGGATCAAGTATAACACATAAATATTAACTAAAACATAAATAGTAAACGTACCCGATGCACTTCAAATAAACCTTGATTCTTGGACAATTAGATCAATGATAAACCCCTTACCGTTTTGTTTATCGATCTCTTGATAATTACTAAAGTAAGTAATTACCTCGTTCTTGTACACACAAACTACCAACGAATAAAGGTTTGTTGCAAGTAAACGAAAACACTTAATTTTGGTTTAAGCAAAATCGATCCAAGACCCTTGTGGGGTGATGAGTCGATCGGCCAAGAAACAAAGAGAAGGAAACCAAGATTTAGGGTTAGAGTGTGTGCACAAAAGATGTGAAAGTCTTACCCTTGGCCTTGTATATATACTAGGTGAATATCTTGGAGCACAAGCAAGGGTGGATCGACCCATATGGGTTGGGTCGACCGGCCTAGGCACCCCCATGGGGTTTCTAGATCCTTCTTGACTCCCAAGTTTCACTCTAGTCCTTATCTTTCGCTATTAACGATAGTTAGTCCATACGGTTAATAACTAACGACCGTTTAGTCCATTAAGTGTTATAAATATATATATTCGATACATTTAATATATATATATTTATTTTACATTATTCTTGTTTGTAAAGTGTGCAATCCCGAGGTCTCGGGTTCGATCCTAGACATTTACTTATTAATGTTTATACGTAACATTTAACAATATAGTCTTCTAGGTCTATCCGATTGATATCTATCTCCAACAGGTAATGTTTCCGAAAACATAGCTAAAAATAAAATTGTTCAAATTTGGTATGTTCAATTGCTAGAACAAATATCCCGAATTGTTTTAGTATATAGTATACTAGCTTATAGACCCGTGGAATCCACGGGATTTTAGAGAGTTTTTGATTAAAAAAGTAAGTACATGAATAAAGTACGAAAGAACACCGAACGTAAATGTTATGAAACTTTCTTATAACAGAATAATAACTTATAATTATCTGATAGTATAAAATATACAATGCTTGTAAATATTTGTGTAATAAACGATCATTGCTATGTGATCTCCAATATTTTTGTCTTTAGAAGCAAATATGTAATAATAATAATGATAATAATAATAATAATAATAAAACTTTACTAATCTTTTACCTGATTTAAATTCTTACTAATCTAAAAGCATCTCTAATGCAAAAACTAACAATAGCTTTTTCCAATTTTAAAAAGCTTTTGGAAAGAGTTTTATGCAATGCATTAAAAGCTTTTTGAAAAACTTTTTATAAAGTTTTGACAAACTTCAAGTCCTTCATTAAGGTCTTGGTCATTAAATGTGGTATGTATTAAATGCATCAAGTCTCATGCTCTAACAACTTGAAGTCTTGTTTCATCACATAATCCGTTTATTTCCCCAACAACATTATCGGAACGCCTACTTTTAATGTAAGTTTGTGGTTTGGAACATCAAAGAACTTCAACCAATTGATAATTTTGGATATAAAATGGGTTCATTTATAGTAGCACCACTTTGAAATTTATCAATGTTGTCGAAGCTTTGATAAACCATCTCTTCCACGGGAAATGTCTTCAACAAATTATCGTTTATTGTTTTCACTACCTCGTTCGTGCGAGAAAGTATTGCATTTTGAATATATGTATAATTTTTCGGATTACATGATCTACATTGTTACATCACAACATAAAAGCTTAAATTATGAGAAAAAAATCATAAACAAATTTAGCATTCCAGCCTCATCTTTTGAGTTCCAATTCGTATTCAGTAGACTTTTATCTACAGGATTACCTCACTTAGGCTATTTCTAAATACCACGATTATTAAGAAGTGTATACTTACCATTTAATCCACTTAGATCTTTAATGAGACTGACAACAAATTTTGACATGCACACGTTATCATTTTGTTGAAATGTATATGTGTTATCGGATATGTATCACTTTGATTATATCAAGAGGTTTTATAGCGGTTATATTACATTTTAGATAGTTTTGTGATAACAAAGGAAACACATCAAAACATAATGACACAATATTGACTCCTAGTAAGTTATAAGAATAGTAGTATATGTATATGTTTGGGATTGCTATTATTATGAGAATTATATCTACATTTAAAAGTAAAGTTTTGGGTGGATAAATTTATTGTTAAACAATTTACAAAGTTATTGTTGCTATGGAAGGCAAGAGTATTGGTAAATCATCATACAATATCCTCTTACTAATCCTCATACTCACAACAATATTATTATATATATTTTCAACTCGTTCTCTTTATGTATCTAAACCGTCAATTCTGACACTTCTCAGAATTCTGTGAATAGGAGGATAAGTAGGAATAATTTGTAGGCGGAAATTGCATTTTCTTAAAGGTAATCAATTTAGCATATCAATGATCGATTGTTGAGAATGTGTGACTAAATAATATATTAAATCGGGGTGGTATGATGATGTGAGTATTAAACCATGAATAGATGCAGAAAAAGTACATAGGCTATGTTTGACGTGGAGTTTTTAGAACTTTTTGGGGCGATGAGCGGTGAGCAATGTGCTTTTTGATTTTTATTGTTCGTTTGGTAAATGAGTGGTGATCTTTGCTATTTTTTAAGAATACTCATTTTTCCAATGCTTCTTTAAGAAGTTGTGAGCGGTAAGCTGTAAGTTGTGGCTACTGATCACTGCTACTTTTACCAAACACACACATAGTTATGGTACATAAAAGGTATGTATAAAAATATGCATAAAAATAAAAGTAATTTTATGCATATGCTAACAAAATAATAAAGTCTTTTTGGTACGGGAGACGATTTGCACACTCCATAAATGATTGGAATATTTTAAATTAAAGTGTCTTCACTTTAAACCCTACATTACTTTTACTTATTCTTATCATATTAGGGTATAAATGTCAAGACACTCTAATTTAGAGTGTCCTAATCATTTATGAAAGTGTGCAAATTAACTCCCTTTTGGTATGTATTATTCCCGTGTATTGTATATTTTTCACTTTAAGCATGTAGTACAACTTATTGACTCGTGAACATCACATGATTAAATAGTTTACAATTAAACTCATCGAGATATACTTGGTAACTTAGCATCCAAAATACAGTAGACAGAATAGACGAACTATTAATCGATCAAGTAAAAACTTATAATTTATAAGCAGCATATGGGTAATAAGCGAAGTTTAGCGATTTCGTTTTTTCGTTATCTTATTATAGTATGTGAGGTAAAGTGACTGAAAAGTATACATGAACATTGAAACTATTAACTGTTAAATGAAGGTATAAATTTTTTTTGGTACAACAGTCGACGCTCCATTAAATAAGCAACAAAGTCGACAAATAGAAAGTTAGTTTGTTTCATAATCACCATATACGTCTCTATCTCCATACTAATCACAATGAATCTTTGATGGACATATTTTCTTAATATATATGATGGGCATTTTGACAATAAAAATTTGTATGACAGTATTACTAAATAAAGAATCACTAACAAAGGCTTGAACTATTTGAGATATTGATAGAAAAAGATCAGGCATTAATAATTTCGTAAACATGCTTGTACCATGTTTGTGTATCATACTCCATCATTTAAAGCAAGCATTTATACATATATAAAGCAGTTGCAGTATAAGTTTAGATCTAAAACCCACTTCTAAGCTGAAATAGCTTTATTTTGGTTAGTAGAATAGGATTGCTTCAAGCCCATAATTACCATAACCGTAACTTCGAATCTACGTAATAGATGTTCTTACAAACCATAGCACCAAAGCCTTTGCCAACCTCATCATATGATGTAAAACGGTCCTCTCCATCAGATGAAAGACCGTATAATTAGTAACATCGTATCCTTATAAGAATTTTTGTCTTGTGAGACACATTCCAAACACCTAAAAAAGGTAATTAGGAAATCAGACCATGTTACAACAATGTTGAAAAACTAAGCATATATTTAAACCAAAAAATCAGCATGACTTAATATATACATTAAACTACAAAAAACTTACCATTGCAACTTCACCTCCCATTATTGGAATGCCATCTATCACCCTTAATATCATCTTGCTCTTACTCAGTCATAATGTGCCATTGGCATTCCTTTGCCTGTTACAGGAAGAAACAATGGCATCACACACCCACATGAGCATAGCCACCTTAAGTAAAGTAATGTTGCTAAAGTAGGAAAAATAAACTTGGTGGTTTTGGGCTTAAGAAATATTCATGGAAAAAGGTAACTTGCATAGCTTTGTAGAACTCGAAATTAAAACAACACAACTTTCTAGAAATTCCTTCATCATCCATGAGGATGTTGTCTTAAGTTTATATTTCATTTATATGCTCACAAACAAAGAAAAGGGAGCAAAACCTCAAGTTATATACGGAGGTGGAGCTTATGAAAACACAATTATATGCAGTAGTTACCAGTGTATTAGCAAAACCTCAAATTATGTGTGGAGTTGGAACTCATTTTCATATTAATCATCAGCTTTGTACCAGAAAATATTTGTTAACTCCATTTTTAAATAGTGTTCTATGTTTAGAAACCTCAAAATACCCCTACATAAATAACGTGAAAATTACCAGCCAAAATGGAACCATAAGATCAGCTTCAGCATACTTTCAATCTGTAAAAGAGAAGATATCTAGGTACATATGTAACACTATGCTCTTCAAATGCAGCATGATAAAGAGTTTCAAACCTTCTGTTAGTACAATTACCTAATACGTTTTTACTAATGTATCGTCATTGTGACGTACAGGCACACATAGATGTGCTCAAAACCTAAACAAACCAAATAAATCATATGCCTAAAATCTATTATTAGTCGAAACCTAGAAATGGGAAAAGTACTTGGAACGGATGCGGAAAACAGATACCCGAGACAGGTAGGTGATATTGGAGGTGGCTAAAAGGATTCAGGAGTGATTATGGGTAGAAAGGGTATTTTCTGGTAAAGAATTCATTTGAAGATGGCCAAATGTGCATGATTCAATGGCCTTGCAATACTCTCTTTCAAAGAGACTCAATGATGACCTATCATTATTATCACTCTCACCAAGAGATGAAATTCGGTCCGATGAAATGTGACGTTCAGAGGTTGCAATTAGCCTTAAGGCAGTAGCAATGTCCAAGCCCATATTTACAATTCTCAACTTTAAACAATAAGAAAAGGTCAAATGATCAATTACCTTGTAAGCAAACTGCCTCGTGATGAGTCTTAAAACTGAAACTCGCTCACTTTGTAAACACCAAATCAACACAACAATGTCCATGTGGATTGACTGCAAAAAACTAAATTGGTTGAGTTACTTCATTTAAATATAAATAGTTTTAATTTTTTTTATGAACATATAGGAGTGGTTATAGAAGAGAGAAGAGAAGTCATAACACCCTCCCTAAAACAGCTCCAATCCATCCAAAAACCACAAGTTCCAAACTTACCGTCGCTACAACTACACCAAGCCTAACCTTATGGTCCACTAAAAAAGCAACAGCATGTCAGTGATTAGCAACATTACAGGACAGCAAGACCAATTTTTAAAATATATAATCTTATCATTTAATTAATAAAATCTATTTTCAATTTCATATTACCCTTTTTCAGATGTAGTGATTCAAAGGAATGAATAACTAATTGGTACAAAGCTATTAGTATTAAGATTTAACTAACAGTCAAAAATTTTGTATGGTACAAAGCTATTAGTATTAAGATCACTCACAAACCTATTGGTACAAAGCTATTAGTATTAAGATCACTCGCAAACCATTGATTTTCAATCTTCAAATTCCGGCACAAACCCAGTTCAGTTTGCCAATACCTGCAACAAAATAATACAAAAACTCATAATAGAAAATAAAAATGGACCATGGAAATTTAATCAAACACTTGATGTGCAAGTTAAAATTCACACAGAGAATTTGATATAATCACCTTAAATTATTGACAGGTTCTTCATTCGCCATATCACCTATAACAATAGTCACAAAAAACAAAGGAATATAGAAATCACTGGCATAGTCATAGCAAGAAAGTGATAATTGCTAATTATAAGATTTGGGTAGCAAAAAACTCACTGACATAGTCGGCTTCATAGGGTTAACAATGGGGTAAAGACAAAATCGTATAGCCTTTTTGTGTGTTTTTTGAATCGTTAAATTTATTTGATGAATTGAAACTGATAATGGAGCGTGTATTTTTGGATGATTTTTTTGAATGCGCTAGATTAATTGTGGAATTCAAATTGAATTGACACAATTATGAAGAGCGTTTTGACTCAACAATGTTATTCAATAACATAATTACTTACCAAATCAAGACTTCCGAATTCAATACTTACCAAATCAAGAACTGTTGAAGAGTGCTGCAGAGGAGGACTTGTACGCCATTAATACATGGCCAATAGGATTCAAGACACATCAGCCTCATTATTGCATAGGAAGCTTTAAGGGGTTGTAAATTATTTTGGTTTATTAGAAGATATAGATATAGATATAGATATAGATATAGATACATTGCATATAACCCCGAGTCTGATCTAATATAGACTCGGTTTGACACATTTGTCCGTTTTGCCACATTGCTTTGATTTAGGAGAAATGCTTGTTTCATGTTTGATAATTGACACCTCTGCTTTGATTGCTTGAAAGCTTGAATTATAATTAGTCCGTGAGTATGGTGAAGATGTCAATGCTTTTATATAAAACTTGGAATTGATTTTTTTTTTTTTTTTTTTTTTCGAACAGCAAAACTTGGAATTGATATGCACTCTGATGAAGCAAATGATCAGTAATTTATTTATCTGAGATGGGCGTCAAACTGGGCAGAAAAGAATTGAAAGCTTCGGGCGAATTCTCAAGTTGGAACGTATACTAACTACATGCTTGTGTCTTAACTTTTAGTTTTATAAGTAGCACATGCTAACTAAATCTTATCTGTATGTTGTCGCAATATATATAACCAGTACGTAATGTTTGCATGTTTACACATCTCGTCCACATCATTAGTTTACATGAAGTATAATTTGTGGAATACGATTTTCAGATCGATTCATCATTCCGCACTCTTGAGGAATGTGACCATTATTTTGCAAACTTATCTCCTCCGGAACCATCTGAGCTATCCGCTTGTAAGCTAACCTCAAGTTGCTAGTTTGAACTTTGCCTCCACTGGAGTGTAACTACAAGATTAATTTTGTAACAATAATCACTCAAGACTATTACATTGTGTAAGATATTTAGCAGTGTGTTTAATTATGCAAACACCTCCGGCTAAACAGAACTAAAAAGCTATTGCTAGTTTGACCTTCGTAAGAGTATGCAAGTGAAGAACGTACTAGAAGCCTTTTTTTATGTGATGTGGTAGAAGATTTGGAAATTTCAGAACCAATTGATTTTTGGGTAAGCAATCCTAAAAGGGCGGTAATTTTAGATGATAGTGTGTCTCATTCTTATAACTTTGATGCAAAACCCTCCTCTTGCTATTTTGTAGTAATAGTTTTGTCTAATAAATTTTGACAGAAAAACAGAACTAAAAAGCTAGTGGGAAAGAATGATGCAGAAATGTCATCGATTAAAACATTAAGTTCTTTGTATGCATAACATTTATAAAAACAGGATATGTGCATGAATCACTGTTTTTCATATACCCCGATATGGCCATATGGTTCGCGTAGGATTCTTGTTTATTACTACGACTGTACATGTTTTTGTTATGTTTTTTATTTTGGCCAATACAGTGGTCAAAACAATACCCTCATATGTGCTGTACGTGTTATTGGCTCGTCGCATATATAACGAATTTATTATCATACGAACCAAATAAACATTTTACTACTTCGATACTTGGTGATAACCTTTTTGTTCTTAACATTTAAACAAGCATGGCAGGAAGGGGTGGTGGCACCCCCTAAATTCTCACGAAACAGTTATCAGCTTTGAGTGAAAATCTGAAATTTGTTAACATATTTTACACTATGATCCCCTTAAAATATGATAAGAAATCACAAGAGCTCATAAGATGTCAAAGTTTCATAAAAGAACCCCCATATCATTCTAACGTTTTTTTTTTTTTTTTTTTTTTTTTTTTTAATTTAGAAATTCACTAATGTTGCATTATTTTTTTGTTTATGTTAATGTTTAGTTTTCTATGTTATTTGTTTTATGATTTTTGTCTTTTCTAGACTTGAATGAATCATATATACTCCAGTATTTCTTAAACTCTAATGTTAACACTTAGAAAAATTTTTGATTAAAACTTCATAGGAGAAACATTTTACGGTAGCATGTCCCCCCCCCCCCTCCAAATCGATATTGTTAACAGTGTAGTATCTCTAATAGATTAATCAGGACTATTAATCAGGACTTTCATATTTTTCGGTCAAAAGAAATGTGTTTTCTCAATGCCCCTCAGGTAACATGAACATAAAAAAACTTCATATGTTTTTCTTTTAAACGGACCATTGAGCCAGTTTTAACATTGCATTCTACCTTTGATTTATGTGGCGAGACGCATAAGTCGACCCTAATAAAGGTTTGGTACATTTTATTAAAAGAAACAAGGAAATCCACGAGAATAAATTGAAAAATCCTTTGTACAGATTATTCGGGTTAACCCGGAAACTCGAATAAGCGTGTAATTATCAACCGTAATAAGATTTCGCGTTAATCGGGTTAACCCAAGTAACAGTTTTCAATATGTATAACCCGGCCAAAATAAGCTTATTCAGGTTCAGCCGGGTACTTTGACAGTTTGACACCCTTATTTGACAAACACAAAAAGTGAAGGGACTATTTATAACAACAAGTTGGGCCCAGCTAACGTCATATGTGGCAGAATCATAGGCGGCGTCAGTATCCATGAACTAGACGACAAAAGAAAAAAACACTCGTGGCCAACAAGAATACTAGTAATATTTTAAACTTACGAAATAACAAAGCGGATAACATACCTTCTCAATGAGTTTTCCGGCTGCCACGTCGTCAGCATCCCTTGACTGGAAATTTTCTCAGGTTTTTGGCGAACGTAGTCCTGGTGAAGATATCGAGAACAGTAATTTTCAACTTTTTTTTTTTTTTTTTTTTTTTTTTTGGTTTGTAATCATATGATCGTTTTTGTAAGTAGTAACAAATAATCAATGCTAGAAAAGAACAAATGATATCTATCATATGGAACTTAATAACTTTAAGGAAAACATAATGCCCGAACACTGAAACACTTGGCTCTAACATTTAAGCCAAGTGAGTTTTCATTGTAAAATACACACTTTGCTCAATGTTCTCCAAAAGGTGAAGAACAGTCACCCTGGTCCATGCATCCTAAAGATGTCAACCGGACCCTCCTTAAGGACCCGGCCTGGCAATGAACATTTGTCCCAATGTACTTATTAGGAGGTGAGCTTTGAACCCTGGCCATTTTTTCAAATAGGCCCCTCGTTAACCCGTCTATCTGAGCATTTGCAGTGGGATGGTACCATTGAGAACTTTAGAACAAGGGTGGGACTCGAACCCGGGTCTATTGACTAGTGCACGAGAGCTCCACCTATTGGACTAAAGCTCCAACGTTACACTTTGCTCAATGTTAGGATCTTCGGTCCAGCGTGTCACCACACCCAACAACATATAAGTGAGCGGAGGTTTCATTCTAAAACCAATTGGAGATATATAGAGTAGCTCATCAAACTTATATGTTAACTTTAAGATTATGTTTCTACCGACACCCATCGGTTGAATTAATATGCGAATAGTATGTGAATCAAAACAGCTAGCTACTAGGCCAAAATGGTTTGATATTCAGAATACTAGTTTTTGAACAGGATTTTATGAGTGTTTGATGTTTCTTGTTATATGTAGTTGATGTGATATCTGCTATTGAGTTTGATAAGAGTGGTGATTATCTTGCTGTTGGTGATCGAGGTGGACGTGTTGTCATTTTCGAGGACAAGGCTTGTAAATATGTAAGAACTACATTCTTGATTCTTTCCGTAACCCAGTTTTAATGGATTCTGATTCTTATATGGGGTGTTTGGATTTGCGTTTTGAGACTGATTATATGATTCTGTAAGGGTCAAATATTATTTGTTTTGTATGTGTTGCTATGAACTGACTATCCTATTCACAAACAATTTAATTTTTGGCATTTTATTACTAATGTGTTCAGTTCTTCAATCATTTGTCCCTTTTTGCACTTGTAGGTGACAAGTAAGCGACATTCTCAAAATGATTCAGAAGGTCCAGATGCTTCTGTCATGCATCATCCGGAGTATAGATACAAGATGGAATTCCAGAGTCATGAGCCTGAGGTTGCTTGTCATTACATATATAGAGTAAAATACTTTCATATATTTGATTTTGAAACCATTCATAATACTGTCACATGTTTTGCAGTTTGATTATCTTAGAAGTTTGGAAATTGAAGAGAAGATTAACAAGATGAAATGGTGCACGCCTTTGAATGGATCACTCTTTATACTTTCAACAAATGACAAAACCATCAAACTTTGGAAGGTATAATCTTCTCAAGATTTAACTTCTGTTATTTGTATTTTGTATATAAGGACTAAGGCTTTAAGTTGAATAGACTTTCTTTCATGATACACTTATAATGTTTCAGTAACTTATTAGTAATGGGTTGATTTAGGTTATACCATATCTCTAATGGGTCAAAAGGCATAAAAAGCTTCTAAATCGGTTTATTGGGAAAAATATATTATTAATAGGTACGACAAGTTTCTAATAATACACGGCATCCTAAAAAGACAAAAAAGTGCTAGTGGGCCATCCCAACCCGACCCGACACATCCATCTACTACTAAGTAATAGTATATTTCAGCAAATCGTATGTTTCAATACGAAAACATAGTGATGCTAATACATACTCATTATGCGTAAAGCCAGGTTAAGGAACAAAAAGTCAAGAAAGTCAAAGAAATGGACCTTAGTCCATATGTTTCTTCAGAGAATTCGCTTTTGTCCGAAAGCAGTTTTGTTAGCGGTAAATCATCGACTTCTAATGGTCATCGTCTAGAATGGAATGATAATACGGAAACAAGCATCTCGCCTTCTAATACAGGATATCTAAATGTTAGTACTTTTAGAGTATGGTATCATTTTATATGGATTTTCAAGAATTATTTTTTTACTGAAAACTAATGTATACTATGAAATATGAATCCCATTTCTGTCTAGGGGCATAGTATCGGGGATGCTGCTATTGCAAGATGTCGGAAGATGTATTCACATGCTCATGATTATAATATCAACTCTATCTCTAATAATAGGTAAAATATGTCACATAGTATTATAATTTACATTGGTCTTGTTTTAAATTTTCACGATTTATGTTGAGCATAAGGTGCTTATCAGTTTCTTCAAGGCACATCTTCTCCTCTTTTAGAATTTAATGAATTTGATTAGAAGGGTCAAAAATCAGTTTTGGATAATTAGTTTATGATATGCTATGATGGAAATGATTTGTGAATATGTGATTTGTAAAAAAAAAAATATTTTGGTCGATAGAAAATTAAGTTTCGTATTTGAATTTAAGTACTTTATAAAATGCAAGAATATATTTTATACGTTAGTGTTTTAGACAATCCAAAGGTGCCAAACTATGCAAATAGCATATTAATGATTATCTTATTCAGATCATTCAGTATCACATGAATATTGATATGGTGTTGTGAACCTTTTGTAGTGATGGCGAGACGTTTATTTCTGCTGACAACCTTAGAATAAACCTGTGGAACCTTGAGGTTAGTGATCAATGTTTCAATATCATTGACATGAAGCCATCAAACATGGATGATCTTACAGGTAAATTATATTATAGTAGTACTTTTCCTGCTTATGTATTCGATGCTTGTAAGATTGTATAACATTATACTGTTATGTTTACTTCATGATCAGAGGTGATAACATCAGCCGAGTTCCATCCACTGCATTGTAATCTGCTCGCTTATAGTAGTTCAAGGGGATTTATTAGGCTAGTGGACATGCGACAATCAGCATTATGTGATGGCAGTGCTACAATGTGAGTTCTTTATGATTTTCTGTACTTTTTTCTTAGGGGGTGTTTGAATTTTCTTTTTGGAGTTTATAATCATTTTTTGATTTTTGGATTAACATATTCTGTTTTTAATTATCTGATTACAAGGTGCAACATTTTTTTAATGCAAAATGAAATCATTTATTTACCCGTTTTTAAAACCTTTTTCCAGGTTGCAAGATGCTGAGTCACGAGGACAGAAAACTTTTTTTACAGAAATCATAGCATCAATTTCAAGTATAAAGTTTTCAGCAGATGGAAAACACATCTTAAGCCGTGACTACATGAATTTAAAGGTATGTTTTTCCTTTTAGTTCTTTAAGGTCTGAGTTCAATTATGACAATGACTGTACTTATGGATGCTTTATGTTTTTTTAGCTATGGGACATGCGTATGGCGACTTCGCCAGTTGTGACTTATAAAATACACGAGCATCTTCGCCCAAAGGTCAAAGCTATTTTATGGAAACTTTGTAATTATTGAATTTAATTTGCTACATTTTGTGTTCTTGTGGTTAAGTTTATGATGATGTGCAGTTAACCGATTTGTATAACAATGACACCATATTTGACAAATTCGATTGCTGCATTAGTGGAGACGGGAGTCATTTTGCAACAGGATCGTATAGGTAGGCCACACTATAAAAGCGTTATTTCATCTATGAACTTATAGAGATGGCAGGATTGACCCATTTTTACTTATAAATGGGTCAATTCGGGTATGTTTTATCCTGATGGCTCAATTGGGTAAAATAGAATAAGATAGCTAAAAATAAAGTGTCAAAAATGTTGGAAGTCGCCCAAAGTGTATTTTTAGTGCATAAAACCTCCCAACCTTTGGTCAGAAAACAAGATTATTTTTAATAAAGTAAATTTTTGTAACATATTTGACACACCAGCTATTATAAAAAAATTCAGCTAAGGACAAACAATTTTGGTTCAACATTGACCAGACCCGTTTTCAGCCTCACTGCTAATTACCCATTTTGGTTGGCCCATTTTGCCACCTCTACTGATTACAAAAACTTAGTTCGCAGCTTCTTGCATAGTAACCGCTCAACTTATACAGCTATATCAACTTGCGATTTTCTCTTATTTGACATAGCAATCACATGAGAATATTCTCTAATGGAGTTGGAAGTGAAGAAGGAACTACAGTGGAAGCTAGCAGAAACTCTTACCGGTGCCTTATCTATCCTTCCTTTAGTGTATCTTTTCAACTTTGCCATGAATATTAAGCGAAATATCTGACTATTTGTCAAATATCTAAATTTCTTTATATATAAAGATAACTTAAATATTGTTCAAACCTAATGAATGACGTCACTTAACTAATGGCAATGACAATGGAAAATTATAAGGAAATTTTGCAACACCACAAAATGGGTCAAACCAGTCAAATGGGTAAAAGTAGTCTAGCATGTTTTCAAATGGATTAGTCCGGCTCGCAATGTCGAGTCGGAAACCATGTAACCCAAAAAAAAATATAATAAATAAAATAACACTAGTTACAAGCGTGTGTATAGTTTTTAATCGTACTTAAGTGTTGATGGGTACGCGTACGTCCAAGTGCCAACCTGAGCCGGCCAGTTCTGGCCCATATCCCAGTTCACCCATTTTTCATTCTTATTGGTGTTGGTAACAGAAAACGACAACAGCAAGCAACTTCAAGGCCTAGAAGATCATCCTTAACCAACTTGACACGGGGATTTTACCGACAAGGTTCTTAACTCTTATTATGTTCTATTTGCCCATCATATTCTTAGATTTTCGTATATTTACAATTTTTTTCAACTCCTTCACTGTTCCCAGGGAATGATGTTTCAGACACAGGAATTAATGAATTTTCTTGCGACTTAAATTCAAAGTTGCTTCATTTAGCTTGGCACCCGAAAATCAATATGATTGCATGCTCAACAGGAAACAGCTTGTTCATGTACTATGCGTAGAATCAAATGCCAAAGTTCAACAACTTCTGAACTACCTCAACATAATACTAAGACACACTTCATCATTTAGCTAACATAATTGTGATTTTTGGAACTATGATATTGGACAGTGCATCAGTACTAAACATTACAGAAATCACAATGATTCTGGATTTCTGGGTTTGAACTTTGAACATAACAAGAACCATTATTTGTATATGATGCAAACCTGTTATATCAAAGTGTTTGACATTTTAGTCTTAACATGCTTATGTGGCAGTTATATCTTATGCTCGAGATTTATGGTTCCTTAATTTGCAGCTTTTCACAGTGCTTTCCTAGAAAATCGCAAACAATGATCAGTTGTACAAAATCGCCAAAGAAAACGTAATAAAACTTAATGTTGTAAATGCAAAACACTTAGTTTCACTGCTCTTACAACTCTAGCAACCAATTTCATTGCAAAGAACGATAAAAAATAGGTCTGTGCAAGTTTATTAATAAACATAATTGATATGATTATGCAGCATTATCATGTCACTTGTATTTCTTCGACAATTTAAATTCTTGCTGCAAAAAAAGGTAAACCTTTGGATGTGTAAGAATGGCTTTTTTGCTATTTACCGGGTTTTTGACCTTTTACCCAAAAAAGTTCAGGAGTGTATCATAAACCAATTTTTTTCATGCGCATAACCATAAGTGTCAACAGCTGTTCATAGCCATGAATGAATGACACCAGTCACTACCTACTGTAAACCAACATGATTGATTTGTTATACAGGATCAGACTTATAAAAATACTCCCATATGCGCGAACACAGTACCCACAAAACATCCATTCAAGAAAACAATAGAACATTATTGAAATCAAGAAAGTATAAAAACCAAAACAAAGAAACCAACTCCAAAATCATCCCATGACATTATGTTGTGTAAAAAATGGATGATCTCAAAGACTGAGAATGTAACTCAAATACAATGTATTTCAAGATACAAAATACAACTTTTTTTTTTTTTGCTTGTGATCCTCAACACTGAGATGAACTGCAATTTCAAAATGGGGTTTCCTACCTCTTGCTTCAAATCTGCCCTATTCGAAAACGTTACACGAATATAAAAGGAGGATGAAAACAATAAAATATCGTGTTCCAAACCTAGATGAAATTGGCTCTCTTCAGAAACCTGATCAATTTGCAATAATGGGGCCATATTGATTCGATATAGTCCAAATACTTATCAACTATCCATTCTTGAACTTGTTTCCATATTCCTTTGTAGCCTAAGTTTCTAAAGTCCTCCACAGGTTGCCATACCCGAACGTGTATAATTTCTTTGAGCTTTCCACTAACAACATAATCATAATAAACGGGTAAGTTCTTTACCACTTTGACCGATTGCTTGAAGCTATAAATATAGAGTAAGCATAACCCTTGAACGATCTTGATGTATGGTGCAACAAGCAGAGGTCCACAAATCCATAAAGGAGTCAGTTCCGTTGCAACTTCTGGTCCATATTTCATATTGACTGCCAGGTACAGGGGTATGCTGCATATCAAGCCAAACAAGTTAGGCAACATGAAGACGGGTGAAGCATATGCATGTAAAAATTGTAAATTTGAACAAAATGTTTGATTATTCAGATCATCGGAATCAAGTATAAGTCAGAAGTCGGAACTAAATTAGCAATCGTGACAATTAGTCATTTGTCATAAGTACATGTGGTAATTAGACCCATTTACTAGGGGAATGGGTAAGTTAAAACTATTGTTTCTCTAAATCTAACGAAAAAATTGAAAAATAACAAAAAAAGAAACGAGTCAAATGGGCTGAAAGTCGCCCCATATGTAACTTTTAATGCATGAAACCTCTTCGAACACTTTACTCCTGTGTATCCGACCCACTAATTGTTCATTAATACCTGAAGTTCTAAACAGAGTTTTTCGGCTAGACCAACCTGGCCCATCTGAACAATAGCAAAAAAATTAATAAATTATAAGTTTTGACTTTTGACCTGTGGGTCCGATGGCTCCAAAAATAGCTATTCCATTCAATATGATTGCAAAAAGATATTATAAATGCATTTTTATACTTTGAAAAAATGATTATTGGCTTGAATATGATTGCTAAACAATAATCGCGAATACAAAAAACTTAATCTATGTCAGTATGTCCTTGAATACGAAGATTTAAGACACCTTGGATTAATTTCAATCCCTTTACTTGGTTACTTTATTTATGTAAAATAATATTACTTGGCCCATCCTAAATTTAAAATAACCCAAAATTGCCTTTTTATAGGTATATGGGTCGAAATTCCCACCTGCACATGGATGCATTTAAGGGCTAGCATACTATGACTTACAATATCATTGCAGGTATCTTTATCGCTGCGTCCAGACCTGAAAAGCTGCGCCAAACGGCTTTCAAAATCACATTTCTTCCACTGTGTTGGATCTTGTGGTCAGTTTCCACCATTTCATTTGAGCACGGTTCCTCCAATGTTTCATCAGGTATTTGACTTGGTGAAGGTGTGCGTAACAAAGTCAACCAACTTCTAAATAGGTATTGTATGGCTTGAGACCCTGCAGTGGTCTCATCCACACTAGAGATAGGATTGGCATGATTATTCTTTGGTGTTTCGGCAAAGGTTTCTTTGCGATCATGTGGCACATAGGAAAGTTTGACAGGATTCTTTGTTGACTTTGACCCTTTTTTACTGCCTCCTGATTCATCGTTCTGGACGTTTCCTTTGAAGGATGATATTTGTAAGGATTTCCTCTTTGTAAAGGGGGTCTTTAAACTGTTTATTTTTTAAAAATACATCAGTATACAAGGTTTGGTAAAGCAAAAAACCAAAATAAAATCTGATATTGCCTTTCAGTTACTAAGAAACAAGAAGAGATCGATACAGATGTAATGTTGGATATACATAGCATCCATCAACTAATTATTCATATTATAAGTGTTAAAACGATATATAATCAAGACAGACACAAAAACACAAAGCACACTGCAATAGCCTTTTGGTGTCCATGCTGCAGAACAAATACAAACGTGAAAATTTCCACCGTGGAGAATGAAAGATCAATCCACTCAGTTAGTAACAGAAAATACAGCAGGGTCATATATTACAATTATGTGTCCAGGTGCTTGGAGAAAAAGGTCACTTGTCCTTTATATCTTACACTCGCTTGGTTTTCACCACCATAATAAAGGAACTACCAATTACCTCATTCTCTCGCAAGCCTACATAGAATTTGTTGATACTCCACAAACTTTGAACAATTTCCGCCATTGTAAGGTGGTATTAGATAAAAGATATGCAACATAATACTCTCTTTCCGTATTTAAAAAAGATCGGTTGGACTCAGGCATCTTTAAATTCTAAATAATCATGTCCAATTAACTGAAATGGCACAAACTCTGACAAGCCAGGATGGACGAAAAGTTATCTATGTGAAGAGATACAATATCAAACTCGCAAGGAACACAAATATATTTATACATAGTGATAGTGATAAAACACATTACCTAACTGGCATTAATTCGGTAAAGGAACATAATTAAAGCATCAAAACAGCTATACACTTTTATTATATGTCCATAACTCCATACATGTTCGCACAAGCTATTGATCCTAATTACTTCCAATAAGATTCTTTCGAAACCAAAGTAAACAATTCAATACTAAGGGCATGCTTGGTAGGGGGTTATGGGGGGTGAGGAATGGGAAAGATAATGAAAAAAGATGCCAGGTAGAGTATAATGCAATGACCCATTACCCAATAGTGGGTAATGGGCCATTACCCAATAAATTGGGGGGAATGCTTTTCTTTCCTTTTCCCTTTCCCCACCATTATCATTGCCTTTCCCCTTCCCTTTCCAGAGTTTGAACCAAGCACACCCTAAGTATTTAGTAAGGGATACCTCGCAAAAAAAGCTATAATGGAGTATAAGATTCAAGAAAGTAATCAACAAAAAAAAATACCTCCAAATGTTATTTGTATGGAGTACAGAGAAGAATACAGTAATACAATGACATGTACTTATATCCATAGACATAGCAAAACCAACTCCTAATCCTAGTTAGTTTCCATCCCAAGTTTACTTCATTACCAAGTAAGCTTGTTTCCTAATTCTAAAATTACACGATTAACCTAAGTTACATAATACCCCTTACTTTATACATATATTACTAGCGTATTGTTTCCATATAAAATGATAGAAATTGTGCAATGGAAGGGCACCCTGAATCGTGTCTATCAGAAATTATACCACAAACCTTGACAGTCCCAGAATGGACAGTTCAGTGTTAAAAGATCAAACTATGAACGAGCATAGATAAGTACTTACCATAAACAAGATCTATGCTTCAAAAATACAAAATCTGTTCTTCTAACAATTGGAAATGATACTATGAACTTCTTTGATTCAATCCCTCTCGTCAATGATAAAGATCTTGGTGGAGCATATGAACCCTGCAAAGGCAAATATAAAAGACCCATTAGAAGTTTACCTACAAGCTTTGCAGTTGCACCCAGCCAAATTACGGACTAAAAATACAACGCAAAAGATATTTTCTACGTGTAGAAGGTAACACCAATTACAGTACTAAAGAAAAAACGTATCATGGCGCACCAAGCTAATGGCAGAAATATTTATGATTCAGTTGGTAATTTAGTTTCATTTAGTTTTAAGGGTTTTTATAATACAACTAGTTTTGGTTTATAACTGAAGAATCAAAAAATCTCGAAGGTTGTCGAGTTGAGTATCCTATTTAGACTTGGTGTCTTATCTTATCTTTCTTCTATCTACGTAACTACAAGTCTACAAGGATGCTATAAATACGTTAACTATGTCGAAGTTAACCACATAAGGGCGGCCAAGTGGTAAAAGGCGTGTGACTATCATCCATAAAAAAAAGGAGGGCTTTACCCGGTTTGTGTAGTCGTTTGGAAACCATGGTTAACCAAAACTAAACCTATATTGACGTTCCGCCAACTGAAACTAAGAACTTAATAGATGATGACTTTCTAACCAACAAAAGAACATAACTTCCCAGTAAAGTAAGCCGTTTCTGACTTCTAATGACAACAACAAATGACTCGCAAAAAAAAAAAAGGTTACCTGAAGCTGGTGGGTTACTAATGCCATTTATCCCCTTGTATAAAAACACCCTATCATTTATACACCAATATCACACATACCACCTGTAAACAAATTATTATTAACATATACTATTAGTCAACAAAAACCCAATTTATATATTAAAAAGTTGGAGCCCTAAACATAATAATATCAAACTACACCTAAAATTTGAAAAACATAAAAGTAAAGGTACCTAATTTAATAAAAACTAGCTGATAAGAAAGTATGATCAAATTGATGGTGAATTGGTAGATAAGTTTCCTTTTATAGTAAGGAAATTAGGATGAAATTAAGGTGAATTGGTGCATAATTGATATAAAAATGGAAGGTTTATGGGTTGTTATCTTTGAGATTAGGATAAAGATATGAAAGAGGTGAAAAACTGGGGGGGAAGGTTAGGGTTATTTGCCCAGTTTGTTTTTCACGACTTTGTTTTAGGATAAAAAAAAGTGGTCAGGATATGGCGGTCGTTAAATTGCCAACTTGTTTACTTATGTATTTGCCACCATACTTTTGCTTAAATGCAATTTTTACCCTCTAGTTTACACTTTTTTTTTTTTTTATTATTATTATTATTATTATTATTATTATTATTATTATTATTATTATTATTATTATTATTATTATTTTTTATTTTTTTTTCTTTTTAATAATAAACCAACACTTTTATTAGAACAATAAAAAATTTACATGAAGTTGGATGGAGTCTAGACATAAGCTGTGTTCCCACTCCTTTCTGAATACAAAAGCTTATTCGATGAAGAATAAAAACACCACTCTTATTATTATTATTATTATTATTATTATTATTATTATTATTATTATTATTATTATTATTATTATTATTATTATTATTATTATTATCACTTTATTGAAAAACAAATAGATTAGAAACTCAAACGATTACAAGAAGTTAGTAGAGAGCCGAGATACTAACTGGGCTCCCACTCCTCTAGCTATGGAAAAGCTAATCCTACTAAAGATATGAGCAGAAACACATGCTCCAATGTCTGGGGTCATCGAGAACTTTCGGATTCGCTTCAGTAAGGTCACTGCATCCTTCTCAAATTCCCCAAAAGAAAAGAAAGAGAAGAGGAGGAACCCATATCCAATATTCGGGCACTTCGCCTCATACTTGACGCGTTTATGTTGTGTAGCCTCAATCACCGCACAACCCGGCACAAAATCATAAACCAACACTTTTATTATTATTATTATTATTATTATTATTATTATTATTATTATTATTATTATTATTATTATTATTATTATTATTATTATTATATATATTTTTTCTTTTTAATAATAAACCAACACTTTTGTTAGAACAATAAAAAATTACATGAAGTTGGATGGGAGTCTAGACACAAGTTGTGCTCCCACTCCTTTCTGAATACAAAAGCTTATTCGATGAAGAATAAAAACACCACTCTTAGCATCATCATCATCGTCATTATTATTATTATTATTATTATTATTATTATTATTATTATTATTATTATTATTATTATTATTATTATTATTATTATTATTATTATTATTATTATTATTATTATAAATCACAACTTTTATAAATCACAACTTTTATAAACAAATATTATTATTATTATTATTATTATTATTATTATTATTATTATTATTATTATTCGTGCAGAAGCTGAAGTATATATTAGACTAAAACACTGATTACATCATAAACACAAAGCTGACACAACTAACTATCTATTCTCAATAGATATTATATTCTGTCTGATATTAGACAAAACAGCAACACTCTAACTTAGACAGTTAACCTAAACACATGATAATTGCTTTCAGATAGCAAAAGCAAGTAGCACTTATTCACCGTTGATGCACCAAAGACCATATCCTTTTGACTATATTTTCAAAACTTAATTCAAAATCAAACCATTTAACCCACATCCACGATAGTCTGAGTTGAGATTCAGAAGGCATCATCAAGCTGAATATAGCACCCATTTACACTGTGTTTTTGAATATCACTTTAGGAAGAACATTGAAGAAGATGAAGTGAAAAAAAAATGTTATGTTCTCAAGTGTTATTTAAGGAGGAAAAGAATACGAAAGGTTTGAAAAAGAAGGCTAATTTGGTTGATTTTGAAGTAAAATATTTTATCTCAAAATTAGGTTGAAAATGTTTGTTTTTTATTTCTTTACTTTTTCTTACTCAAAAAACTTGAGAACACAAGATTTAAGTGTTATTTGGTTTTTCGTGTTATCTGGAGAAAGTGAGATTTTAACCTAGATATGTGCAGCTTAATTCGATTATATTGTGATATTTTTCTGATTTTTTAATCAACCACTTAACAGATGCATACGCTAAAACTCTAAAAAAAAAAAAATCTTTTGTAAAAACATTAAAAAAAAACTAATCATTAGGCCACCTTGTTCATTTGGAATTTAACTATCCACTAACTGAATAAAACCAAAATTTTAACTTTAGTAACTTCATTTAAATTTGGACGAATTCAGTGGTATTACTTTGGCTATATTTTGGTTTATGTATAAACTTAATAAACTTAAAACTTAATAAACTTATGTATGGCAAGACCTTAATTTTAACTACTTATAAAAAGTGAATGCTTTTCTTGAAAACTTAAAACTTAATAAACTTATGTATGGCAGTATTATATATCCCACGAAATTCAAACAAACATAAGAGAAACTTCTGGTCTATTATATATGGCAGTATTATCTTTACATATATATGAGAGGCAAGATATGAGTTGCACTTGATGCTTTGAAAGCTGTACCATGACCCTTAAATGCCACTTGGCATGAAGTGATAACTGGATAATATGAGTCATCATCCACGTAGGCAATTTGACTGTATCACGAAATTAGTTTAAAAAATTAGACACCAAGGGGATTCGAACCTGCGACCTATTGAACAAACAACAAACACTCAACCACTAGAGCTCTTGAGTGTTTGTGTTGAAAGCTTTTAAAACAAAATATACATGCCTATTTACAATTACATATGAATTCAAATATTAAGCAAACCTAAAATCACGCCATCAATCAATGTTGATTCAGATTGAAACCGAATCACACCTTCCTGATTTCACTCACTATTTTTAATACATTCCATCATTATCCTATTAATCATCCATTTTGAATTTGAAAATCATATCACAAAACGCCTCCCCTAAAAAACATCTCTTCTCAATCGATATCATCATCAACCGGTGTTCATACACAATCAATAACTACACAGTAACAACAAACCAATCTCATTTATTTATTTATTTATTTATTATCATTTTATTGATTTTCAACGGTTTCACCAAATCATCATACGCTAGATAATCAACAGTTCATTTCATACGATCTACTTAATCCTGCCAAAATTTTGATCAGTCAGGTATATCTTTTCAATTTTAATCATATAATATTATTGTGTCTCTTTTTTGTAAATGAATCAGTGTTTTCATTGGATGCTATTTTATGTTTGTTTTGCAATTGATCTTAATTTCAGTCATAGTGGATTTTGTGGGTTTGATTATTTCTTTTTGCATGCCAGGGGTTTGATGAAATGTCTCAGTGAGCTTAATGTTGTTTTTGGGTGATTTAATTTGTAGCTTTTGTGTTTTAATGGATTTAGGTAATGGGTTTTGTTTGCTTTCGGTGGAAGTGAATGTTTTGCTGTGATTATCAGTATACATGGTTATCAGTAGTATAAATCGTACCTGAATATGAGTTTGATTTTTCCATCCAGGGTAAAGGTTGTTTTTGGAGAAGGAACAAGCAATCATGGAAATGATGTATGTCATAGCTACTCTCGGCATGTTTCTGAAATGTGGTGTTATGCTTTAGATTATTGTTGTTTTCTAATTAGTTTCCATGGTTTAGTGAATGTCGAAAATTATATTTCAAGTAATTATTTTCCTCTCTTTATTTTGTTTTCAACTGATTATGATTTTTAGTTGATAATTGCATTTTGTTTCCAATTGCAGTCGCCTGTAATGGAAGTTGAGAATGGTTATTTACAAATTACTAGGTAACTTTTAGCGGCAGTTCATGTTCTTATTTTCTTTTGTGAGCTCGGTTCGGTGGCGAAAAGTGGTACCAATTTTGAAATCAACCCAACTCAAGTTTGTTCAATCTCATTTTCTTCTTTCAATTATGATTTTGCTTTTATGTTGAGAAATTATGATCAATCTTTCATATGATTCTCATTGTTTGTTTGATCACCATGTGATGATTTACGTGTCTATATGGTCTAAAATTGGAATTGAGTGGAAGCAATTTTGAAATCAACCCAACTCAGGTTTGTTCAATCTCATTTTCTTCTTTCAATTATGATTCTGCTTTTATGTTGAGAAATTATGATCAATCTTTCATATGATTCTCATTGTTTGTTTGATCACTATGTGATGATTTACGTGTCTATATGGTCTAAAATTGGAATTGAGTGTTAGAGGAGTTTTTTTTTTTTTTTTTTTTTTTTTTTTAGATAGATGACATGTCTAAGGGAAATTATTAATCACTGGTCACTAACACGTCATCTGAGGTATGATCATTTTGGCATTATGCTCAAAAAGTAATTACATATCTAATAGCAAAAACTATATAACATAACATGGTTAGATAGGGTTTAGATATGCGTGGTTAAATAGGTGTATCACAAGGTCTTCGTAAGTGGGAACAAGGATACTCTTTTGAGACGCATGTAGCTTATGAGAAAGTCAGCATACAAGATTCATTGACGTTAACGTTGAAGGTAAATAACAATTTTTTGGGTAATGCATTGTCTTATTATTAAATTATAGGTTTTGTAAGTATCCTTATGTTCATTGTTTATTCTCATTTTCAACAATGATTGGCTACATGCGTTTTTTGTTCTTGTGATAATAGATGGCCGGTTGAAACGCATGTTAGTGACAAGGATTCAGGACTATATGATTTGGTTGACTTCGCAAGGTTGCAGTGTCCTCACGAGCTTTTGTGACAGAAAAAATCTGATGATTTGTTAATGACATTGACATGTACTTCTAAAAGTTGTCGTGTAAACTTGAATGCCAATGAAAGTCGAGGTAAGGATTTTTTTTTTAATTATTTACAACTTCCTTTCTGTTACATTCTATTTATTGTGACATGATTTTTGAAGTTATAAGTGAAAATTTACCTGCATTTTTATTAGTACTTCGTGACATTTCTTGCATTTTTATTCATATGCCTTTTAAGTTGTTTATTAAGTAACTGAGTTTTGATTTTCGTTTGCTTGGAGATTAGCTTCTTAACCTATGGAGCACATTTCTAAAATTTCACGGGTTTGCTTCTATCACCCTTTCTGTGTCAAATGAGGACATTTTAATCAAAAGCTTGAATGTGTTGCTGCAAATTATTTCGTTTCCCACTGCTCTAAAACCGCTTCAGGAAATAGTGTTTGGATTTGCTTAGGTAGTGCAAATAAAATAACAGTATGCACATAATGTTGGACTGGCTTATCACTTATGTAGTGCAAATAAAAGAATAGTAGGCACATAATTTTGTTAAATGTAGTGCAAATAAAAAAACAGTAGGCACATAGTGTTGTAATGGCTACCTTTTCATGTTTAGCTTTCTGAAGTGGGTATTGTAATTTAACTTTTTTACTATTTGAAATTATTTGATTCTAATTGCTTTGTATGCAAAAACCATAAATCTGAAAGCTAAACATCTTCATAGTTGCTCTATCAGATCATGTTTATGTCAAATCTTTCAATTCAGTTTTATTGTTATGTTTCAAACAATTCAATCCCACTGTAACAATTTCCTTTATGCAAACTTCCTTCGTGCGCTTCTTCAGGTAGTCACTTTTTGGAATACGTTATTGATCCTTTCTTCCACTTTTACATGTTTGAATAAAAGTTTATATTAAATTGGATCTTACTTTCTCTCTAAGAATCATTTAACAAGTAATGCATCTTGATGTTGAAAAAGATATGATGTCTCAATGTGTAGCATTATTGGGGAGATTTATTTCTTTTTATGAACAAAGTATCAGTTATCTTGTTTAGGTAAGTAGTTGAATGTAATGTGTGAAGTGTTGGCACTTAAGGCTGCTATTCTTGCAAAGAATTTGCTCCTGATTAATAATGGTATGCTGTTTTTATTTAGCAAAAACTACACTTGTGATTGTTGTCCCAAAATTTATTTCTAAGCATCTTTTCTATCTATCTATTTTTCACTTTTTATTTCAGGTATATGGATGTTATTTTCCAGTTAATTGACTAGGCAGGAGTCTTCTTCAGTGATGACATTTGGTTTCGTATTGTCCATTTTGTAGCTAACAACGGCAACCTTCAGGTTAGAACTTGATAAAATGGCTATATTCATTATTATTGTGGCCCATTCAATGAAACGGGTTTGAGTAAAATGGATATGATGGTGTTGTTGTTGATATTTGGTCATGTGGAGTCATCTTTTCTGTATTATTGGTTGGATGTCTTCCTTTTGAGGAATCAAAGTTAGCAATTTTGTATAAAAAGATTAGACGCTATACACTTTCTATAAGTAAATATGTCTCAAGGTCTTAAGATTGTTCACTCACTACATAAAGATAATTTTTGAAAGTTATTCTAATATTTGATAAACCGTGTAAATCAATGGTTAAAGTCAACATGTAGCAATACTTTGCACTTTTTTTAGACGAGCTGATAAAAAGTTGAGATTCATTATGACTGCATGACAAGGCCCTTAAAAATCATAATATACTAAAGGTTCTCTAACATTTCAAATGTGTTAAGCTGATAAGTTTAACTGATAATGTAGTATCCTAATTAGATGTGTTTCATTAATATAGTTAAATTTGTGAGGAGAATATCGTTGTGTGCTTGATTTATCTTTGTTTGAGTATTTCTTTCCTTTAATGTACTCATTCCTCTAATGTGTCTCATTATCCCTGAGTCCTTCACCGACAACTAAACACTCATGATCTTTCTCCTTGCAGGAATTTGAGCCACAAATAAGGTCAATTTGAGCTCTCAAAGAAATGTATGACATGAACTTATTATCAAGCTTTGGAATTCCTTAAAAAGGTCAATTTATTCTCCAACTTATACTAAAAACTAAGTTACAAGACTTGGAGTATTTTAATGAATTTATTGCATTCTATAAACATGGTTGTATGCCTGTATATATTTATACAAATACTGTAATGTTGTGTTGGCGCATATAATATTCGCCTGGTGAAGAAATTCATTGCATTTATATGTTAATAACATTATTTCACGTATGTATATATTTATTATTTCATATTAGCTTCTTATTAATGCTCACTTAAAGATGTTTATTCTACTAATTATGTATTTTTCTGTTCTTTTTTTGTTTACAGCTTTGTTGGCAAAGTGACAAGGTACTCCTTTCTATCATACTACTTGCTCTATTCTTGTGAGTAGGATGGAATTATAATCTGTTTCCATCATTTATTGATATCATATCTTACCATGCTTCTATATATATATATCCCTTAGGCGCATGATAATCGTTTTGTTACTATGTAAGCTTTGGGACTACATGGAAAAAAGTATAATGGTGCTTATCTGGACCCTTATAGAGCATTTGGTCCGATGGAGAAAAGTATGCCAAAGACGTTGAAGAAGTGTCAATAGTTGCCATATAACATGGTTAGATTGTGGCGTTGATTTGAATAATTGCAGAAAAATAGTTTTGCTATGATGTTTATAGGAATGATTGGATTAAAATTTGTTTTGTCTTTGTTGTTATAAATGTTTTTTTTTTATATTAAACTTATGATATTCTTAAAATTTAGATCATGGTCCAACGTAACTAATAAAAGTTGCGGACTCGCTTTTGTATGAAATAAGTAAATGTGTTGAACATGATTACTAATGGCTCATAACTTTTTATGCATTCATTATTATTATCTTCATAGAATACATGTACGCCCATATTATTATTTGTGTACGTCCACTTAAAATTTAAAAAATAATATCGGGCGGGTTATGAAGCTAGTCTTATATATGGTAAATGTTAATATTATTGTTTTCATCCTTTAATTTGTTGATGTCATACTTTTCATACTTCTTGCATATTGAATCTACTCTCGTTATCAAATCAGCTACTACCATGAATAACTTTAGAAACCCTTAAGTCGTAAACATGTTTTATTTATCCGAAACACACGCTTTGTATTTCAAAAAACCCAAGCTTTGCATCAAAGGTCGAACCAGAATCACGATTTCGAAAGTATAATTATTTGCCGCTATACACCGTCACTTTGCATGGGTATATGTCTAGTAATATGAAATCATATAGTAATTTATATGAATATCTTTTTCCCATTGAATCATACTACTTCATTTATCTATAACTTAGACATACTCTCAAAACATTATCTATCTCACACTTTACATTCCATTCATTGATATAAATCAAAATGTTTGAATGAATGAAGCTTGCTAAATCTATTGTTGCATTGTAATGAAAGCTCATTTGTAACTTTCTCGGAGATACTCCTGTATAGGCCAATATGAAAAACCAAAGTGTAAGAGCCGAAATCAAGCTGAATAATCATTAGGATCATATTGAAACCAATAACATTCCATCCTTTAACGACCTAAATTTGAAAGGTTGCTACGCACTCTTGCTAACTAGCTAGTACGATATTCATGCAATGTTGTTGCGGTAACATTGAAGAAGCGGATGTTAGCGGCGACCAGCTAGCATTCAATGTTGTCATGTAAATTTTAACGGTTGTAGCAAACACCAAAGTTTTAATGTTCATATAAATAACTCATTATCTGTAACCTCAAGAAGACAGGTGATAACATACTCTTATTTCTTCCTATTTTGGTTTCATTCTTTTCTACTTTTATGAAGAATATATACTCTTATTTCTTCCTGTTTTGGTTTCAGGGAAAAGATGAGTAAAAGAATGAACTTACGCTGAAATGGAAGGACTTTGGAGCAAATTTGTGGAAATTATGGATTCTGCACTAACTACGGCGTAGAGATTCATCTACCTACGTCGTAGCAAGGCTTCACGAAGATTACGCCGTAGAAGCTCTCCTACTTACGGCGTAATGATGAATTTATGAAGACTACGACATAATCCAACAACAGGTTACGGCGTAAAAGTCCACTAAAGAACACTACGGAGTAGGCAACTTTCCAAGCTACGACGTAGGATCTCATTTGAGGCAGTAAAGAACTAACGGGGCCAAGGATGAAGCTACGGCGTAGCAACTTTATCTACTATGCCGTAGGAAGCTTATCATGAAGACTTTACGCCCTTATCACTTGTTCAAGTTATGACGTAACACAATTTGCAAAGGTTACGGTCTAGCAACCCTAATACGCTACGCTGTAACATAGTCGGGGACTATAAACACCAACCCTAATTCCGAGTTTTTCATATCACGTCCCATCTCCTCACCACAACAAGGTTGGGAGAAACTCAGGAAGGAGGGAGAACGAAGTTCTAGCCACATCCAAGTCAATTCCAAGGGAGGAATCACACACCGATCATAAGTGTTTTCATTCCTTTACTTTGTATTCGATTCATGTTTAGATTTGTATTAACTCACCATTGTTTTACTACAATTATGAACATGAGTAGCTAAACACCTTTTGGTGTTAGCCTAGTTATGAAATTGTTGTGTTATTGATTTAGGTGTTGTTTGTTTATTAAGAGATTGTGAGTCTGAATATGATTCGCACATCTGAATCTGAATATATGGTATATAAGTCTGAATCTAAATTAAATAATGATGTTTGTTTTTTAAATCTTTGAATGATTTAAACATAAAGCAGATTCATTATTATGAAAAAAACAAGGGTGTTTATACATGTAAAGGGCATTTGAATCATAAACTTGATATAGTTTAACAACAGTTACACATGTTTTGAAACAAAATTTAAAAAATAAATAAGACATTTGTTTATACCAACTGGTTATGCTGGAACTTTTATTTGAAAACAAGACTAGAAGCGCTGCCGGGGAGCTATTAGGATTTTATTTAAGTTTTTATTTTTATTTGTTACTATGTCAGGATACAAGACTAGAAGCGCTAGGCCTTGTTTGGCAACTCCTTATGATAATCCCGAGAGGCAGTTCCGAAAAAAAAGAAATAACACTCCTATTTCTATTCATAATCTTTTTTCTTTTTGTGACCTTTCAGACTCAGACACGTAAGTGAATGACGAAGTCGATATTGACTCAATGACTATGGAACAATACATGGACCGGAATAACGAAGAATATGATAGAGGGGTAAATTCGGAGCCTGAAATAGTAAAGTTTGAGATCAAGGGACAAATCATTGAGGAAGTACAAGATAGACAGTTTTCAGGAGAAAGTGATGATGAGGACGCACAAGAACATGTGGAAGAAGTTTTGTACATCGCAAGCACTTACGGGAGTGCCCATGTCTCCACATACAAGCTTATGCCCAAAAATTTTCCTATATCTCTCACCGGTCAAGCAAGGAAATGGTTTAATCGCTTATCTCGTGAATCAAAAGCAACATGGGAAAATTTACGAAGGGCATTTATCCAAAGATTCTGCCCACCTACTAAACTAGCAGATTCTTTAAGGGAAATCTACAGGTTTGTGTAAATTAGAGAAGAAACACTATACCAAGCATGGGAGCGGTACAACGAGCTCCTTTATAGATGTCCAACGCACGACCTCAACAACCAAATGAAGGTTTTTGTCTTCTATATAGGGCTTGATGAACATACTCGCAACATCCTTGACTCACAGAGACCCATCCCTGGGCTAACTCCAGAGAAAGCTTTCCAAGCTATACAAAGAACAACTGAACATGTCCATAAATGGCATCTGGAAACTGGATATGGACCCAAGGATAATTTCAAACATAAGGTAATGAAGACTTTAGCAAAAAATGATGGTGGGTACGCAGCTGAGTTTGAAAGAGCAAGGAAGGAAGGAAATGAAGCTGATAAGAACCGACATAGTGAAGAAGTTAAAAGCCTGGTAGGGAGAAGCAGAGATAACAATTTGGAGGAAACTGTGCATATGTACATTGCAGAATCCTTGAAAAGACAAGAGCGTGAAGAGGAAATGTTGAGAAATTTTGTTGAAAGCACGATTTCGTCTCTCAAAGCTCACGACATTGGAATCAGAAATCTTGAGTTAAAAATCGAGCAATGTACCAATGTAGTTAAAGAATGTCTGAAAAGGGATACTAACTCACATGTGGAACCATCACCGGAAGAAACCAAAGTAATAGCTGCCAAAGAAATCGAACCCAAGACATTCTCCGAGAAAGTCAAAATGAGGATGGAAAAGGAGCAACTATTGCTTGAGGAATTGGAGTCCCTTCCTATTAATGCACCTCTAGTCAAATCTATCAAAACCAAAACGCGTAATCTTAAACATTTGTAGGGATTTTTGGAGGCAAAAGATAAGCTAGAAGGGGTAAACTCGGTAAAACTTAATGAGAGATGCTCAACCATTCTCAGGAATGAGTTGCTACAAAAAGAGAAAGATCCAGGATGCTTCACTCTACCGTGTTTGATAGGTAATTTAAATATCAGTAATGCTTTGGCCGATTTAGGAGCTAGCATTAGTATTATGCCCTACTCTATGTTCACAAGACTTGGGGTTGGGAAATTAAAACCTATTAAAATGAATATTGAAATGGCCGACAAGTCTATGCAAACCCCGTTGGGGGTAGTTGAGAATGTTTTGGTAAAAATTGATAAATTTATTTTTCCGTTAGACTTTGTCATTTTGAATATTATTGAAGACAATAAGATTCCTATAATACTAGGAAGACCTATGTTGGCCACCGCGCATGCCAAAGTTGATGTATACGGCAAGAATCTAACCCTTGAGGTTGGAGGGGAGGAGATCACTTTTAATGCTAATAAATTAATAATTCCTCCCGAAAAGGGTAGTGTTTGTGTTGTTGACCATGTGCAGGACTGGGATGAGTTCGACTTAGATAAGTTTCTCGACGGGAAGAAATTCAAGGAGTTCCTCTTAGCAACAGTGACAGCTCCCCTATTGAAGACTTTGACGTTTTCATTGATTTTGAAGAAAGTGGTCACGGAATTGGAATGGATGATGGGACAGGACATCACGAAATTAACACTATGGATGTTATTCCACCTAGAATGGACGAGGAAGATGCTCTTGACCTACAAACGCAGCCTAGTCTTCGCGAAACAAGAATTAGAATACACCAGTCAAATCCGTACACATTGCAACTTACTTGCAAAATAGGGTTTGTCGATTTTCATCCTTTCGTTAATATTTGCTCCCCCATTAATCTTATGTCTAAGGAAAGTTATAATTAAATATTTAAAAAAGAGATTGAATACCTGGGAAACAACTTTCTTGGTGAAGTAAAAAATGTTAGCATATTTATAGGGACCTACTCCTTTTTTGTCAATTTTATGATCTTTGATGACGTAACCGAATTTGTGGAAAATGGTTTAGAAGAAATAATTCTAGGAAAACCATTCCAAGACTTGTCAGGAATCCAAATTGACACGTTAAATGGAGTAGTATGACTCTCGAATAATAATGATATCACCATTTTGAAGATGCCAAGAGTGCTTGAGAACTTTAAGCATTGGAATCGGAAGCAATTGAGTAGAGCCAAACCCCTTCTCGACATTAGCAATAAGGATAAAGAAAACGGATACAACTATCCTTATCAAAAGATTAAAGATTTTTACAAATGATGTTTGGATCTTTGTGATGCTTACAAGAGGGATGAGCGAGTCATTGATATGCTAGGACGCAAATACACTAGCATATATGAAATGACTAATGGACACTACTAACCGCAACAGTGAGTCTAACTTAAAGACTCGATAATAAACAAAAGTGCTCTTTCAGGAGATAACCAAATTATCCTTTTCCGTTTATTTTTCTCTTTCTTGTTGGTTTGGTATGTTTTGTACTAATATTTTGCAGGTACTCAAGGAAGCATTGCGATGGGGAACAAAATTTTGGACTTTTACTCCAAGAAATATTCTTCAGGGCCTTGCTACGGCGTAGCTCTTCCATTAACTACGCCGTAGCACCCTCCAGGTTTCATACTGGATTTATTCAGCAACTACGGTGTAGCACACCATTTAAGCTACGCCGTAGCTACCTTCTGAACCTTAAAAATGCTTTTTATTTTACAAAACATTCTTTAAACTTGTATTAGTTTTTAAATGAACTTTGTGGGTGTGTTCCCTGTAAACCCTCATGAGACTTCACTCGTCCACTTGGGACACCAAGTAGTTTAAAAGGCTTGTTGCATACGCTAAATGCAACCATGATTCCTACGAAAGTGAGTTAGATTTTTCTTTTTATTTTCTTTTTCTTTTTAGGTTTTATGCTTTTGGTAGTTGTGTAATTCCAGGGAATTGAAATTTGCTCATAAGGCGTAGTGAAGGCACGTTTCTCAACATGATCCTTCTATTTTCAAGACTGAATTTCACGGAAGTTCTCGTTCTAATTCTACTTTTCCTCCTAATTTTTTATTTTATGTACAAAAGGGACTTTGTACAACTCAAGTGGGGGGGGGGGGGGGGGGGTAGAATTATTTACTTGAACTTTGTTTTGCCCTTAATTTTTTAGTTTATTTTGAAAAATTGTGCCACTTTTAAAACTTTTGACATGTTTTTCCGAACCTAACTAAAATGGACCTTAGCCGAGCACATTAACCCTTAATTCCATGGTGAGGTTTAGCCTATTTCAGTTCCACCCTGTTTTACCCCAAATCCGCCAAAAATATGAGTGTGCCGGTAGTTTGTAAACTTTAGAACTTGGCTTTTACATCATTTTGAAACCGTGTACGAGTAGTGTATTGAGATTTCTTAATACATTTGGAAGAAACTTTTTAAGAAGGTAATATTTTATGATTATCACCCAAATAACCTTTATGTGTGTGTTTATCGATTAGTCACATCGACTATTCGACCCCCGTGTTAAAACCCTTTGTTGCACTCACCTTTAGTGCAAGATACCCCTAGATACACCCTTTTGAGCCTATCCTTTCGTTTCTTACCCATATTATTGTTTCGATACACCTATACACCTTAGCCTACCGTGTAGTCTTTGTTTATGATTGGGAAGTTGCCACTTGTTCTAATTTGAGGTCCAAGTCAAGAGATTCAAGAATCACACCTACGTTGATGACTCATCATTGAAGATCATGAGAAAACCCACTATTGTACATGTATTGTTTATCCCAAGTGGGGGGATATGTTATCGATATCAAAAAAAAAAAAAAAAAAAAAAAAAAAAAAAAAATTGTGAATTTCTGTATGTAGATATGTTTACTTTGGTACACCCTTGTATAGCACCATAATAAGAGCTTTGAAAGATTTAGTATCGAAGAGGCCACTTTGGTCATATTTGAAGAATGAAGTTGTTGGTTCTTAATCACCAACATGAAGACCAAGTGTGGTGACCCATCATGACGTCCTCTAATGGCACACACTTGTTACATGATCCAATTCTCGCATTTTGAAACTTGGACTTTGGATGAACGGCAAGTGGTAGCAACTCGGTTATAGACTAAGACTATTTGTTTTCTTTTTCATTTTACACCATTATTGTGCATCCCATGTCTTATCCTACCCTTTAGTTGTGAATCATGCTTAGGTGAGGGATTTGAGCAGTCATTGGTGTCTTGCCCGGCGTTCCGGTCATGTACCATTGCCTTTGTCGCCCTTGCCGTAGTATGTTAGTAACAACGCTACACCCAAATAGCCTTATATGTGTTAACCCAATATTTCCTTTAAGAATTGTTTTTACCTTAGCTCTAGTGGTAGAGATTTGTGTAACTGCCAAGCCTATGATAGAATACATTCTATGACTGTTCGTTGAGTGATCACCCCAAAATTAAAACTTAGATTAGGAGAGAGATGTGAGTGTTTGTTTCAATTTTGTGAGGTGTTCGGCTTTGATAAATTATAGCATAGGGATTTTTTAATTCATATTCTCCAGTTTCTTGGGGGATATCTTTTTGAAAATCATTCTTATAAGGTTTACTTGAGGGCAAGTAGAGTTCAAGTGGGGGGATATTTGATAACATCAAATTTACCCCCAATCTAAGTGTTAATTTCCCCCTTAAAATACTCATCTTTTCTACTTTTATGAAGAATATATACTCTTATTTCTTCCTATTTTGGTTTCAGGGTAAAGATGAGTAAAAGAACAAACTTACGCGGAAATGGAAGGACTTTGGAGCAAATTTGTAGAAATTATGGATTCTGCACTAACTACGGCGTAGAGATTCATCTACCTACGCCGTAGCAAGGCTTCACGAAGATTACGCCGTAGAAGCTCTCCTACTTACGGCGTAATGATGAATTTATGAAGACTACGACGTAACCCAACAACAGGTTATGGCGTAGAAGTCCACTAAAGAACACTACAAAGTAGGCAACTTTCCAAGCTACGATGTAGGATCTCATTTGAGGCAGTAAAGAACTAACGAGGCCAAGGAAGAAGCTACGGTGTAGCAACTTTATCTACTATGCCGTAGGAAGCTTATCATGAAGACTTTACGCCCGTAACACTTGATCAAGTTACGGTGTAACACAATTTGCAAAGGTTACGGCGTAGCAACCCTAATACGCTACGCCGTAACATAGTCGGGGCCTATAAATACCAACCCTAATTCCGAGTTTTTCATATCACTTCCCATCTCCTCACCATAGCAACGTTGGGAGAAACTCAGGAAGGAGGGAGAACGAAGTTCTAGCCACATCCAAGTCAATTCCAAGGGAGGAATCACACACCGATCATAAGTGTTTTCATTCCTTTACTTTGTATTCGATTCATGTTTAGATTTGTATTAGCTCAACATTGTTTTACTGCAATTATGAACGTGAGTGGCTAAACACCTTTTGGTGTTAGCCTAATTATGAAATTGTTAGGTTATTGATTTAGTTTTCCACACATCTATTATCTATTGTTTGTTTACTTTCATGGCGAGGCTTGGGACACTCTAGTTCCCGTAGTGATTAGTGTTGGTTGTTCTCTAGATACTTGTGGAATTAACCCTAGGAAGCAAGTCGCTAGGGATGTGACTTGGTGATAGCAATATCACCATACATGTGCGAATTAACCCTAAGACCACCTACCAGTGCTAGACACTTAACGGAGTTAGAGGGGTGTAAGATCTGACCATGCCACATTCGTTAGCCTTGTCCATGTTAGTAGAGACACTTAATGACTCTTATGTCTTCGTACCGATGAACCCAAGGCTTTACGATAGCTTTGGATAGGACAAGGTATAAGATAGATCTAGGCGAATTTGACCATCTGACCCGAAATGAATATCATATCCCTGAACGATATGATAGGATGCACCCATAGGAAAACTAATCATGATCATAACAAGAGTAGTAATTAGGTTAACACTACTTCTCTCTACTAATTTTCTTCTATTTATTTATTTGCATTGTTATTTACTTTTATTAGTTTATTAATCTTTCAATCATAAAACCCCCTTTTAAATGTGACACAACTTAGATAATTTTCGCACCTTAGCTCTTGAGACGACCTCGGCTTTACCATTTTACTATACCACACACGACCGGATACACTGTCCGTTAGTGCGTAAAAGGTAGACTTTAGGTAAACGAGACTTTATAAATATTAAAACGTGGTCAGTAAAACCTGCATCAACAGGCTTTGTTAGCATCACTGCATCAGTCCTACATGCTATTGTTAACAACTATTTAATCACTTTTTAATTAAAAAATCACGATATCCAAACAAAATCACCACAATTATTTATCACCTTTTTACCTGATGGTTCACTTTCTTCATTGGTTTCGCAAGCGAAAAAGTGGAGTTTTATGTTAGTCAAATTATTTATTTAAAAAAACACATTTACTTGACAATTTCAAAGTGTAGACAGTGAAACTATTAATCTACCACTACCTTCTATTCTTTCAATATTAGAGAGGACGGTGCAATGGTTTATGACACCGTTATAGGCCTTTTTTTTCCTTATGGCATAGCCAAACTGCACTGAGGATGTTGTCATAGTCATGTTATAGGGCACATGGCCATTCAGTTGGTGGGTTTTTTATTTTTTATTTATTTATTATTATTATTATTATTATTATTTTAGTGAGTGATGTATTTTTGGTGGTGTAGGAATTTTATTGTAGATGGTGTTTATGTTATAGTGGTGTGGTGTTATAGGGTATATGATGAAGTGGCGGTAGATAACACGCCCTATAACATCAACTGCACCCACCTCTATTATACTTTACATTTATATATTTTCCATCCATGACTACTTATAAGTTGAAAATTTAACTAAATAATCAATATTCATCTATTTCATATACAAAACATCTAACCACAATTTCATGATTATAATTATTTGTTGCTTTAGATTTTTGCTGCTATGCACAGGTACTCACCTATTATCAGGTACAGAACACTAACACGTAGCGACCATGTGCACTTAGAATAAAATAAACAGTAGTACAAACACAATTTTCAGAAACCGAATGCATTTAAGAAAAATTGAGGTTTATTTTGAACAAGAATTATTACGACACAAAAATTCATGGACGTCCGGGCTGGCTAAAAAAACTAAAGCTCTTGAGGTGTTAACATTTTTCTTTTTAAAATTTGAACACATAGGTGGTTAAAAGTGAAGGCGGTTGTTAACCATCAAGCTGTTTGTTTCAATATTTTCTTCATAACTTTTAAAATTATGCAGCTTTTGCCCTTGTAATTTGTAGTTCAAGTTTCTTAAATATTTTTAGTGGCTTAGAGATCCAGATTTATTATTCATTGTCCAAAACTTTAGTGTCGTTAAATGATTTGTGTGCGCGCGCGCTATGTTGTTTTCTATTCAATGATTATTCCATTTATTACAAAAGATTGTTTCTGTATGTGTCATTCTTATGTGAAAGTCTTCATACTAAAAGCACTAGGTATTGTTGAGACGGTTAACACGTTATTGGTATGCAAGCTCAGCGCATCATCACCTCCCAATAACACACCAATCAATCAAACACCCCTTCCTCATAACACACCATTAACATATTATTTGATCCCACAAAATACCTCACTAAAAATACCCACTCACTCACAATACCCACAAATAATAATAATAATAATAATAATAATAATAAATAATAAATAAATAAATAAATAAAGGGTAAATTGCAAAAATGGTCCTTAACGTTCCACAAAATTGCAAAAACGGGACCGAGACAAAAAGTAGCGCAAAAAAGACACCCACGTTCCACATTTTTGCAAAATCGCCACTGAGAGGCCTTTTCCGTTAGCTTCCGTTAGTTTTCCTCGTTAAGTAATATACACTCGTCTTTTTCCCCATTTGAATTTCTTTTTAATTTATATTTAACTTTAATAAAAAATGAAGAACATCAAGAGCAAAAACCCAGACATTCAAATCAAAACCCAGATCCAACAATATATAACTAACATTCTTTTCCTTAATCTCATAATCCATAATACTTTAAACTGATCATTTAATTCTCGAACAGGGTATATTTTCAAAGATAAGCATATACGCAAACAATCCCATCACAAAAACAGTTTGTCTTAGAACTGAGGACTGTATGCATAAAATGTACCCACATTCTTACAAATTTGTCATCATTTGATAGATAAATTCCAAATTGGTGACTGGGGTTAAGCTTGTTGACCAAGAGGTCAATACTTCTAGTGCAGATGAAGGGGACACGTTGCTATGTCCATTGAAAGGATTGGGCAAAGTTAACCATATAAAAAGTACTTTCATAACTGAAACAATTGGTGACTGCCCACCAAGCACTTTTTTGTGGATCGGAATCTTTTAAGAGAAGTTTACATACGAATGTGCATGTAATAATTCTACTTAGTAGCGACATGTTCATAATGCTGGGGACCTTGATATAGCAGACAGTCTAGTTGCATATCTTGGTCACTACAACTCACAGGAAGAGATCAAATATATAGGCGAGTCAGGTGGGTTGGGTCACGGGTCAAAATGGGCAAATTTTTATTCGAACCTGGCCGAATTTAAATATAAGTTAGAAAGTTGTATGCAACTATGCATTAAAAATACACTATAAACGTCTTTCGGCCTTTTTTTTTTTTTTTTTTTTTTTTTTTTTTTTTTTTTTTTGTTGTTGAACATAGACCAAATTGACCCATTATAATGTAGAGATCCAGATTGCCACCTTCACCGCTATACACAAAACCCATTAGTTAAAGCTTATTTCCTGGTAACAATGGTGCAATAAGTGCCTAAATATAATTCCATGTTAGTTTGCATCCGACCATGGGGATATCATAATTATAACCTTTACAAACATATACAATGTTTAAAGAGCAAGCAGAGTTAAAGAAGCCAAACCTTCAGTGGCAAACACATTTTATGACTAAATTACAGGTGAACTGGAGCAGCAGACGATATATAGCACATTATAGTTCAAAAAGTCATTCCATTTATATATCCATCTAGTTGAACTTGTAATACTATGGTTATTCTAGTTTCAAGTTTTAACGACATGAGAGACCGAGACAAAAATAACTGTATAGTTAATGTTGGGTTGTGTCTATCTTGTTTGTTTAAAAATAAAAGGCTGAACATGGTTATCGCTAGAATAAACCAAAGTCCATTCCCACTTGTATGCGTATGAACTTTGAGACCATGAAATACACCAAAGGCAATGGGTACGGCTATTGTGATATGCAGTTTCTGAAGTTTATCTTGTTAAATGCAAAGGTTCTAAAGATGCTAACAGTCGAGTGTAATACCAAGCTCACCCTATCCAAAGACAATAAAGAGTCGTTTCGTGCAAAATTGTTAAAGATTCAAAAGGCTTCAAGGAGTTGTGAGATTCAGTTAGTTGGGAGCTGGCCTGCGTAATGTGTTCTAGTTGTTCCGAGTGTCATGTAATTTGATTTTGTTTCTTCAATGTTATTGTTATTGTCTTTACAATCAGAAGATGTAGAATCGTCTCTGTTTTCTAGATTCCATTATACTAAATATAATTGACTAACTTTGTGTTGTTCAATTTGAGCCAACTTGTTAGTGCAAAGAATTTAGAGAATCTCCAATGTTAATGGCCTCCTGCTAAACAAATTATTTTAAATTCTTTCTGTATATAACTAAGTTATCTTATAAATGTGCCTGCTAACTAGATTGAGATAAACTATGATATCAATACATTTGAATATATGATATTTGTGATCATCGTGAACTTGAACCGATTTGAATTATATCTCTTCAAGTTTTAGAGTGAATATGTTGTTGAAAAGGCGAGCACACTCCCACAATTAATCTCTTTTTAGAATTTGTTCACAACGGGGTTATAGATGTCTGTGATATAAGCAGTGGATTATACCGTGAACATCTATGTACCCAAAGAACAACTTTCAAGACGCCTTTGGTTTCACCCTCATTGGCTGCTTACAAATGGAATGAATCACACAATTCAGTCCAAAGAAACTAAGAAACGCCGAGAGGATTCAGTTGTGGGTTGATGATGGTGGTGGTGGTGGTTGTGGCCGTCGGTAAGTGGGGTTAATGATGGTGGCGGGTAGAGGTGTGATGGTAATAGTCAAACGAGAACCTTGACGGTGAGGATGAAGTGATGTGATGATGTAATGGTGGTAGCACTATGTTTGACGTTGCGTGATGAAGATGATGAGTAAACAATTCAGTTAGGCTTTTAAAAAAAGAAAAAGAAAAAAGTGATAATTAAAGCAGTGAAATGACGATAATACCCTCGGTGACAAGGCACTTAACGATGAAACTAACGGAAAAGGCCTCTCAGTGGCGATTTTGCGAAAATGTGGAACGTTGGTGTCTTTTTTGCACTACTTTTTGTCTCGGTCCCGTTTTTGCAATTTCGTGAAACGTTAAGGACCATTTTTGCAATTTACCCATAAATAAAATAAAAACACCACAAATGGCGTAAGCCATTTCACTAGCTCAATTCCCATAAGTTTGACATTTTGCCAGGTATGGCATTTGGCACGCCAATGGTTGGTTTTGGGTGCATTTGGCACGTTAATGTGCACGATACCGAGTGCTTTAAGAGTGGTGGGTGTCATAACATGTTATTCGTCTACTTTGATATGTTAACTCAGCGCCAATCCGCTTTTGTATCAACTCCCTCCCGTGTAAATGATTACCGTCCAATCTCATGTTGTAATGTGATTTATAAATGCATAAGTAAAATCATTACTAACCGAATCAAGGATGGATTAGATGATATTGTTAGTGATAACCAATCCGCTTTTGTGCCGGGAAGATCTATCTCAGACAATATTTTACTTGCTCAGGAAATTATGCATAATTATCATGTGAATCGTGGGCCTCCTAGATGTGCTTTCAAGATTGATATTCAAAAGGCGTATGATACGGTTAATTGGAAGTTTTTGGAGGATATTTTGTTGGCTTTTGGTTTTCATTCGGATATGGTTAAATGGATAATGGCGTGCGTGACTAGCACCTCATTCTCCATCAAAATAAATGGTGATTTGCACGGGTATTTTCGCGGGAAACGGGGGCTTCGTCAAGGCGATCCTATGTCACCCTACTTGTTTACCTCGTAATGGAAATCCTCACTCTTATTCTAAAGCGTAAAGTGAGACAGGAAGGAGAGTTCACGTATCATCACAAATGCAGCAAGCTTAGAATTATTAATATTTGTTTTGCGGATGATTTACTAATGTTTTCTCGTGGTGATGTGCAATCGGCTAGGGTTTTAATGGACGCTTTGGAAGAGTTTAAAGGTGTGTCGGGTCTTGTTCCAAGTATTCCTAAGAGCACCATCTTTATGTGTAATGTTCTAGAACAGGAAAAAGCCTCTATCTTGCAACTTATGCCTTTTGAGCGTGGTTCTCTTCCTGTCAAGTACTTGGGTGTTCCTCTCATTTCTTCAAGACTTTTATACAAGGACTGTAAAATCCTTGTCGAGCGGGTTCGTAAAAGAATATGTGATTGGAAGAACAAATGGTTATCTTTTGCAGGGCGGTTACAACTTGTGCAATCGGTTCTGTCATCTATGCATCTCTATTGGGCATCCATTTTCATCCTTCCAGCAGGTATTATCAATGATATCGAGCAACTTTTGAATGGTTTTTATGGTGTCAAGGTGATATGAAACGTGGGAAAGCGAAGGTTGCTTGGGAGGATGTGTGTATGCCGAAATGTGAGGGTGGGCTTGGGATTAGAAAGGTTAATACGTTCAATATTGCTTTGATGTCATCTCATATCTGGAAGCTCATAACGCACAAAGAGTCCACGTGGGTAAGATGGATCCATGCTTACAAACTTAAAAATCGTAGCTTTTGGGATGTTCTTCTAGTTTCTAATGTGAGTTGGGGGTGGCGCAAGATTCTACAAATGCGAAACCTTATTAGGCCACATGTGTGGTATAAACTTGGGAATGGACGTAAAACTTCTGTTTGGTTTGACACATGGAATGCTCATTGTCCATTGATGAACCATTTGACGCATAGAGCAATCAGTAATGCTGGTTATGAAAAGTCAGAAACCGTAGCTGATGTTGTAGTCGATGGAGCATGGACGTGGCCTAGTTCCTGGTATACGTTGTTTCCAGCACTTTGTCAAATTAATGTTCCTGTGTTACAGCAAGACCAGGTTGACGAGCTTCAATGGAAGCTACATGATGGTTCATACACTTCTTTTGCGGTTAAGCATGTTTGGCATTCTGTTCGTGTTCACGGGAATGAAGTCGATTGGTTTCATCTTGTGTGGTCGACGTATTCTATCCCAAGGCATGCGATACACATGTGGCTTGTTATGAAGAAACGCCTTCTTACGCAAGATAGAATGAGGCAATGGAATGTTGGGGGTGATATTGATCTAAGTTCGTTGCGCTGTCTTTTATGTAAAGTGCAACCCCGATTCTCATGAACATCTGTTCTTCGAGTGCACTTTCTCTTCGCAAGTTTGGAATCACGTTCTGAGCATGGCTGATATGAGTTTCATCTCTACCAAGTGGAGTGGCATTATGGCGTGGATACTTCCTATTGCTAAACAAAACAAGGTTACAACCATTGTTGGCCGTCTCATCATGGCTGCTTCTTCTTATTTTGTGTGGCAGGAGCGTAACAACAGATTACATGGGAAAGGAGATAGGCACCCAAACCAAGTATCGAAGATTGTTATTGATACGGTTCGGTTAAAATTGGCTACCATTCAGTTCGAGAAGAGTGTTAAAGTGGAGCACATGAGAAGAATTTGGAAGATAACAAGTAATGACGTTGATGGTGATTAATGCGTTTTGCTTATTAGGAGGATTACGAAATGCATTGTTTTTTCTTGTTGTGTCCTCTAGGAGTGTTTGTTATGTGGTTGTTATGTTTTGAGCATGTTCAAAGCATATAGATTTTAGGTCTAGGGGTGGCTCATTACCCCCTCTTGTGTACCTAAACATTTTTTATTTTTTAATATATTCACCGGGTATAATCCCTTTACCCAAAAAAAAAAAAAAAAAAAAAAAAAAAAAAAAAAAAAAAAAACCTCAGCGCCACATCATCCCCCTCTCAATAACACACAAATAACTAAAACATCTCATCTATAACATACCAATAACATGTTATTGGTACCATTTTTTTTGTCATTTTATTTATTTAAAAACAAACATATTTTATTAAACATAAATTAAAATTACACTACATAAAATAAAACTCGCCATTTAAGTTGAGCCAAAATATTTTGCTCAGATCGCGTTTTTGATTTTACGCGCTACATCTTCCGGCCGCATCCCTTTAGTATCAACACCAAGAAACCTCGATTCTTCCGCTTTTGTCCAATCATGAGTTATGACGACAGTTTTCTTTGGTTTCGATTTTTTCCCTGAAGAAGAAGACGATAGTAACATATATTGTTGGTGTTTTGTTGTGACATTTTTGTTTTAAAAAAATGTGTGCGTTAAAGTGTGTATTTATAGTGGGTAATGAAATTTGAATTTTTAATTATAACAAGTACCCGATTTATACAACAAATACATTTTATTAAACACATTTCATTCAGGTAGTTCATAAAAAACAATACATAGTTTAATCTGTTTTATAATCATCAGATTCCACCACCCCAAATTCGACCATGAATAAATCATCCTCTTCTTTTTCTTTCCTAATTTTCTCTTCCCACTCTTTCTGAAACCTTACTTCTTTTTCTAACGTTTAATTTAATACATCTTCATCTCACATAAGTTGATATAGTTGTTTCTCAGTAAATCCGTGCTCATCAACTGGTTCCTCTAATGGAAATGAAGAATTGGGAGACATGGGTTGGTGTGTATGTTGTTGTGATGACGAACCACCCATAGTGTTTTCCTTATGCATCCAACGGATTTTGTTACTGATATTATCTTGTATTTGTGACACACTTCTCCCCAATGTTTTCTTAATCTTTCCAACCTTCTTCGTCCAAAAATTTGTCAATAACAACACATCTTTCTGGCGAGATGCCTTTGCAATTCGTGTATTATTTCCTCAGATCCTCTTTCGAGGTTCTTGCGTTGCTAAACATCTCGGCTAACTCGATAACTTTTTCCTGACGAATGTAATCGTCGTCAATCAGTTTCTGAACACCATCATTGATTTCTTTGATATTGTGTGGGAAATTACAAGCCATGGTTTTTGGAAAGAAAATAATATAAAACCTGAAAGAGTAGATGAAAATTATGAAAAAATGTATTCAAATTGTGATTTGGGTTAAATGTGTGGAATTTGTTTAGTTAAAAGTGAGTATTTATAGGTGAAAAGGGGTACGTTGCATTTTTTTTCAAATTTGATTTAAAAAAAAAAAGGGGGTAACTTTTTCCAAATGGGGTAAGCCATTTTGTTGGCGGAGGTGCCGATGGCGCGTTGGGTGGTGCCATTGGTCCAAATAGATGCGTTTGGCGTGTTGATCGTCCCCGTACTGTGCTCCCTAAACTAGAGTTATTGTTTCTGAACGCGTCATTCTTATGTGAAAGTCTTCATACTAAACTAGAGTGTAGACTATCAACTACCATGTGGTCTAGTGGTGAGTGCTTAACTTGTTAAGTGAGCCACAGAGAGAGTAGTACCGGATGGGTGACCATCCGGGAAGTCCTCTTTGACCACAGGGTTTGTTGATACTAGGCAATGAAGAGAAGACCCTGTAAGCCATTAGCGGCGTAGGTTCGAATTTGAGCCGGCCCCGGTTTTCATCCGGCCGTTTCTCCAGCGAATTATAATCGTGTGGAGGCGGTACGGTTTCCGGGCGGACGCCGTTAATAATCCCCACTGCTCCAGCGTGGACCCGGTTAAGACAACATAGTCTGGGTATGTGGTGGATGAGGGTCTCCCTTGGGGTAGGTGCGACTCTTCTCCAAAAAATGAAAGTCACCATTCAAAAAAAAAAAAAAAAACTATAGTAGACTAGCGGACGCCGTTAATAATCCCCACTGCTCCAGCGTGGACCCGGTTAAGACAACATAGTCTGGGTATGTGGTGGATGAGGGCCTCCCTTGGGGTAGGTGCGACTCTTCTCCAAAAAATGAAAGTCACCATTCAAAAAAAAAAAAAAAAAACTATAGTAGACTAGCAGAGAGGTTTAATTGGCCATTTTATTTATGTATCAAAATTTGAAAATGAACTAATTTGTACGGTAGAAGATAAATATTTTTGAGATGGACACTAAAATAATGCACGTTTTTAGTCTGCGATAGTTGCCTCATTTTGACTTAACATGTCAAAACACTCGGCTTTGATTTTATGATTCTTTTATTTATTGATTATCAAAATAATGTTGCTGCTCTTTAAAGGGAAAAAAAGCAAGGTGATTTCTTTTTTACTTTATGGGGAAAGATAATGGAACCCACTAATTTAATATTATTATTTTGTTAAAAGAGACTCACTTTTTTCACTAATGGGTCTATAGCAAAAAATTTAAGCCCTTTCTCAAAAAGATGTTCATATAGGTGTGGGATCCACACATTCTTTTAGCTTAAAAAAAAAAAGAAAAAAAAAGGCCACAATTTATAAAAAGAATTATAGTTTTGAGTCGAGTAACAAATGTTTAATCCGGTGTGAAAGTCTAAAACATAACCGCATCAATGAGTTCTCGTAAAAGGAACAATAACGCATGGTAAATCTATTATACATTAGCGCTCATCAATGTGTAGTTACTAGTTGGACAATTTCCTTTCTGTGATCAACGAGCTAGTAAATCTAGAATGAGAGTGAGTTTACACTACTATACGTATCAATTGATCCCACTTAGATCTAGAAAAATAAAGAGTAATTGACTTGGAATTCAAGATCAATTACAATTCCACAAACTTTAAGGCTATTGAGTGCCCCAGTAAGGGCGATCTACACTACAAAAAACATACCCCACAAAAATACCTTTTCTACACACACGCGTGCGTGCGCGCACACACACAAAAAAGCAAAGCAAATGGTAAACTCGATCGTGTGGACGACCAAGTAGGGGAAATTTCGTGTGGCGATCGAATGCCCACAGCAAGGCGATCGAGTGTGTGTGTTTTTACCAAGAAGAACATTTGCACTTTCCTTTAACAAAACAAAGGAGCAGCTGTAGTTTGCAAAACTAAAAAGGAATATTAAAATGGAATATGCACGTTTATGATTGCGGAAAAAAGAACTGATAAAATAAAGAACTATTCCTTTTGTAACAATAGATAAAAAATAAATAAATAAATAAATAAAATAAATAAATAAAAATAAATAAATAAATAAAATAAAAAATTGACCTCAGATTCAACATAGTTGAAGAAACAAATACAGTTAAACATGTAGTTACAACAGTTTATCTCACGTGATTGCGGATTTTACATCCCAGCGGAACCAAAGATAAACATACTATGTACATCTAAAGTAATTTCTGATACATATTCAAAAAAAGTGCCGCAAAAACCAATGGTAGAATCAACCAATTGAAATGATTTGGAGCTTGATTGTCAAAGCAAGTTGAGACCACATTTGTGCTTATTGTTAAACACTGCCTAGTTTATTGCCATCTATATTTGCCAAATTGCACAAGCACCTATTAGCCTCCAAAACCTTTTGCAAGTACCTTCATTCCTTCATTGCAGTCCACAAAGGAAGCTAGCTAAGGGGCGGCATCACCCAAATGACCTTCTATCATAGGAACAAGCAGCCCCACAATATGCCCAAGAACAATGCAACATGATCGCCCTCCACTGATATTATTTGCCAGCTCACCATTCACGACTAATATACACATGGTAAACAAAAGTAACATCATTGACAACTTGATAAGTTTTACTGTATACTTTTATCTAATTGAGTAATTTTTTTAGAGTGCTAGATTTCAGATCAGTATTTATATAATCATAAACACATGTATATGCACTTCACACCTTTAAATTTTGAATAGTCGAATCCAAGTATCAGCATATCACATACTTGTCTCCTAGTTCCACTTGCTTTATAGAAGCAAACCAACCAATAATATGGCATTAAAGCTTCTTACTCGATTGAGGGTGAGCCATAGTGCACCACTGCTTGTAGCCTTGTAGGCTTTCAGAAGGTCAAAATTCCAAATTTCCTGCACGTTACAAATAGACCGGTTTCTAACTCAAACAGTTGACGTCCAGATCATCAAAAGATTTACATATACTATACTACGATCCAGCTAACCCCACAAACTTTCCCATTTCCTACATCATTTAATTCATCTCTGATGTTTTTCACATCATCCCACCTCCCATTTCCAGCATGTAAGTTAGAAAGCATAATTTTGTAAGTGCTTCTGTCCGGATTTTTGTCAAGCAGTCGCTGAGCTACAACTTCCGCAAGATTTGAATTATTATGGACATCGCAGCAAGAAAGAAGGGCACCCAATATGCTAGAATCCACATCATCTCCCAAAGAATCAATAAGATTATAAGCCTCGTCCAACTCGCCAGCCATACCAAGAAGTTTCACATAGTGAACATAATGCTCGGTTTTTGGCGAAATCCCAAAATCAACATTCATTCTTCTGAAAATATCACGACCTTCTTTGATAAGACCACCATGGGAGCAAGCAGATAACAGAGCAGAAAAAGTAGATTCATCGGGTTTCAAACCTCTTTCAAGAACCTCGTTAAACACTTCAAAAGCTTGAGATGGAAGTCCATACAAACCGAGACTTGAGATCACCGAATTGTATGAAATAATGTTTCTCTTAGGCATATGATCGAAAATTTTGATCCCTAAATCCAGGAAACCACACTTTGAATACATGTCTATTAAAGCAGACGACACCATGATGTCTGAATCTAAGTCATGGCGGATGGCATATGCATGTATTTCAGCACCTGTTGCCAAATTTACTAACTGTGCAGTAACAGCCAGTGAACTAGCAAGAAGTACAGAATCTGACTTTCTACCTCCAATGTTCATTTTTCTGAAAAAATTTAATGCTCTATGATATTCTTTAGACTGTAAAAAACCGGATATTAATGCAGACCATGTTACTAAATCAGGCTGCGATAAACTATCAAATACTTTATACGCTGAACTCATACAGCTACATCTCGAATACATACTAACAAGAACACTACTTATATGTGCATTAGAATCAAATCCACTTCTAAAACAATAACCATGAATTCCTTGACCAATCTCCAGCAAGCTAGAACACGTCAAACCGGACAATAACCCAACAACAGTATATCCATCCGCCTGAATCCCCATTCTTCTCATCACAATAAACAAATGCATCCCCTTATCCCAATCCCCGCAACATCCATAACCAGAAATCATCGTATTGTACAAAACCAAGTCTCGTGTCTCTAGCCTATCAAACACCATTCTCGCCTCATCAACGAAGCCTGCCTTAGAATAACCCGACACAAGTGCACTACCACAAATGGAATCAAACCCAAAATCATTAACAATCACTAGCCCATGCACTAGCCTAACCCCATCTAAATCAAATCTTTCTGCACACGCGCGTAAAACACAAGCATAAGTAAAACCATCAGGCTTCGTTTCAGAAGCAATCATTTCCTTAAACAACCTAAACGTTTCACGAAAACAATGTCTTTGCGCGTAAGCTCTGATAATGGAGTTCCATAAATACACAGTTCTGTTGGGCATTTCATCAAACACTTTACGCGCAGAAGTAATGTCATTATTTATCGCGTAGAATCTAACGATTTTCGTGGCGTAAAACGGGTCACGTAAAATGGGAATTTTGATCAGTAAAGCATGGAATGATTTGGTTCTTAACAGGGTTTGATTTAGCTTTGAGAGTTCAGTCACTAGTGACTTAAAGTTGACAAACATTTTTTTTTTTTTTTTTTTTTTCAAATGCTGCTAAACATGTAACATTACATTAAAAACCTATTGAATTATCGCAGGATCGTAAAGACAATGTAAAAACAATTTTTTTTTTTTTTTTTATTAAAAGAAGTGATAAATAGTGATTTTGGAATCTATACTACCTATAAAGCAAAAATGGTCAAAGGTGAAAGTGGAAAAGTAAAGAAAAGTGAAATGTTGAAAAATGTATATAAAGAAATTATGAAATGTAATTAATACTCTTATTAAAACACATCATTACTTAAAAGTACAATGATTTATACACATTGTACAACCAATTAAAACAATTAATACAAATCACAAATCGGGTTGACTCGGGACGCTTCAAACCCAACGGGTTGAACCGGTTTAATTTGACCCATTTTCGACCCAACCTAGCAAGTTGACCCGGTTTAAATCGACCAAATTTTTGACCGGAACGGTTTAACCGGTTGAACCACCCGGGTCGAACCGGGTTTCAAAACATATCTAGCAAATTAAATACAACTAATTAAAAAAATTAATACAAATCACAAACCGGGTTGACTCGGGACGCTTCAAACCAACGGGTTGAACCGGTTTAATTTGACCCGTTTTCGACCCAACCTAGCAAGTTGACCCGGTTTAAATCGACCAAATTTTTGACCGGAACGGTTTAACCGGTTGAACCACCCGGGTCGAACCGGGTTTCAAAACATATCTAGCAAATTAAATACAACTAATTAAAAAAATTAATACAAATCACAAACCGGGTTGACTCGGGACGCTTCAAACCCAACGGGTTGAACCGGTTTAATTTGACCCGTTTTCGACCCAACCTAGCAAGTTGACCCGGTTTAAATCGACCAAATTTTTGACCGGAACGGTTTAACCGGTTGAACCACCCGGGTCGAACCGGGTTTCAAAACATATCTACCAAATTAAATATAACAAATTAAAACAATTAATACAGTTCACAAACCGGGTTGACCCGGGAAGCTTCAAACCCGAAGGGTTGAACCGGTTTAATTTGACCCGTTTTCGACCCAACCTAGCAAGTTGACCCGGTTTAAATCGACCAATTTTTCGACCGGAACGGTTCAACCGGTTGAACCACCCGGGTCGAACCGGGTTTCAAAACATTATGTTTAATTCCCAAATCTTCAAACTTTTATTATTTTTCATTTATAACCTATAAACATTTTTTTATCAATAAACTATTTTTCGCTATAATATCCCGTTGCTATGCACGGGTACTCGTCTAGTAAAAAGTGATGAGTGTTACAGTTGTGATTTCGATATTTGCCACATAACTTCTGCTGCGATACAATTCTTACCCTCATTGTTTAATATTTGGGAAAATGATTGTCATGCCTAATAACATGCCTAAGAAAAGATGATTACAAGTGGCAAAATCAAAAGTTAAAATTTAAAGAGAGAAAATGCATGAGTGATATGTTATAATGTTAATGGATTAGGTATAAATTTAGGCATGTCTATTAGGTCTATGTATCGTTGCTCTAATATTTTACAGTTATTAATTATTTTGAATAGGTTGTTATCATATGAATTTGATTTTTATTGTTTTTGTTGAGTTTTTCTAACGACAACCTTTAGAGTTGTAATTGATCTGATCATTTTTACTACAATTAGTTGTAAGAAACTAATTCACCTAATGAGAATGAAGTGTTTGCTGTGTGTATCCAGATTTTTAGGGATTTCATCCATTTTTATTAGAAATGTCATCCAATAAGAATTATTTATTAGTTCACATGTAATAAAATCAAACTTTTAACAACAACCTTTAAGTTTGCCATTAGCAAAACCCTTTTTTGTTTTTACACGAATCCTGAAAATAAGTTATTTTGACCTTGGATGAAATGTTTACGTGCAGAAACCACAATCTCGCCCACCTTAGAAAATGGGTTAACCCTCTTAGTAGAAGAGGTAGATGGAGCAAAAGAAATACTAACCTTATGAGACCTATACTGCTCCTTCTCGTTCATATCACTCACAAAAGGATCTTGTGGTGCATTTAGTCTTTAACGACTCATCCTCATTAACTTCCATTGTACGACCAGAAACCACATCCTTGCTGGTGTCATTAGTTTCTTAACACGTTCGACGAATCAGCAAATCTGTTTAGTGGTGGTCATGAGTGTGAAGATGAGTTTGATGACTATGATGATTATTCGAAGCAAATTTATGATCTTCCAGGGAATTTGGATGTTCTTAATGCCATGTATGGCTTTAGGGCCCGTTTGGTTCACTACATTTGGCTTGGTTTTCATCGAGAAAAGTGAAATCCAACGTTTGGTGATAAAGTAAGGTTTTAAATTTGGCTCTGACTCCTTAATAATCTGCATCTTCAAATCCTGGCATCAATGTATGGTTTAGCCTACAATATTCTTTCTTGGTGGGCCAATCCTTTTTCTCAACCATACAATTTTTTTTATAAGTATTTCCTGGCCCCTTTTCCCCACTACCGGTATATTTTAAATTTTTAAATACTTTAATTAAATAAAGTTTTTAATATATTTAATATATAATATATAATTAAATATTATTTTCTCTCTCTTCCCTTAAATCCAAATCCTAATCCTAATCTACAACTTTTCCATCAACCCCAAATCCTAATCTAAACCCATCTACAAACCAAACGGGCCCTTAATCTCCATGGTCGTAAGAAGTAGTTTTCATTTTTGTCAGAGTCTTTTGTTATCATGTGGTTAGTGGTTTGTTTTCTTGTTTAGAAGATAAGAAGTATCTTGTTATGTAACCTTTTTGCCTATATAACGGGCTGAGATATGGGATTCACCCATATCCGTTGTACTTAAATGCTTTTTGGAGTAATATATTTACCAAGTCGTTGACCTTTTACCAAAAAAAAAAAAAGTTTACGTGCATATATTAACAAGTTTTTTTATTGATAGTAAGATGGTTAGAGTAGGATTGTCTTCCTTTAGGTTTATTTAGATTACTACCGACCATCATCTCTTTATTGATATTACATCGCAGTATATAGCGCATGCACCCCACTAATTCTACAAACTACATTACCGGTCATATTCATAACAACTCAACAAAATGCGCCCGCCACTATTTTTCTACAGATAAAAAGGGGTAAAATTTTGCACAATAAAACTTCCAAGGGCACAATCCGAAATTCACCAAATTTACAAAACACATAAACGGCGGGCTCCACACCAAAATTTGAGAGCGCACACAATTTTCAAAAAAAAAATCCCAAAAACACACACACACACACACACTAAAAACACACACACAAACCAAAATCAGGTGAAAAAATGGGTGAAATTCAAATGATTTGCAACAAAGAAATAGAAATCCAACAACAAAGAATGGAAACCGTTGTTCAATCATTTACTAAATCCATGCATTTAATCAGATCCCAAGCTAATGAAACTGTAACTAATCAAGGTACTTTTTTTTTGGTTACTTAATTAACCTTAATTTAATCGAAAGATATAAAAGGTTCAACCTTTTTTTTTTTTTTTTTTTTTTTTTTTAAAAGGCAAAAGGTTCAACCTTTATTTATAATTTTATATAATGTATGTAATTTGATGCAAGATTTATATAAAAAAAACTAGGGTTTATTACTTTATTTGTTGTTTTTTTGGGGGTTTTGTTGTTTGTAAGTTTACGAGTTACGCGATTGTGAAATGTTGCGTGTAATCGATTTATTTGAGTTGATGTGGTGGTTGTTGTTTTTGTTGTTGCAGAGAAGATAGGGAGGATGAAACTGGAGTTGCGAGGGGCGGAGGAGGATTTGGTGAAGGCGCTTTCTGGTATTCTTTCGTTTATTGTAACTGTTTTATGGTTTTATGTTTTAGATATGGGTGTTAGATGATTTAGGGTATGTTTGGCAAGGAGTTTATAAGAGCGTTTAGCGTTTAGACTTGAAAGCTCGTTTGGCAAAGAGAGCGTTTAACGTTGTGTTTTAAGTAAGAGCGTTTAAAGTAGGTGCATTTATGTAATTCTGCTTTGATTGCGATGGACTAGTTATATAAATTGCAGGTTGAAAGTGCTTGTAAATTTAAATTTCATTTACGTCCTGAGACAGTCATTAATCCCTTAACTTTTTTATATACTTTTATCATCTACATGGCTATCTGCAATACCTTAACAACCATTATATTCTCCTACAAATTCAGCCCTTTTGTCAACTCTAAATGGACAAAACATATCTGGAGTGTAGCAAATGTATTAGTATGTCATTGGGATTTGGAATGCTTAGTGGGTGTTTGAATCAACTTATTTGGACTGCTTATGGGCTTATTTGATTCTGGAAAAGTCAAATAAGCTCACGTTTTATAGTTTATGAGCTTTAGCTTATGGCGTGTGTAAGTTATTGAGCTCTAGTGGATAAGCTCGTAAGCTCTGTAAATGAGCTTATTGAATATTGACTTCTCTAAAATCAAATAAGCTAATAACCTACTAAATAAGCTAATCCAAACACCCCCTTAGTTTCAGAACGGATGGAGAGTATAAACAGTGGTTTTCAAGTCTTTTAGAACAGCTTTTATCTTTTTACTTTCACCAACATGAGGAATGACTTGTACCCCCTAATATGCTAAGTTCATTAACATTTTACTCTAATTTATACATGTTTCTATTTGCTAATGGATGTGTAGTGAAGACACGAAAAGAGGCAAAAAAGATGGCTATTGCAGATTCCATTTCTGCTACAAAAGCTAGGGCCGAAGAACTCAAGAAAATTGTGGCTGACCAAAGGAGTAGAAAGGATGAATATGCAGAAATCATATCATACCAGTCTGAAGGTATTGCGTTTGTACTTGTACTCTTTACTGCTGAGACTTGATATTCTTCATTTACTACAAAAGTTCCTACATTGTTTCTGGTTTTTGTTTTGCTTTATATGTAGTTGATATTACAATTTACTCATTACGACTAACTATTTTAGCTAATAAGTATGCAATATTATTAATCAAACTCTTCTGTTTTATTTTCGCTTATTAAAAGTTCTAAAAGAATCTGAGGAAAAGCACAAGCAGGATGCTGAATGTAGAGAAGAAATAGAGGAGGCTATTTTATGGTACAATAGGGTGCTTGGCTTCAGAATCGAAAGGGGACGTGGTACATAACTTACTTGATATGATCAAAGTTTATTGCATTTGTAGAATCTATCTTACTTTTTACATTATTCTTTCAGGAATAAAGTTCATATTCACCAACATACACCCAAAGAATCTAAATGAAGAGTATTCCTTTACTATTCGTCTTGAAAAAGATATTTATTCTTGTAAGTACTACACGTGTGATCTCATTTGCTTACTTTTTAGCTTTAGTGAAAGTTATATTGGGAAGGGCTCTAATTCTTTGCTTCTGCTGTGTTCAGTGCTTGATTGTCACCCACAAGTGAGTGAGGCAAAAAAAATGATCGAAGAACTAAATATTACTAATGGCTTGTATAATTTTGTCAGAACTATGAGAGCCAAATTTCAAGAGGTTGCAGCTGGAGGTAATGGCTCGATCTCTGACACTTCTTACTTTTACACTGTCACTATAGTATATAAAATTTTGGAGTAGGTGGTGGCAAAATGGGCGGGTGGGGTAACATGTAATGAATGTTATATATGCAACGAGTCAAAATGGATCTAGTCTGGTTTACATTATACATGTTTATTCAGAAAGTTTTGAACTATATTATATATAATTGGTGTGTAATAAATTAGTATAAACTAATACAGTAATATTATTTCCTAATAAAGTGATTTAAGATAAGTAAGGCACTAGAAAATAGAAATAGACTTTTGGTCACTTCCAAGTTCCAGCCCATATGACCTGTTTTTTTTTAAACTAATCAATTTTGGGTCAAAGTTGCCATCTTTTTTTAGAGCATGGTTCCTTATGGAATGCTTGAAACTGTCACGATTGTTTTTGCAGAAAAAATACTTGAAATTGCTTCTCATCCTCAAGAAACTACTATCATAACCATGTCAGCCCCACTCTCTTCAGTATCCACCGAGAGTGGAAATGGATCCCCTGCAACGGTTGATCGCTCCAGACAAGGCAAACGAGCCAGGAAACCTAAAAATGTTCAAGGGGTACAATCATCAATTCTGTCACCTGTATCTGCTTCCTCTGTACGGAAATCCCCCCGCTTTAAGGTACAGTTACTATATAGAGACCAGTAATTTTATACCTAGTGGAGATGTTCAGTTTATATGTTTACCTATCTGTCAAATATCAAAAGTGTTTTCAAATAAAGACATTATAGTTATGTTATGGACCTATAATACTGGAAGTATTAGTTTATTTGTAATGATAATATTGGTTAATTGGGTTAGGAAATAGGCAAATAAATACACATTGGGCAACTTTCGACGTTCCTCTTGTTTGTATTTTTTTTACCAGCTTGACCCTTTAGCGATAAAACATAACCCCAATTGACCCATATTATTTTTTCTTGTTTATGAGTTGAAATTGCCATATCTTATTTTAACTGATCAAAAGTTATTTTATTTTAATTATATTTTTTGGCAGGCAAAGAAATGAAGATGGAGGTTGCTGAATCATCACTCTTAGACTTGCTTCTTGTTTTGTGTATTTGTTTAGAAATATTTTCTAAACTCATTTAGTACTTGTAATTTGCAGCAAACTATATTGTTTGCTTGTAATTAAGAATATTTTTTGAGTAGTTGGCAAATGCAATCTCAAGTGATCAAGCTCATTGGATGTGTGCGAAGACACTCAGAGCTGAACTCTACTTGTTTCAAATGATGCCATTTTGTAAACAGGTGTTATCTATATGATAGCAATGTTTTGCTTTCGCCTGGCTGTTTCTGCAAACTGCAGTGCTCAATTTGTTGACTTTGTCTAATAGGAGAAAATGGCGAACAGTCATTCCTCGTCGGGCTATTTGGCGTCTCCCTAACAAGGCATGTTTGTGCAAACTGCAGTGTTCATTTACTTTCTGTCACATTCTTTTTGATTTGGATCATAAAAATGATTGGATCAGATCAAAATGAATACCTGGCTCATTGGCTATTGACATGCTTAGTTGTTACATGCATGCTCGCCTTGAAGCCTTTACAATCTCTGCTGAGTACAGTTTCTCTAGTCATTTGATGTATCACGTCGATGGTTACATTTGCATACTTGCCTGATTTGAGCTCCAAAAGTCAGGAAGCTGAATTTGATTATTGTTTCGCTACATCTTTCAGCTTTTATATATACAGCATGCATTAATATAGAAGCGTTTCACATCTTTTCACTTATTTTTTGTCACATGGAGGGTTTGTATTTGATTTCTCGTGAACTGCCTAGCAAGTTGTGTGCTTGAGTTATGTTGTTTGTAAGGCTTCTAATTGTTCAATATCACACAATAACCTTCAAAACACAATGCCACACATCCCGTAAGAATGTCATTGTTTGAGTTGTCCAATGTCCATCTATGTTGTTGAAATGTATCCCGTAAGAATGTCATTGTTTGAGTTGTCCAATGTCCATCTATGTTGTTGAAATGTTCACTCATATTTTTATGACAATAGATACATCATTGTTTCCCAGTTGCATAATATGATTGAAGGTTTTCCTGAGTTTACATTGTGCTATAACGACTAAGCTTACATTGTGCTATAACGACTAAGCTTACATTGTGCTATAATGACTAAGCGATGATTATCTACCAGAATGATTTGTGTTGTTTCACCTTCCATTGAACACCCCACTAAACACTTGGCTGGTCCCACCAAGTGAAGCTTCCCATTCTATTGATGACATCACAACTTGGCCCAACATTGTGACAACATTGCTCATCTCTGGTCTACTAGCCGGATCTTCGCTCAAGCACCAGAAAGCTGTTTCAGCCATCTGACAAGAGGGTATACTTTTGTTAATATAAACAGCAATAATAATAATGCCACTTAATTATTTGTTTTGCTCTTATTGGCTAAGACTCAATTTGATTAAGATTTGTGACGATTAATTTGTTTTTCCATTAGAAGGGGTTTTGGAGTTTGTCGTAATGCTTTAACTAAAGGGTGTTTAGGATTGCATATTTAAATAATCTATGCTTAAGTTAAGCTAGTTGAAAACATGGGTAAACTTGTAATTCTTAAGTCACCAATAATAATCAAGTTTGAAAATCCATAATCTCAAATTGCTTATTGAAAACAACACCCTAAAGCACAGATAAACACTTCTTTATCCAAATACTCAAAAGTGCGGATCTGCTATAAAAAAACGAAACATGTCAAATGGGTTAAGAGTCACATAACTTGTAGCTTCAGTACTTACCTTCCTAAGTCGCTTCAGCTAAGATTTTAGTATATTATCGTTGTAATATAGTTTTTTGAATCATATTTAATGCATTGATTATGACTGTATACAAAAATGATGGACAATATTCTTGCTCCTCAACCCCACCCACAAGTACCATATGACTTACCCATCTCTAAAATTTAGAGGCAGGGAAGAGTTGCTAGATGGATAGAAAAGACTGCAATCTACAAACCTTATACATTTCATCTATAGGATAGCTGTCTTTTATATTGTTGTCAATTTGAGCTTCCAATGCTGTTGTCGGATCTTGATCTTCGAATATTGCACGTATCTAGTCATTTTGGAAGAGAAATGGTTAATTTTATAGATTGATTGACTCAGTAAAGTGGACAATCATTTGAAAATGTGTCTATAGAAATTAATTAGATTATTGAAATGCTTGCAGTAAACTAAAATATTAGGATTTACCACTGAAATTAGTGTCTTGAACTTCTTTGGATCCTTCTTATCACGTGCAAGTGCTGGCTGACCGGTTATCAGCTCTGCTAGAACTACCCCGAATGCAAAAACATCAGTTTTTGATGTAGTTTGCATTTCGCTTATCGACCTTGCATAAACAAATTGACGATAATGTCATGATAATTACCATCAATTCCTACCACTTGTTATTTTTACTAAGTCTAATATTCAACCGATATACGTAGAGGTGACGGTTTTGACCCATTTACTTATCAATGGGTCAACACAGGTTATGTTTTATCTCTACTAGTTAAAATCAGGAAAGTTTGCTGAAAAAGAAATGGGTCAAATGTATTTCAATGCAAACAAAAATGTGTTTTTTTCCAATCCAAGCTGGCCAAGCAAAAATGACGGTTTTTTACTCGCACACACATTAACCCGTTGACAAAATCACCTTTTTTCCACCTTTAGGTGTTACACATGTATTATCAAGTAATGGTGTCAAACATACTCAGGAGCTAGATAGCCTGGTGTACCCACAACTCTAGTGGCTATGAAATCATCTTCATTTGCACGCTCGACAAATTTGGTCAGTCCAAAATCAGCAACCTACATGACCACATTAGTACTGTTAGTTGATAATTTGACCACCATTATGATCATTAACAAATCATATTTCAAATCATTAAGTTTTAACAAAAATTAACAATGATGCTAATAGGTTTCACAGCCACAGGTACCTTTGCTTTCAGTCCCAAGTCTAGAAGTATATTAGTTGTTTTAATATCTCGATGAACATAACGTGCCTTTGTATGATCATGAATATATTCAATTCCCCTAGCAGCATCAAGTGCGATATTTGCTCTTGCTGACCATGAAAGCGGCTGGTAACCTGATAACTTCTTGTATTAGAATCTATAACGATTGAACTATCTTCTTTATATATGGGCTGGTTGGGTAAGAGATCAAAATAGGTAGTCATCTGTATGAGCGAAACAAGTAGTGATGGATTTTTTGTCCCGCCATATGATCAAAACTTGTAGTATCTCAATAATGATCAAAATATATAAATACAATGATTTGGGTATGCATTAAATTACACTGTTGGCGACTTCTGACCCGTTTCCTTTTAAGCTATCTATTTATTTGATCCGTTAGGTGTAAAACATAACCATCAACCCATCAATATGTAACTAGGTTGAAGTTGCCACCAATAGTGAATTAGTCACCAGAAACTTACCTTTTAGCAAAGGGTCCCGAAGATGTTCGCTAAGTGTTCCATTCTGGACATACTCATATACCAAATAAAGATGGTTGTCGCCACTTGCATATCCCAGAAGTTGCACCTAGAGACCGAAGTTTTAAAAATTGATCATATAAGTAACGGGTTTTTTTGTAACATAAAATTCTTACCACATTGTTATGATGTATCCTGCAAAGAACCTTAAGTTCTGCAAAGAACTCCTTTGACTTGTTTGATCTCATCTTCTTTATTGCAGCTTCCTGTTAGGCACATACTAGTGTTAGATTATTGTGTAATACTAGTGTTAGGCACATACACGTCACTCAATTACATACCCTTTCTCTTATTATGCCAAAGTACACACTACCGTATCCACCTTCCCCTATTTTCCGCGCTTCATCAAAATTATTTGTAGCCTGCTCAATCTCCTCCAGACTGATTATAACCGGTTTTTCAGACTCAATATTTGTTGCTGCCTCTGCATCATTCATAAGTATATTCAGACTTTGTTGTGCATTCATTGTTACAAACACGTTTAAACCCTCTTTTTTTTTTTTTTTTTTTTTTTTTTTTTTTTTTTTTTTTATCTAAATTTAATATTTTGAATTTTATAATAACTAATATAACAAAGATTTTGAAGTTAATTTAGAAGGTTGTAAACATATTTTGGGCAACCTTTGACGCGTTTGACCCGGCTGAGACATAATACAACATTACAACCCAAATTGACCATCAACTAACCTTCCATATTTATATTAAAAAAATGATTTTCGAGGGTCATCTTCTCAGCGCCTATTCTCTTATTAATGATTTTCGATTCATTTTTCTTGATTTTGTAAGCCTGTCTTTTTCTATACAGAAACAAGACCAAGAAAGCCGCAATAAGCACAGACAGAGGTAACACTATGAACACGATTATTATCCAAGTCTTCAATTTCCCTGCTATAGAAAATCATAAATATAAAGTTTAAGCACAATAGTATAGGTGTCAAAATGGGTGAGTTGGGTAGGGTTGACCCGAAACACTTTTAGCATTATATATAAAAAGTAACAATTTTACACAGAGATTCAATATTTTTATATAAGCATTCTCAGTTTCAAAGGTTTTGTTGTTACAAAATGACCAAAACGGGACACAAAACCGTTTTTGATGACTTGCATGTACAAAAGAAAGCACGATGGCTAAAATGATACAAATGAAATAGTATGTTGCTATTTTATGCAAAAACCCTTAAAAATACACCATGGCCGTATTTCATCATGTTTCCTCATTAGCAATTTATTCAACGATTTGACCTGTTAGAGATAAAACATAACCCACCATACCCATTCTGAAGTAAACGGGTCGAAAAGGATACTTACATTTCTTCGATGCTCGTATCATGTTTTTCTCCTTAGGTACAAATAACACCCACCCAATATCCATATAATTTGGATCTTTAGTCAAAACCTTATTCATATTTTCAACTTCAACCTCTTTTGCATTAAGAAGGCTAGAAATCCCAATCAAAGTATCTTCGGCTTGTATAGTATACGTAACAACTTCCTGAAACTCATTTTCCACACACCCGCAAACAATACGTACATTAACTTGTTCATCACTTTCTTCACTAACATTCCACACTTGCCCACTATAATACTCATTTTTTATAAACTCAACACTCTCTCCTGGTTTCCGTTTATATACAGAATCATAGTAATAGTATGCATTGCTATTGTTATCTTTCCCACAAGCACATTGAACGGAAACTAAATAATCTAGATTGGTGTTGTGTGTTATAGGTGCGATTTTAGAGGTATTAACTGAGTAGAAAGAGGCGATATCTTCAAGTTTATGGCCTTTAGAGATGTGGTAAAGATAGGAATCACATGTGCGAGTGTAGTTGGAGCATGTTAAAGGGTAGATAACGGTTGATTTTATGACTACATTGAGTGGAAAAACTAGCGTGAAAGATGTGATGAAGAGAGTAATGCAAATGAAGTGTGTTGATGAGGCCATGAGCATCTTTTAGGAAGAAAATAGAATTGTTGGATATGAAGTGTGGTATTAAGTATAGTGACATGGGTTTGTATTTGGCTATTTGCATATGTAGCATCTAGTTAGATTAAGAGAGCAAATTTGGATCTTTTCCTGGAGCATTTTGCATGTACTCTCTTCCTAAATTGTTTTTGGTATATATACGCAGGAACACACTGGACAACGACATGCAGGTTGGGTAGCTGGTCAAAATTCATAATTGGTTAAAGCAAGTTTGGACTTTTTATTTTGTCTAACTTTTTCATTTTTCACGAATATTGACATATTGGTTGAAGCATTGTGTAGGTTGTAAACTATCCTTTGGGTGATCTACAAACCGTCCGATACATTTATCTTGAACTATAGTTTCGTACCTTATACATGTTGGCATATTAATGTCTGGTTACTACAGATTTAGTTGCATTCTTGATTCTTAATTTTGGTTACTACACATTTATCTTAATTTTGGTTACTACACGTCTAGTTACTACACATTTGTACCTTATATATGTAATGTTGCCATATTAACGTTTGGTTACTACAGATTTGGTTACATTCTTCGTCGTCCTTATGGGCTCGATCATGTCCTTATCAGGAATATCATAACACTCAAACCAGTCAAATGCATAGTAGTTTTGTGAAGTATGCATGTTTGTACGTATTTACAATTGTATACCATTTGTAGAAAACATTAATTTGGACAATATATGTGTTGAGAAGTTTAAGTTTAGATCATCTTGCTAATAACTTGATTTACTCATTTGACAGTAAATGACTTTCTAACAGATTCAAAGTCAACATCTTCATGAAACATATTTTCTTAACTTTTTGCTTGAAGACACAGACAGATATTCAAACATATACATAAGAACTTCATTCAATTTTATATATAGATTATCTTATATAATTCTGTCTATATGTGTGTTGTCTATTATCTGCACGGCCTGCTATAAGTCTCCATCAACATTGGAATATCCTGGATTCTATAATCATGAGGATGTTGAGGTCATACATATTTGGGCCAGTGTTTTAGGGCCGAAGTTGACAACCAGACGAGTTCTTGCAGGGTTACGATTGTGCAGAGCTGGATTGAATATGATGATTTTGGATCAAGGATTAGCAATTTAATGCATAATCCAAGTAGATGTGACAACGTTATTTATTGCATTATTGGTCTTAATCAAATAGACAAATACTTTATAAAATATATTCAAAAATAAGCTTGAGCGACGCCTTTGTATGAATACTAGTATACTACTCTTGTTATATTTGTATCTGAATATCAAACAGATTCACATTATACTGCAACCTGGTTCATCTATTGATAAGAATTATGAAACAAGTAGAAATGACTTCGTTTTCTATGGTTTTGTAGATTGAATAGGTTCGTTCAAAACTCTAAACATTATCGCGCCTACAAATTTAATCTGAAGTGGCTAAGTAATAATTCATCACCAAAAGATTTTGATTTTCAATGCTTGGTATTCTCGAATTTATATGAGGGAAATGAGTTTGCTCTGAGCATAGTATCGAACAAATTTTTTTGCTATTCTATGTGTCCATACTCCATAAGCCGTTCAAAATAAAAATAAAAATAAAAATTAAGGTGTCCATAAGCTCGACCGTTCAAACATATAGACGAAAGTATTAATTAGAACTATCATTAGATGATTAGATTCGACTATCAACCACTAGAAAACAGATTGAGCATTTACTCTGATTGGCTTTAATTTGCATACAAGTATAAAACCCATAATCATACTTTGTCCTACCTTATGTCGAGCTCAAGCTCCTCTGTTGAAGCTGAGTACAAGTTTATGTTTTATTAGAAATGAAGTGCTAATGAAAATATCAACTACTGCTCAAGACTTTTTAAACTAACCAATAGTCATTCTTTAGTCTAATTTGGACCACCTGATTACATATTTACCCTTGGCGAGCCTTCAAACTTGTCAATTTGATAAGCCTCTAACATATATGTTTAGTTTGACATGTTATGCCAACATTTACTAGGCTTTGGTAGCTTGAATATTTGTTAAAAAGTGGTCTCATGTAAGCCTTTTTTCATCTCTATATATGATGCCAGCATTTTATCTAGTGGAAAGGCTTCTCAATGCGTGTTTAGAGAAGTAATGGAGTACAACGAACCACTATAAATCGCCATAAATATCGTAACTCTTAGGGTGCATTTAGTTGAGGGAAAACACCTTTATTTTTAACAAAATATTTTGTAAAATACAAGGAAAACAGATATCCCATTCAAATAAGTGTTTTCTAATAAAATGTTTTGCAAACATAAAATCTCCTATTTCCTAACTTAACAAGGAAAATTACAAAACAATTTTAGTTGTTTTCCTTTGTAACCCACAACCCTCCCTTCACTTCTTCAAAACAGAAAATACAAACATCAACTAAACGCGTTTTCTATATTTTCAAGTGTTTTGTGTAGGGCTGCAATCGAGTCGAGCCGAGCTCAAGCTCAACAAGGCTTGAGCTTGGCTTGAAAGAAAAACACTAGGCTTGAGCTTGGCTTGATAGCTTGTCAAGCTTTCATCATCCAGGCTTGAGCTTGGCTTGAGTAAGTTCGAGCAAAGCTTGAGCTTGGCTTGAAAAGCTTGAATGAATACAAAAATATTTTATTCAATAGCTAAACTCAACAATAAGTATATGTATTTTAAGTAAGCAACAATAGCAACACAATATTAAGTAATACTTGCGTAAATATTTACATATGGAGTACTTGCGTAAATAGATTGATGATGCTAACACTTAACAATGGCAAGATAAAAAACATAGATACATGTATATAATATAGATTGATGATGCAACACTTAAGATTATTAAATTGAAAATCTTGATAATGATAAATTGATAACTGAACTTACGAATACTTTTGGAAAAAAAAGAGAAACTTTGGACTTGGTGGTTGAATGAGTAGAGGAGATTGAGGAGACGCTTAGATCAGGGGCGGAGGGAGGGGGTGGCTAGCGGGTGCTAGGCCCCCTCCAATAAGCTCAATGATTGTATTAATATACCATTGTTTAGCCCATAATTTAATGTTTAATATATCACTAGCATCTCTCAACTAGCGACTTTTATATCATGAAAGAAAAAGAAAACAACCGACATGAAATATCTCCTATCTAAGTGACCACTAAAGAGAAAATATGAAATGAGACATTTTTGACAATATTTTTTTGTTGTTAATCTAAAAAATTTAAAGGACTTGTCAACAACTAGTTATATCACAAATTTTGGATATCCGAAATTTTCGATGATAGTTTTATGTTAGACATTATATTTTATCTAAGTTTTTTGTAATTCGGATATTCGAAATTTCAGATTACACTTTTATGTATCCGAATATTGAGATATCTATAATTTTTGAAAAACTTTTATATGACTTCCAAAACTGTCATTTCATAAAAACTTTTTAGTAAATTATGATCAAGTTTTTGGATACCTGAATACGTATATTTTTTGAACACCCAAAATATAAATCAATAAATCTTTGAAAGTTTCGGCTTTGTTGCTCTCCTCTATTTATATACTCAAAAGCATCAAAATAGATAAAAAAAAAATGACCTTATTTTAAGTTTACTATACTTTTTATCCACTAAATATGTTAGAAAAGAATAGGTTTAGTAATGCATTCGTAAGTTTTTGTGATGGTTTATTTGTATAAACTAAAGTTGGAAACAATTTTTAAACTTTTATTTTTCCGGTTTATATAATGAACTTCAGCCCTCCTTAACTACAAATCCTGGCTCCGCCCCTGCGTTTCTGGTGACATGCATACGATCAGTTGATAAGACATTAATAACCAATATAAGAGGGTGAATAGGTGCAACAAAACTGATTATCGAAGGCGTATATATTTAAAAAAAAAGGTCTTCTTCTTCCTTCCCCCCCCCCCCCCCCCCACCACAATGCTTTGTTTGTATAAACTAAAGTTGGAAACAATTTTTAAACTTTTATTTTTCCGGTTTATATAATGAACTTCAGCCCCCCTTAACTACAAATCCTGGCTCCGCCCCTGGCTTAGATTATATCATTAGAATACAAATCGTTTGGACGTTTGGTAGGGTTAAAGGTTTCTAGAATACATTATCCAATATTTACGAACTAAGCCCTTATAAATTATAATTAGCTTAATAACCAAATTTGCTCCTAATTACTTATATGAAATTTATATGAAAATATCTATATTAAAGCTTGATAAAAGCTTGATACGAGCTCGAGCCAAGCTATCCAAAGCTTGAGCTTGGCTTGTTAAATATTTCGAGCTAATTTTAGGGCTTGAGCTTGGGCTTGAGCTTGATAAAAGCTTGACTCGATCGAGTCAAGCTCGAGTTGCTTGATAAAAGCTTGACTTGATTGCAGCCCTAGTTTTGTGGATATAAATTTTGTTGGTCCCTTTTACTTGGTTAACAGTAACTACAAAGCTAAAGTAACCAAGTTGTATGGCTTTAAACAAAGATGTATAAAATGATTAACAATAAAGTAACGTAAATATAAGAGACAATATTTTCCAACGTTTAATTCTTTATTAGAAGTTAATCAAAAAGAATCGTACCCAAGTGTTTGCGGAATAACACTTGGGATTGAAAACGACAAGTATGGTATGGACTCCTCACTAAACTCAATCAGTGTTGAGTAACAACTTTCAGGACCCACTGAGCTATCTCAGGGGTTATGTTGTTATTTGGAGGAGTAAAAGTGGTTTGTGAATGCTTTGCATTAATTGCACAAACTTGTCAACTTTTACTCCTCTCTTATGCTTCCTATTTATACACAAGTATAGAACAACTAGTTATACATTGGACATAAAGCTTCCCTAACAATATCTTGAAAGATATTATTCTTTTGGCAAGGAACCTTCATTGAGTTAAGTCCAAAAGGCACTTTCTAATGACAGACTGGTTTTAACCATTTTGGGAAAGTTTGACATTAAAGTGATAAAGCACTTTAATAATGCAGCTCAGACTTTCCCGCCTAGTCCCGCCAAAACTTCAGTCTTCTAGTCATCAGTCTTCAGTACCATGAAGTTGTTGAGGAGTCATGGGGTTCAGTGAGTTATTGTCATCCTCACTGAACCCATCACCTTCTTCTTGGCTTAGATGACACTTCACTGAGTTCCGCCTCACTGAATGGAGAACCTTTCTTCTTAGGCTCGGTCTAAGCATCCTGAAGATGACTCACTGAGTTACTGTTCACTCAGTGACTTGTTTATACTTAGGTTATTTTACGTTCAAATCCTTGTTTGAAGAAGATTGGGGAATTCAGTGACCCAACAATCTCCCCCTATTTGAACATACAAATAGCCTAAGTGTTTCTTAATTCAGTGTGAGTTGGTAGGGGTCTTCATCTCTTACTGAATGTTGTTGTAATTCTAAGTAGGACACATAATTTTAAACGAAACTTCAAAGTTTATTCATAGCTATTACATTATCCTACAAATTACAAACAAAATAAAGATAGTTGTTGCAGATCAGATGTTCAGATGATAGCCAAGTGCCTCAAGCTTAGCTTTCTTTGATCTCAGCAGGTGTTTCTCAGGATGCTCCTCAATCATGGCCCTAAGGTCCTTACATAACCTTTGGTTTTCAGCACATCTTACAGGAGAAGCTATCATCAGGTACGTTAACATTGCTTTGACCCCTGCCCTGTCCATATCGGACCATCTTTGGAAAGCAGGGTCTCCATATTCATCCATAAAGCATAGACCTCTTTCAGGGGCTTCAAGGACCGCATTGTTCACGAACGTGATCCCTTCAGGAAGCGACCTGTCACACTCTAACCCTGGAACCTTGATCTCAGGCTCGGATTCAATGTGCTTCCTTTTTCTCCTGGTGGCTTTTGATGGAGCATTTCCTGTTGTTGGAGCAGGAAGAAGGGAGGGGATATTGAGGGCTTCAGGCATTGCGCTCAGTCTGTCATACCTTTCCTTCAGTGACTTGAGAAGGTCGTGTACTACAGCATTGTTTTTCTTGGCAATGATGGGACGGAGTTCATCAAGTTCAGTAATTCCAAAGTCAGCAAATTTGAATGGGTTATGAATGTCTATAACTCTTTTATCAGCCCCCCTGAAGACTGTGACCACTGCGGGTTTGGTGTTCCTGTGGATTTTAATGTCAGTGATGGTTTCAGGCTTCAACCTTTCCTTCATCACCCAATGATATCTTTCAACCCTGGTCTTTCTGATTTGAGCATCCCTTTTCAGCTTTGCTTCCCTTTCCCTTTTAAGAGCATTCATCTCTTCTTCCTGAGCCTTTTTAAAGGCTGCACCAGCTTGCTCATTTGCTAGTGCCTCAGTATCCAGACCAATCTTTTCAGCTTCCTCATGAACAACCTGTATCAGTTCAGGCTTGCTCAATCTCTCTTCTTCAGCTACCTTTGCCAATTTCTCAACTCTTTCCATGTGGGCTTGTATTTGGTCGTGGGTGAGTTGATAGACTTTTCCATTGATTATATACGGGACCCTGATTGGTTCATCAGGATCAACTCTGATCATTGTGGAGGCAAGCTGGAGCACAGTTGTAGGTTTAGAGGTGGTGGCAATACTTTTTCCTCTGTCCTGAATGAGAGTGGAGGAGGCTGGTTCCTCTTGAGGTGGAACTTCGGTGATTGGTGTGGCTTCAGTGACATGCTCCCCCTCAGTGTGAGAGGGCTGTCCAGCTTCTTGTTCATCAGTAATAGGGGTTTCAGGAACATTCTCCCCCTCAACAATTGCCGGAGCTGCAGTGATGGCAAGTGTTGGAGTTACTGAAGATGAAGTAGAGGTACCCTTGAAGACTTGAAACATTTCCGTCATCATTGACTTGATCTCCACAGTATCCTGATGGATGATAGATACCTTGGAGTCAAGTGCAGCTTGAGAGTTTTCAAGGGCAGTCATTCTGGATCCCATTGTCCATGCCAGAGAAGTGGACTTCAGGGATTGAGCTGTCACTGATGCTTCCAACTGAGTGAAGGAAGACTTGAGAGACTCCACCGTGGAGCTGAGATTCTGAACATTGGAATCCTTTATCAAACCAAGTAACTCAGTAAGAGCCACCGAGTTGATCTGGTACGTCTCAGATGCCTGAAGAAGTTTCTTGTTGAGCTCAGGATCATCCTTGACTAATTCTTGAACCGACTTAACCCCATTAGTCAGCTCTTTAAGGGATTCCAAAAATGAGTTGATGTGAGAAGCCATTTGTGTCAGGGAGTAGGTGACAGTAGAATTTTGCTCCCTGACATCATCATTGTATTCTTCAACAGCATCTTTGAGGAGGTGATAGTGAACTGCTTGCTCAGTATGCATGTCAAACACCTCTTTAGTGACCCCCCTGTACAAAACATTGGTCATTTTCTTGATGAATCTTGTGAAGGCTTTTTCAGTAAGAGGAGTTTGATCGTCTCCTGAGGTTTCCAGCTCGGAATGTGTTTCATCTTCATCATGGTTAGAGGCTTGAGGAGACTGAGTAACAGGTTCAGGGACTGTCTCCTCAACATCTATATCATCTCTGGTCGTGAAGACTTCCTCGTCACTGTTATATTCATAATCAGAAAATAGGGCAGCCTGAGCATCTGCCAGGGAGGTAATCTGCAACAGGTGGAGGTTATCTGGCTCCACTTCAAAAGAAGATTTGCCTTCGTTTTGGCCAGGTCCTGACCCCTCAATCTGGTAGGTTGGGTTTTACCTACCTGGTCTTTAAGGCCAATTCCCAAGTGATGCGCACCTCCGGGAGTGGTTATGGGTTCCATATCAGTGGGTGGTTTATATCCCTCTGAATCTTTGTCCCCCGTGACCCCTTCAGACACTGGTGGGTTTTTCTCAGTGTCATCCTGAGGAGTCGTGAATGTTGTGTCCCTATCAGCGGGTTGTTTGTTTCCCACTGAGTCTTTGGGATGTGATGAGGCGAAAAATGATCCGTTTTTAAGGGGTCATTTACGCCCGAATTCGAATTTATTTAATCAAATATTGCCCTAAATCATTCCTTTTGTGATTTTAGGTACTTTGGGAGTGAAATCTGGAAAAGGAAGCAATTCGGACGTTTTTAGAGCATAAAAGTGAAGAAAACGCCAAAGTCTTAATTTTTCATGCTGGGAACAGTAGGTGACGGCGTCAAGAGTAATTTCCTCACGGCATCAAGAGCAAAATTCCATGACGGTCCAGAAGAGATTTGACGGCGTCATGAAGGTAGGGCGTCAAGAGTAAAAGTCATGACGGCCTGGAAATGATTAAGTCTTGACGGCGTCAAATGTAGATCAAGGCAGTCCGAGAATAGTTTTGGCGGCGAGGTGACGGCGTCACAAGCTTTGTCTTGACACCGTCAGAACCCTTTTCCTATATATAGTTTTCTAATTTTTCACATTAAAAGAGAGAAGTTTTGGGAGAAACCCTAAGTACGATTTTGGTGTAACTTTACAGGTTTTTCAAGGGTTCCAACCCCTTGATACCTTGCATGTGTAATCAAGATAAGTGTTCCTTTAATTCAATCAATATGTCTATGTGTTGGTTGTCTATATCTTGTTCTTGTCTTAATTCCATCATGCTAGGCTAGATCTATCTTGTGTTTGCTTAGATCTAATGAAACCTAGATGTTAATTATGTGTTGATTACTTGTTTATACTTGTCTTGGATGAATGATTTATATGTTAGGCTTAAGAAAACTGGCAGATCTCCAATTGGTAACATTCTTGAACGTCTTAAGAAACATGAACCGACGCGCACTAGGTCTTTATTGGTTGTATTTAATGCATGAGCCACTGTTTACAATCCCTATAGTTGTGCTGGGCATGGTGTAGGAGGAGATAAGAGCTCATAGAATTGGGGAGTTAAGTGTGCCACCCCATGAATGGTATTAAGGAATACGATCCGTCATCCATGCAATTATAACAAGTAATTAACGTGTAAAAGATGTCTAGGGAGTAGTGAAATCTAAGTAAACACATTTTCTCCAATTACTGCTCACAACTTTAGTATAATTTAGTTTATTTTCATTTTTTAATCTTTTATTTTGATTGCATCTTAGTATTGGGTTAGTTGATTAGCAACTAATTCCGCCCAAATCCTTCAAACTCGAGATTTTAAATTGCTTTCTAAAAAATATAAAAATACAAAAATAATCTTCCTTCACCTTTAGAACTAGTATTTAGGCTTTCTAATCCTAGCGACACTATTCCTAGCTGAACGATCAATCCCCCGGTACTTGTCACTATACTATACTACAACGATCAGGTACACTGTCTGGTGGGGGTTGTAAGCTTCTCAAGATCCCTTGAGAGGTAAAGCCTGGTGCGATTCCCACGTATCAAGTTTTTGGCGCCGCGGCCTGGGGAATGGTTATTGTCTAGGTTAGAATTTCTTTTTATTAGGTCTACTTGCTAGATTCCTTTCTAGTAAGATTTTATTTTTATTTTTTTAGGTTCTCTCTAGTCTATCTCATTTCTTTGTGTCCTTTGTTCGTAAACTATTTCGATGGATAACAATAACATTGATCGTTTAATTCCTGTTATTCGTGTTTTTCATCGTAGGATTTTCCAAATGCCCGCCCCACTCCCTTTAGTTGAGAATGAGAACCCACCTAACCTTTCGCCCAATCACCACTTTGACAATAATTTTGAGTTAGAGGAGTCTGATCATGATGATGACCGTAGGGCTAGTCCCTTTTACTATTCAGACTCCGACGAGGATCTTGATGATGGTGATATGATTAATGAGAATAGGATGGAAGAAGAAATAAACCCTCTTAGGTATATCGACCCTAGGACTAGGATTGAGTGTGATAGCTCATTCAACATGCAATTTCCTTGTAAGATCGGATTTAAGAGTTTTAACGCCTATCTTAACTCATCTCTCCCAATGAACATAATCTCGCGCAATGAATATAATAAAATCATGGTAGATGAGTTAGAATACAAAGGGGAAAATATTGTGGCTAGGGCAATACCATTGCATGTGTTTGTAGGAAGTTTAGTTTATCTTATTGAATTCATGGTTATGGAGAGTCTAGGAGAATTTATTGATGATAAATTGACCCAAGTTGTGTTTGGAAGACCTTTCAAGCGATTGACCAACCTCGATGAAAAACTCATAAAAGGGTTAATTACATTCTCGGATGGGGATGAAGATTTTGTCTATCAAATGCCCCGCACACACCATAGGTTCAAGGATTTCTCCATGGAAAAGTGTAGTAGGTATCCGCCTATAAAGATGTTAAGTGAAAATGATAAGAGAAAAGGACTTAAGTATACTCATGAAAAGAATAAAAGATACTATCGCGGGTGCTTAGAGTTAGGGGATGATTATAAGAAAGATGAGGCGACTATTAGATGGCTCACACTTGGTTATGTGAGCATAAGCGATACACGTTAACCCATGACCTTGAGTCTAGCTACAAGACTCGTAAATAAAGAAAAGCGCTTCTTAGGAGGCAACCCATGTTTTGTGTGATTTTATTTTTTTGTTTGTTATTTGCTTCCGTATGCATGCTTTATTTTCTTATTGTTGGTTGAACATGTTTCGAAATTAAAATGTGGAAATACTTTACTTTGTTGTTTTGGCCTAGTCTTAACTCCACCTAAAGGTATTTTTGCAAAAGATAAGTGTAAGGGGAAACCCCAAATATGTTTTCAAGAAACAAATCGATCGTGATTCTCCACAATATTAAATGAACATGTATATTCGTACTTGTTAGAGTCAAATGCTTGTATTGAGTCATGATGAAGTTTTACAGGATTTTCCAGGAAGTAGGACCAAGTTTTTTCCAGAAATTTTCCGGAAACTTAACATAAGAATTTCTGCAGGTCAATTCTGACGGCGTCAGGAGTTTACTCTTGACGGCGTCAGGTGTAAAAATCTGGAAATTTTACCAGTTTTGTTTTTCTAACGGAGTTTTATGGTTTTTGTGAATTATTAAGTTTTATAATCTCCAGGAGATCTGCAAACTTCATTCCACAAGCATTATATCTTATTTTGTTTTCTAGGATTGAGTAACTTATATAGGATGCCGCCGATTTTACGCGAGGTTGTCTTGTCTATTTTATCAGGTTTTACAGGTTACGTACGACAAGAAGATGATTTATATTATGGAAGGGAAGCTTTGATTATTCATTTTCTTGGAGGAAGATTTAACCTGGCCACCTATTATCCATACCGAGCGAATCAGGGGAGTATTTGATTTCATTCTCTTTACTTTTTCACTTTTACATTCTTTACTTGAACATTGGGGACAATGTTCATCTTAAGTGTAAGGGGAGGGTAAAAAGATGATGCCTTACATATGCACTTTCGCTTGAGTTTGTTTTGTTTGATGGTAGATGTGTAATAAAACTATGAGAAATACTTGTTAGTGTAATTTTAGCGCCAAATTTAAATTTTTTTACAACATTTAGGAGTGAAACTTTAGCCATAGCAAGCGTCTCATGGATAGGAGATTGTATGACTAGCACATAACTGTATATTCAGAAAAATTTTCCACCAAAATATGTGAGGTTCGACTTTAGATTTGATAGGAAAAGCATTTACTATTCGTGCTTATGAGTGTACCGGTAGCATTTAGATTCTAGAACTTGCGTTAGTGATGCATTCCGAGACCGCTAGTGAGACTACATTTGTGTAGTAGGATTTACTACATGATAAGAGGCATTAGGATCACCCTTGTGTTAAACCCGTATCATAATTACTTGACCATTTAAGTCATATTATTTGGCTAGTTAAGTCAACTAATTTTCCCACACCTTAGCGTTGTACTCATTTTTAGTACACGAAACCCCTAGTACACCCCTCCGAGCCTATCTTTTCGTTTCTAACTTTAAGCATTTTACTTAAAGGAAGAATTTGTTACACCCCACTTAAATGTACACCCAAATCGCCTTAGCCTTCCGTGTATGCGCTCATTTTTAGTGCATTATTGTTATTTGTTAAACCCTAAGTTAACTTTCTAATTGATTACATGGTTGCTAAGTCGAGTCATATCCTTGTATATATTGTTTTGGGACGATTGGGACTCATGGGTAAAGTACTTATTTTATGGAGTAATGGGGAAGAACATAATATTATTACCCCGATATGTGCGTTAATCTTAAAAGTGCTCCAAGTGTTTTGATTTTCTTAATTCGAGTCATTAGATTAGTTTAATGTAAAGTATGTAAAAATTCAAGTGTAAGGGGAACGTGATTCCCTATGATGTATTATTTTTTATGGTAGGGTAAGAGTGTATGCAAAAAAAAAAAAAAAATAGAAAAAGGAAAAAGAGAAAAAACATACGGACTACCATCCCTTTTCATTCTATGTTTATTTTATGTTTTTGTTATTTTTCACTTATTAGCTTAAGTTGAGTCTAGTCTTGGCTTAGCAACGCCATATTCTACATGTAATTAACCAAGATTGTTAGCTCGCCACCAGTAAAACTTCATTTATCCAACAAAACCGTGTATTTCATATCCCTACACCTAACGTTACAACCCTTTAAAAGACCTCTTTGATAGTTTATCCTAGGTGCATACGCCATGTGGTGGAGGTTTGATCATTTCCCAAGCCTATGGTAATCTATTTTTCTATGACAGGTATTGAGAGATATCTTCCGTTTCCATATTGTAATTTATACTTTATTACACCCGAGAGATGTGAGTATCTAAACACTATTTGTGAGGTGCTAGTGTATGACCTCCATGCTTGTCTATTGGTCTTTAGTGGAACGATTATTTGTTGTAATTACTTTTATATTAGTGTTAAATGACCCCTAACTTGTATTTTGACTAGAATAAAAGCGCATTTGCTTGAGGACAAGCAAATCTCAAGTGTAAGGGTATATGATGACGCGAAAAATGATCCGTTTTTAGGGGGTCATTTAAGCCCGAATTCGAATTTATTTAATCAAATATTGCCCTAAATCGTTCCTTTTGTGATTTTAGGTACTTTGGGAGTGAAATCTGGAAAAGGAAGCAATTCGGACGTTTTTAGAGCATAAAAGTGAAGAAAACGCCAAAGTCTTAATTTTCCATGCCGGGAACAGTAGGTGACGGCGTCAAGAGTAATTTCCTGACGGCGTCAAGAGCAAAATTCCATGACGGTCCAGAAGAGATTTGACGGCGTCATGAAGGTAGGGCGTCAAGAGTAAAAGTCATGACGGCCTGGAAATGATTAAGTCTTGACGGCGTCAAATGTAGATCAAGGCAGTCCGAGAATAGTTTTGGCGGCGAGGTGACAGCGTTACAAGCTTTGTCTTGACGCCGTCAGACCTCTTTTCCTATATATAGTTTTCTAATTTTTCACATTAAAAGAGAGAAGTTTTGGGAGAAACCCTAAGTACGATTTTGGTGTAACTTTACAGGTTTTTCAAGGGTTCCAACCTCTTGATACCTTGCATGTGTAATCAAGATAAGTGTTCCTTTAATTCAATCAATATGTCTATGCGTTGGTTGTCTATATCTTGTTCTTGTCTTAATTCCATCATGCTAGGCTAGATCTATCTTGTGTTTGCTTAGATCTAATGAAACCTAGATGTTAATTATGTGTTGATTACTTGTTTATACTTGTCTTGGATGAATGATTTATATGTTAGGCTTAAGAAAACTGGCAGATCTCCAATTGGTAACATGCTTGAACGTCTTAAGAAACATGAACCGACGCGCACTAGGTCTTTATTGGTTGTATTTAATGCATGAGCCACTGTTTACAATCCCTATAGTTGTGCTGGGCATGGTGTAGGAGGAGATAAGAGCTCATAGAATTGGGGAGTTAAGTGTGCCACCCCATGAATGGTATTAAGGAATACGATCCGTCATCCATGCAATTATAATAAGTAATTAACGTGTAAAAGATGTCTAGGGAGTAGTGAAATCTAAGTAAACACATTTTCTCCAATTACTGCTCACAACTTTAGTATAATTGAGTTTATTTTCATTTTTTAATCTTTTATTTTGATTGTATCTTAGTATTGGGTTAGTTGATTAGCAACTAATTCCGCCCAAATCCTTCAAACCTGAGATTTTAAATTGCTTTCTAAAAAATATAAAAATACAAAAATAATCTTCCTTCACCTTTAGAACTAGTATTTAGGCTTTCTAATCCTAGCGACACTATTCCTAGCTGAACGATCAATCCCCCGGTACTTGTCACTATACTATACTACGACGATCAGTGTTGGGATTCTTGATTTGATGTGACAAAATAAATAAAAGAATGAAACAAGAAGGGCTAAAGATGACAAAGGATGAAACTTCAAATGCAAGAAAAAGATTACTACGGATCTTTTTATTATTTAGAATATTCTTTGTAAACCTAATCCTCTATTATATAAAGAGGATACAGGTCGTATGTTTGATTATGTCTTTCACAATGTAGTCGACTAGTAAAAGTGTGTGTGTGTGTTCTAGGTCGTGGTTCACTGTAAACGACTAGAACTAGTTAGAGTTAGTTCGTATCCTTCAAGGTCTGAGGTGTCTTAGATCCTCGTTACAGTTAGGTAACAAGTTATATTCTGATCAAATATAATTGGAGGTGATTGGGGAAAAACCTTGTGTCAATAACATATGTTCTTATTATTCCGCTGCGTATTGTCTATGTTATTGTTGAACCCTAGTGCTCAAAACGATCCATGGAGTCTAACAAACTCCACAATCAGGTACATTGCCTGGTGGGGGTTGTAAGCTTCTCAAGATCCCTTGAGAGGTAAAGCCTGGTGCGATTCTCACGTATCAGGATGAGTTTTTGTGCCCTCGGACAAAAGCGTTGTTTTGCGAATGTCCTCATCAGGCACTTGAGTGGTTATGTCCCCCTTTCCAACAGGCTTGTTCTGGCCTGTCGAAGATTTAGGAACGTGAACTCCCTGATGCTTGGGTTGTGTAATCCCCCGTAAATTTCCCTATAAATACTAAAAGTAAATCAAGGACTAATATATCATTACGTAAATTGATAACGTTTTTACCAATAACAATTTTTTTTATATATATATTTTATTATCAAATATGCTATGTTACTTGAAATCACTACGATATTCATGATTCTTTTTTTTTTGCTTGGAACGATGCTCACACATGTACCACTATAGTCTAAAATCGCGAGAATATTAAAAATTTCTTTTATTCGTTACAAACCTGCATTTTCCGACATTTTTTTTTCAAAATAACTATTCACAAAACACTATTCATCATTTCACTATTCATCATTTTTGAAGTCGGTTAACGATATTGAGATGTTTTTCAAAAATTTTACTATTCACAAAACACTATTCACAAAACACTATTCACTCTCGGACTCACGCAAACGTCTCATTAATTAATTTCTAAAATTATCACTAATCACAATTAACATTTTACTAATCCTAAAATCCACCTAACCGGACCATAAATCTCACCCAAAGCCCATTTCTTTTCTTGGCCTGTTACTATTCACGGCCCAAAGCAACTAAGCCCATTTTTCTTTCTTTTGTTTTTCTTTTCACTCGACTAAGACAAGCCAGAAACAAATCTCGTACTCTCTATTCTTACACACGACTCACACATATTTTTACACATACTAATTCCTCCCCTAGCCAACAATTAGAGGGTCGATTTTTAGTTTTTCACATCGAGTTTAAATACGATTTCACTAGGCAAAGCTTTTGTCCCAAAAACGATTTCATACGATTTTGATGAGGCGAAAAATGATCCGTTTTTAGGGGGTCATTTAAGCCCGAATCCGAATTTATTTGATCAAATATTGCCCTAAATCGTTCCTTTTGTGATTTTAGGTACTTTGGGAGTGAAATCTGGAAAAGGAAGCAATTCGGACGTTTTTGGAGCATAAAAGTGAAGAAAACGCCAAAGTCTTAATTTTCCATGCTGGGAACAGTGCATGACGGCGTCAAGAGTAGTTCCCTGACGGCGTCAAGAGTAAAATTCCATGACGATCCAGAAGAGTTTTGACGGCGTCATGAAGGTAGGGCGTCAAGAGTAAAAGTCATGACGGCCTGGAAATGAATTGTTCTTGACGGCGTCAAATGTAGATCTAGGCAGTCCGAGGATTGTTTTGGCGACGAGGTGACGGCGTTACCTAATTGGTCTTGACGCCGTCAGACCCCTTTTCCTATATATAGTTTTCTAGTTTTTCACATTTAAAAGAGAGAAGTTTTGGGAGAAACCCTAAGTACGATTTTGGTGTAACTTTACAGGTTTTTCAAGGGTTCCAACCCCTTGATACCTTGCATGATTAATCAAGATAAGTGTTCTTCTAATTCAATCAATATGTCTATGTGTTGGTTGTCTATATCTTGTTCTTGTCTTAATTCCATCATGCAAGGCTAGATCTATCTTTTGTTTGCTTAGATCTAATGAAACCTAGATATTGATTATGTGTTGATTACTTATTTATTCTTGTCTTGGATGAATGATTTATATGTTAGGCTTAAGAAAACTGGCAGATCTCCAATTGGTAACATGCTTGAACGTCTTAAGAAACATGAACCAACGCGCACTAGGTCTTTATTGGTTGTATTTAATGCATGAGCCACTGTTTACAATCCCTATAGTTGTGCTGGGCATGGTGTAGGAGGAGATAAGGGCTCATAGAATTGGGGAGTTATGTGTGCCACCCCACGAATGGTATTAAGGAATACGATCCGTCATCCATGCAATTATAACAAGTAATTAACATGTAAAAGATATCTAGGGAGTAGTGAAATCTAAGTAAACACATTTTCTCCAATTACTGCTCACAACCTTAGTATAAATTAGTTTATTTTCATTTCTAGTATTTTATTTTGATTGCACCTTAGTATTGGGTTAGTTGAATAGCAACTAATTCCGCCCAAATCCTTCAAACCCGAAATTTTAATTTGCTTTCCATAAAATATAAAAACACAAAAATAATCATCCCTCACCTTTAGAACTAGTATTTAGGCTTTCTAATCCTAGCGACACTATTCCTAAGCTTAACGATCAATCCCCCGGTACTTGTCACTATACTATACTACAACGATCAGGTACACTGCCTGGTGGGGGTTGTAAGCTTCTCGAGATCCCTCGAGAGGTAAAGCCTGTTGCGATTCCCACGCATCAAGTTTTTGGTGCCGCAGCCCGGGGAATAGTTATTGTCTAGGTTAGAATTTCTTTTTATTAGGTCTACTTGCTAGATTCCTTTCTAGTAAGATTTTATTTTTATTTTTAGGTCTTCTTTAGTTTATCTCATTTCTTTGTGCTTTTGTTCGTAACTCTTTGCCATCCGACATCATGGAAGGTGGTAACATCTTTGAACCCATCATCCCACCACAACAAAACCCACCACTAGAACCCCTTAGGCCCCGGACCTTAGGAGAGTAATCCCGACCTAGCCATCAAGGCTACCGAAACACCATTGAGCTCACCGACACCATCCGGTTGGTGCAAAGCGGATGTACATTCCATGGACTTCGTTCCGAAGATCCAAACCAACATCTTAAGGACTTTCTCAAAATCGTAGATTCCATAGACCTAGGTGTTGAAACTAGAGAGACTACCCGTTTACACCTATTCCAATTCTCTCTACGGGATCAAGCTAGTCAATGGCTTGAGCGTTTACCCGCGGGATCCATCACCACATGGGATGATCTCACCACTCGTTTCCTTGCTCAATTTTTCCCACCGGGGAGAACTACTAAGCTTAGAAATGACATCTTGATGTTCCAACAACGTCAAAATGAATCTCTTTATGAAGCATGGACTCGTTTCAAGGACTTACTCCAAAAAGTCCCTCATCATGGCATAGATCTTTGGCTCCAAGTCCAAATTTTTTATGACCATATCGACATCTCCACGAGGCGAGCCATTGACCAATCGGCCGGTGGTAAGCTACGTGATCTTAGTGCGGAACAATCATGGGAACTCATAGAAGATCTTGCTCTCTATGACAACGAAAGTTGGAATGATCCCCGTGATTTGAACAAAACGGTCAAGGCAATATCTTTGCCTTCGAACAATTCTAGCACTCCCGACCGTAGGATCATGGAACTTGAGGACCAAGTCAAGTTTCTCATGAAATCTTACGAAGCTCCTAAGCCTTCAAGTCAAGTGAACAAAATCACTTCTTCATGCGAATTATGTAGTGGTCCCCATGACACTCGTGATTGTATGGAACTCCCCGGAACAGCTTTTGTGGACTACGCATCCACGCGTACCGACGAAGCGGGAGATAAGTGGTACACTTTCAAGCCCGAGCCAAACACTTACGGTGATTCATACAACCCCTCATGGAAAAATCACCCAAACCTTAGGTGGAAACAAAATCAACCCAATTCATCCAACCCACCTAATCGTTACCAACCAAACGGTCCACCATCCAACCGTACTTTCAACAACAATCCTTCTAACAACTATGGTAGTACCAACAATCTTGAAGGATTGATGTCAAAGTTTATGGCATCCCAAGAAGCTCGCATATCTAAGTTTGAAGCCGATTTCAAACAAAAGCAAAGCGAGATGACCACTAGAATTGATGCATTGTTGAAAGTTCTCAATGACCGAGAAATGGGAGCACTCCCAAGCGACACGGTCAAGAATCCGAAACTAACCGTTAATTCCATATCCTCAGTTTCGTCACCCACTTCGTGTCCACAATACTACTCGGTTAAATCAACGAGCATGTGTTTCAAACAAAACCAAGTTCTCCAAAAGGACCAATCAAATAAAACACCCACTATAGAGCCGGTCAAAAGCATAGTTGAAACACCTCTTACGCAAGACCTGACGATAAATTCAAAGAACTTCACCTTGAACGCCCCGTCATTGATGTCTTAGCGCGTGCTCCTTACTATGTGCCCTCCTAGAAAAATATGAGAAGTGTAAGCTAGTTAAAAGTGGGACCGCCTTCGTTCAAAACAAGTTGCCTAAGAAGCTTGATGATCCGGGCATATTTGTTTTGCCCTGTAAGATAGGAAGATCCAAAGCTTTCGACACACTAGTCGATTTAGGGTCAAGCCTCAACTTGATTCCCTTATCCTTATTCACCGCTCTTAAGCTAGGGAAGTTAGAGGAAACGGAGGTATTGATAGGGCTAGCGGATGGGAGTATTGCCCACCCGGTTGGAATGATTAAGGATGTAGTTGTTCACGTAGGAAAGTTAACTATATTAGCGGATTTTCACGTCCTAGACATGGTTAGTGACACTACATGCCCATTATTGGTAGGAAGAGGATTTTTAGCAACCGCTAGTGCCATGATAGATTGCAAGGAATCCAAGATAACGGTAGGTGAAGGTGATACTTGGTCGGTGTACGATGTAAAGAAGCATAGTTATGATTGTGATGATGAACCGACACCGCATTGGGTAGAGATGAATAGGAGACCGTCTAGATATGGACCTTGGATAGAAAGGAACTTTATAGGACCTCAATGCCCATTCTATCTAGAAAAAGATTTTGTTGAAAAGACACATTCGGTAGAACAACTCATAGCTAGAGATGAAGAGCTAGACCCCTTTGAGGACCCCTTAGTCTTTAGGAAGATGATTGAGTTATTAAGCGTAATGCCCATCAACATAGAAAGGAATAAATGGAAAAGAGAAGGAGACAAGTGTAAATGGAGGTGGGGCAAGCCACCTAAAGAAGGTGACGGGTCATGGCATATTAGAATGACTTTGTATGATCCGGATAGAGAAAAGTTTGAAAGGTCATACCATACTAAGGAAACCGATAAGAAGTTGAAACCTAAGTTTGATCCCAAGGATGTCCTCAACGAGGAACTCACCCGTATCACGTAGTAACATATGACCTTGAGTCTAGCTACAAGACTCGTAAATAAAGAAAAGCGCTTCTTGGGAGGCAACCCATGTTTTGTGTGATTTTATTTGTTTGTTTGTTATTTGCTTCCGTATGCATGCTTTATTTTTATTGTTGGTAGATCATGTTTCTAAACTAAATAGTGGAAATACTTTACCTTGTTGTTTTGGCCTAGTCTTAACTCCACTTAAAGGTATTTTTGCAAAAGATAAGTGTAAGGGGAAACCCCAAATATGTTTTTAAGAAACAAACCGATCATGATTTTCCACAATATTAAATGAACATGTATATTCGTATTTGTTAGAGTCAAATGCTTGTATTGAGTCATAATGAAGTTTTGCAGGATTTTCCAGGAAGTAGGACCAAGTTTTTCCAGAAATTTTCCGGAAACATAACATAAGAATTTCTGCAGGTCAATTCTGACGGCGTCAGGGGTTTACTCTTGACGGCGTCAGGAGTAAAAATCTGAAAATTTTACCGGTTTTGTTTTTCTAACGGAGTCTTATGGTTTTTGTGAATTATTAAGTTTTATAATCTCCAGGAGATCTGCAAACTTCATTCCATAAGCATTATATCTTATCTTGTTTTCTAGGATTCAGTAACTTATATAGGATGCCGCCGATTTTACGCGAGGTTGTCTTGTCTATTTTGTCAGGTTTTATAGGTTATGTATGACAAGAAGATGATTTATATTCTGGAAGGGAAGCTTTGATTGTTCATTTTCTTGGAGGAAGATTTAACCTGGCCATCCTATTATCCATACCGAGCGAATCAGGGGAGTATTTGATTTCATTCTTTTTTCTTTTTCACTTTTACATTCTTTACTCGAACATTGGGGACAATGTTCATCTTAAGTGTAAGGGGAGGGTAAAAAGATGATACCTTACATATGCACTTTCGCTTGAGTTTGTTTTGTTTAATGGTAGATGTGTAATAAAACTATGAGAAATACTTGTTAGTGCAATTTTAGGGCCAAATTTAAAATTTTTTACAACATTTAGGAGTGAAACTTTAGCCATAGCAAGCGTCTCATGGATAGGAGATTGTATGACTAGCACATAACCGTATATTCAGAAAAATTTTCCACCCAAAAATGTGAGGTTCGCCTTGAAATCTGATAGGAAAAGCATTTACTATTAGTGCTTATGAGTGTACCGGTAGCATTTAGATTCTAGAACTTGCATTAGTGATGCATCCCGAGACCGCTAGTGAGACTACATTCGTGTGGTAGGATTTACTACATGATAAGAGGCATTAGGATCACCCTTGTGTTAAACCCGTATTATAATTACTTGACCATTTATGTCATATTACTTGGCTAGTTAAGTCAACTAATTTTTCCCACAACTTAGCGTTGTACTCATTTTTAGTACACGAAACCCCTAGTACACCCCTCCGAGCCTATCTTTTCGTTTCTAACTTTAAGCATTTTACTTAAAGGAAGAATTTGTTACACCCCACTTAAATGTACAACCAAATCGCCTTAGCCTTCCGTGTATGCGCTCATTTTAAGTGCTTTATTGTTATTTGTTAAACCCTAAGTTAACTTTCTAATTGATTACATGGTTGCTAAGTCGAGTCATATCCTTGTACATATTGTTTTGGGACGATCGGGACTCATGGGTAAGTACTTATTTATGGAGTAATGGGGAAGAACATCATATTATTACCCCCGTATGTACGTTAATCTTAAAAGTGCTCCAAGTGTTTTGATTTTCTTAATTCGAGTCATTAGATTAGTTTAATGTAAAGTATGTAAAGATTCAAGTGTAAGGGAAATGTTCATTCCCTATGATGTATTATTTTGGATGGTAGGGTAAGAGTATATGCACAAAAAAAAAAAAAAAATAGAGAAAGAAAAAAATAGAAAAGAGAAAAAACATACGGACTACCATCCCTTTTTATTCTATGTTCATTTTATGTTTTTGTTCTTTTTGATTTATTAGCTTAAGTCGAGTCTAGTCTTGGCTTAACAACGCCACATTGTATATGTAACTAACCAAGATTGTTAACTCGCCACCAGTAAAACTTCCTTTATCCAACAAAACCGTGTATTTCATATCCCTACACCTAACGTTACAACCCTTGAAAAGACCTCTTTGATAGTTTATCCTAGGTGCTTACGCCATGTGGTGGAGGTTTGATCCTTTCCCAAGCCTATGGTAATCTATTTTGCTATGACAGGTAGTGAGAGATATCTTCCGTTTCCATATTGTAATTTACACTTTATTACACCCGAGAGATGTGAGTATCTAAACACTATTTGTGAGGTGCTTGTGTATGACCTCCGTGCTTGTCTATTGGTCTTTAGTGGAACGATTATTTGTTGTAATTACTTTTATATTAGTGTTAAATGACGCCTAACTTGTATTTTGAGTAGAATAAAAGCGCATTTGCTTGAGGACAAGCAAATCTCAAGTGTAAGGGTATATGATGAGGCGAAAAATGATCCGTTTTTAGGGGGTCATTTAAGCCCGAATCTGAATTTATTTGATCAAATATTGCCCTAAATCGTTCCTTTTGTGATTTTAGGTACTTTGGGAGTAAAATCTGGAAAAGGAAGCAATTCGGACGTTTTTGGAGCATAAAAGTGAAGAAAACGCCAAAGTCTTAATTTTTCATGCTGGGAACAGTGCATGACGGCGTCAAGAGTAGTTCCCTGACGGCGTCAAGAGTAAAATTCCATGACGATCCAGAAGAGTTTTGACGGCGTCATGAAGGTAGGGCGTCAAGAGTAAAAGTAATGACGGCCTGGAAATGAATTGTTCTTGACGGCGTCCAATGTAGATCTAGGCATTCCGAGGATTGTTTTGGCGACGAGGTGACGACGTCACCTAATTGGTCTTGACGCCGTCAGACCCCTTTTCCTATATATAGTTTTCTAGTTTTTCACATTTAAAAGAGAGAAGTTTTGGGAGAAACCCTAAGTACGATTTTGGTGTAACTTTACAGGTTTTTCAAGGGTTCCAACCCCTTGATACCTTGCATGATTAATCAAGATAAGTGTTCTTCTAATTCAATCAGTATGTCTATGTGTTGGTTGTCTATATCTTGTTCTTGTCTTAATTCCATCATGCAAGGCTAGATCTATCTTTTGTTTGCTTAGATCTAATGAAACCTAGATATTGATTATGTGTTGATTACTTATTTATTCTTGTCTTGGATGAATGATTTATATGTTAGGCTTAAGAAAACTGGCAGATCTCCAATTGGTAACATGCTTGAACGTCTTAAGAAACATGAACCAACGCGCACTAGGTCTTTATTGGTTGTATTTAATGCATGAGCCACTGTTTACAATCCCTATAGTTGTGCTGGGCATGGTGTAGGAGGAGATAAGAGCTCATAGAATTGGGGAGTTATGTGTGCCACCCCATGAATGGCATTAAGGAATACGATCCGTCATCCATGCAATTATAACAAGTAATTAACATGGAAAAGATATCTAGGGAGTAGTGAAATCTAAGTAAACACATTTTCTCCAACTACTGCTCACAACCTTAGTATAAATTAGTTTATTTTCATTTCTAGTATTTTATTTTGATTGCATCTTAGTATTGGGTTAGTTGAATAGCAACTAATTCCGCCCAAATCCTTCAAACCCGAGATTTTAATTTGCTTTCCATAAAATATAAAAACACAAAAATAATCATTCCTCACCTTTAGAACTAGTATTTAGGCTTTCTAATCCTAGCGACACTATTCCTAAGCTGAACGATCAATCCCCCGGTACTTGTCACTATACTATACTACAACGATCAGGTACACTGCTTGGTGGGGGTTGTAAGCTTCTCGAGATCCCTCGAGAGGTAAAGCCTGTTGCGATTCCCACGCATCAGATTTTCAACTAATCCAAAACTCAACCGTTTAAAACCATGTTTGTTTCTATAACTTCCTAAAATTATTTCTAAACACAAACTAGTGTCTAAATATTTCAAAGTTATCAAAATCTCAAGTCACAACCGATTTACAAATCGTTTACCAAAAGAAATAAGTAGTCGACATATAGTTTTGAAACAAAAGAGTACTTCCCAAATTCATGCTCACACACAATCCATATTAAAGTCCTAGGCAAGTACTACACCAATTTTATAATGTATTTCACAAGTAACAAATTCATTTCAATGTTTCAATACCTACGTTTTTTTTTCTTTGAGTCTTGAGATGTCGACACTAGAAACCAAAGCATGAAGTAACATGTTCATTCTTACAACTTTAGGACTTTTAGGATACAAGCAACCATCCAATCACATTAAACCTTAGACACTAGTACACTCCAAAATTTCATATATATACACCAATTTTAAAATCCATTTTTGCAAGTACTATTCCATTTTTTTTATCACAAAACACACGTTCTTTTTAAAAGAAATAGATATGTCGACATGCATTTTACAAACAAAAGCGTACCTCCCTATTTCATGCTTACACATTGCATATTTTATGATATAGGCAAGGTACTAGCTCCAATTTTTAAAGCCATTTCACAAGTACAAAACCCTTATAATATTTCCAATACACACGTTTTCTTTATAGATAGCATGTCGACACCATAAGAACCAAAACATGGAGTAAAGTGATTACTCTTACACACTAGGACTTTTGAGTACACGTAAAGATCCCATCACAATAAATGTTAGACACTAGTATACACTAGGTTCCATATAAAAACCCCATGCATGCAATGCTTTCGTTCCATTTTCCATCCAAAACCAAAAATCCACCAAATAATTTAAGTAGTAAACTAGGCATTGGGTCGAAGCTTTAGGTAGGAATTCAAGGGATTCGTGTGGATTTAGGAGAAACACGTTATTGTTTGTGAACCTTGGTCGAGCACACATACACACTACGTACTCATCTCACTCACTTCTCGACTCTACGTCTTGTTTTAACCACCACTTTGGTGTCGTAAGTCCTAACAAAACTCTTTTCAATATTTATATAAAACTTTCATTTGCATTATTTTTATACGTGACACACACAATTGCATTTCTTTATTCGAAAACTAAATAAACGACATATATATGTTTTACGTTCGTCTATATATTTCACACCTTAACAAATAAACTATGTAGAGTTTTGAAACTAAAAAGTTACGTACAACCTATTTTATAATACATTTCTAACGTATACAAACAAGTATCGAAAACTCTTAAAATATTTCTAAGTCTTTTTCTTATAAAAATTCGTCCCATGCCACGTCCAAAACACACGCATATCTTTAATATTTACTTAACGAGCATACCTTTTTATTTTACAAACTAATAGACCTCATGACAAACATTCATTTTCGTATAAAAACTTTATAATAAAAATCGCGTTTTGAATCTATAAAAGACACCAAGTAAATCGATTTGGAAACTAGTTTTGGAAATTAATTAGTATCGACTGGGCCTTAAGGCCCAATCATTTCAAAATAAGCCGATCGTATAAGCTAAGGAAATAAGCAGTTTGACAATGTTTTTATAATCCTAACCTTAGCCCAAAACAAGGCCCAAAACTCCCGTAGGCCCATTGGATTTAAAAACGCTAACGGGCCTTACATTTCGTTAAAAGCCCATAAACTATCAAATTAACTTTTCGAACTAATAAGCTGGTAGAATAAGCTCAATAAGCTGTTTTGAAACTATATAAGAAATAAAAACATTAAGTTTTGAAAATTGTGAATTTTGGACTAAAATTGCAAATTTTATGAAAATCGGGTTAAAAGTGTCAACTTTTCAAAGTTTCGGTATAAACTGTCATTTCGTAAATTAAAGGGTGAAAACTGATTTTTATAAACTCTAGGGTGAAAGGTGTAAGAAATATAAAGTTTTGGACGTAAAATGTAAATATATTAAATTTTAGACTAACGGCGTAACGCTAACGCCGTTAGGGTAAAAAGTGTAAATTTTTAGAAAATACAAGGGCCATATATATAAAATTAATATTTTTATTTTTACTTTCCATTTTTACAATCTCACGTAGCGACGTTACGTTTATTTTCAAACTATTATTTTTATTACTATTATTATTATTAAACGTTACGTTTATTTTCAAACTATTATTAATATTACTATTATTATTATTAGATGTTACGTTTATTTTCAAACTATTATTATTATTACTATTATTATTATTAAACGTTACGTTATTTTCAAACTATTATTATTATTACTATTATTATTATTAAACGTTACGTTATTTTCAAACTATTATTACTATTACTATTACTATTTTTATTATTAAACGTTACGTTATTTTCAAACTATTATTATTATTACTACTATTATTAAACGTTACGTTTTATTTCAAACTATCGTTATTATTAAACCTTACGTTATATATAACTAAACTAAACGAACAATATACTATAAAAACCAAAAGTCTTACTAACGTCAAATTAACAAATCATGCATTTAAAAACTACTCGCGATTAAAACCCTAAGACTATCAAACACTAAAACATGCCATATATTATCTAGGTCGTGTGTGGAGCCGTTCCCATTTTGCAAACTGAGTATCGATATTTTTATTCACTAAACCACTAAGGTGAGTTCATAGCCTTGCCTTTACTTGTTTAAATGTTTTATAAACCCTGCGAGGGGGATACATGCTAGTTTTTACGAACTGAACACAAGTATTTTCTTGGTATGCTTTACCTGATCTCGTTATTGCTTAAGTACCTTTCCTTGCTAAAAGCCCCTCATATCATGAGCCTTAGTCACCCAGAGAGGTGAACGTAAATAATTGTGGATAGATCTATTAGGGATTGACCATCCCCGTTTGGGCGTTGGAGAAAACAACCAAACACACTTTATTTGAAATCTAATAGGTTACTGGCAAGAACCTATCCCGAGGGCCCCCTGTTACTATAATCCATCATTCGTGATGAGATCTGTTAATCGGCTGAGCGTCATGAGCTTAATGCAATAACAACTGTTTTTAACTTATAATTGTATGACGGTGCAATTATCACTTATAACTTGTGTTCAATCTTTTAAACTTAAACCTATGAATATCACTCAACTTTTGTTGACTTTTAGCATGTTTATCTCAGGTCTAAAATGAGCAAGGATGGGACGGAAGAGCACGAAATTCTTGCAAAGGCTATAAAATTTTACTATCATTCGAAAACCTATTTAACAAATTTTGAAAACCACTGGGACCTCATTCTTTAATACTCTGATATTTATAAAAATTCGAATGATAGATGTTTTAGAAAATCATTTTCTACTGAAAAACTATGAGCTGTGAAGTAACACCTAAATCTTTATTCCGCTGCAAATATTTCAAAATTGGGGGTGTTACAGATTGGCATCAGAGCTTTGGTTATAGCGAAACAGATCTATTTTAGGTCTGAACTATAACCGTTTTTACAAACAAAACATTTTATAGCCCTACACTCTTCATGCTTTCCGTGCCTGCATACTACCTTGCTCAGTACATTACTTGCTAAGATTAGTCTGCATGTTTAGAAATTGCGCTTACATAATTCTTATTTCATCCATACTATTATATCTATAACATAAAAGTAACTTATAAAATACTATTCCCGGTTACTACAGTAACATGTCTCCAAAAACTTCCTTGAACGCCAAAACTACTCTCCGTAATACTAATACATTCCCCGTCAATCAAAATTCTTCGAACACTGAAGATCCCTACGTACAAATATCACAGCCCCAACTTAATATAGAAATCACTCATAGGTCACTCCCATCGTCATCTATCTGTTCACCTCTACGTCAAAAACTTAGGAGAACTACTGAATCATATGAAGATGTGATTGGTGGTCAGGCAACATTCGAAGTTGGACAAAGTTCACGACAAGAGAGGCCGTGGACGAATGTTGAGCCAAATTCTACGTTACCCTACACTTTAGATTCCCCAATACCAGATATCCCAAATACTTTATCCTCACCTAATTCCCCCAACTACAATATAAGCACACCTGATTCAATATGGACTCTTGTTTATCAACAAGCCAGCATATTAGAGGCTCACACTGAACAGCTAAAAGGTTTACGACCAACAAAATTTGAATGGTACGACCGTAACCTTGACGCATTGTTCAAAAGAGTGGATGGCTAGAGAGACAGCCAGGAGCCAAGGTCAAAAGATTGCCGCATTAGAGAGTATGTTGGCAAACCAAATGAACATGTGTCAGGAACGTTTCTTAAATATGGAAGTAGCACAACTTGAACTTGAGAAATAGATTAGATATTTACGACAGAGGCGTAACTAATCATAAGTTTACAAGTATCCCTGCTGCATCTACTAAACCAGACAGACTTGGTTAGTATGTCATGTAATGTTCAATAAACCTGAACCCTTCAGAACTTGAAATCAAATCTATACTAACCTCCTCTTCCGTTACATCTCTCTGTTATAAATTAATCATTTTCTTTCGTATCAAGCATGCATACTATGAATCCTCATAATTTCATGCAAAAATCTCATCATTTTGTTATCTCCCTTGATAAACAAATAACTCCACGTAGATCCATGACATATTAATAAGAGACCTTGTACTAATTGTTTTACAAAAACGATCAGTCAAGTTATTAATATTATGATGACTTCTACTATACTATTCAAATCTACCGTAAGATTTCTTACAATTGTTAAGAAATTCTTAAACACACTATAATTAAATTTTCAAGAGAGAGAAAATTTATTTTAGTGGACGAATCGGTTTGTTCCTTAGTAATCCCATATCAAGAGTTGATTATCTATCTATGATACAACGCAGACATATCTTGAAATTAGATTACAGTAAGGATTCAATTCAGTCTATCATCAATGAAATAATTAACTTCATTTGAATTATTCTGACATCAGAAGGATTCTAAGTTGAGTTTCATTAATGATTTCAGAAGATGGACAACGTAAACAATACATGTACTCCATCTTCATCAAAGACCACCATGATTACTGAAGCCGTCAGGAAATTGGTAACCAACATCGTATCAGTAGTACTCGAAGGGACTACCATAGTTTATCCAAGAGGAGAGTCGGATACACCTGACAAGCAGGAAAACTACATGGAATATAGGCCAAACCCCTTTAAGACGCCAGAAGAAATGGCTAACCCTACCATCACCCATAACCAAGGAATTGGGCAAGGAGTTATACCTAATGGAAATAAACAAAAGCCAAAAACCCTTAAAGACTTCGATAGTATCAAAGGAATGATGACTAGATTGAAGCAGATGAATAAATTCCTGTTGTAAATAAATAAATCCTAGTTCGACAATTTCCTGAGATTGTATCTCTTCCTCGTATTATACTTTAAGTTACGATGGATGTAATCTAAGTATAACAACTATCCTTCTACCGTACGAAAAATCTACCTTGTAATATTTCCAAAATAATTATAATCTACGTCAATTTCAATTCCTATTCCATTAACAGTATACTGTTATTTCCCTAGAAATTTCTGACTCATCATCAAATATATATATATATATATATATATATATATATATATATATATATATATATATACACACACACACACACACAAGATAAATAAATAAATCAATGAATAAAGTTCCTACTTTATTCTTAAAAGAAATTACGTATTATATTATAATAACAAAACGATGAACACCATCTAAAACAACTTAAAGAAAAACATAAATACCACTGTGACTGAACCAAACATCACATCATTTGGTCCTCAATTATACATAGCCTGATCAACTATGTCTAATTTAGGAAGAATCATGTCATGATGGAACAATCATAATGCCAAAATTTCTAAATAACAATCTTCATTTAAAAGCAACAGATAAAGATAAACTGAACTATTAATAAATGTTACAAACTACCATAAATACCTATCCTATTCCTTCGTCATTAGGACGAGAAGCCAACCAAAGTACAAATAAGAAAACTAGCCGTTAGACACTATTCACGACCGTTGGATTCACTATTCACGACCGTTGGGTACGGTACACCTAGCCGTTATTTTACTATTCAAAACCATTACCTTCAATATTCACGACTAAGTACACCAGTTACTAGATCCTGTCTAGCACAAATAAGTCTAACTAAACCACGTCTCCCAAATCTTAATCTCTCGACAACCCTCTGATCGAAATTTTTCTAATACAGAAATTTCGTTAAACTTGAATTCCGGGACGGAATTCAGAATGAGGGGTAGGTACTGTAATCCCATGTAAATTTCCCTATAAATACTAAAAGTAAATCAAGGACTAATATATCATTACGTAAATTGATAACGTTTTTACCAATAACAATTTTTTTTATATATATATTTTATTATCAAATATGCTATGTTACTTGAAATCACTACGATATTCATGATTCTTTTTTTTTTTTTGCTTGGAACGATGCTCACACATGTACCACTATAGTCTAAAATCGCGAGAATATTAAAAATTTCTTTTATTCGTTACAAACCTGCATTTTCCGACATTTTTTTTCAAAATTACTATTCATCGGTTACTATTCACAAAACACTATTCATCATTTTTGGAGTTGGTTAGCGATATTGATATGTTTTTCAAAAATTTTACTATTCACGAAATACTATTCACAAAACACTATTCACTCTCGGACTCACGCAAACGTCTCATTAATTAATTTTCTAAAATTATCACTAATCACAATTAACATTTTACTAATCCTAAAATCCACCTAACCAGACCCTAAATCTCACCCAAAGCCCATTTCTTTTCTTGGCCTGTTACTATTCACGGCCCAAAGCAACTAAGCCCATTTTTCTTTCTTTTGTTTTTCTTTTCACTCGACTAAGACAAGCCAGAAACAAATCTCGTACTCCCTATTCTTACACACGACTCACACATATTTTTACACATACTCATTCCTCCCCTATCCAACAATTAGAGAGTCGATTTTTAGTTTTTCACATCGAGTTTAAATACGATTTCACTAGGCAAAGCTTTTGTCCCAAAAACGATTTCATACGATTTTCAACTAATCCAAAACTCAACCGTTTAAAACCACGTTTGTTTCTATAACTTCCTAAAATCATTTCTAAACACAAACTAGTGTCTAAATATTTCAAAGTTATCAAAATCTCAAGTCACAACCGATTTACAAATCGTTTACCAAAAGAAATAAGTAGTCGACATATAGTTTTGAAACAAAAGAGTACTTCCGAAATTCATGCTCACACACAATACATATTAAAGTCCTAGACAAGTACTACACCAATTTTATAATGTATTTCACAAGTAACAAATTCATTTCAATGTTTCAATACCCACGTTTTTTTTTTCTTTGAGTCTTGAGATGTCGACACTAGAAACCAAAGCATGAAGTAACATGTTCATTCTTACAACTTTAGGACTTTTAGGATACAAGCAACCATCCAATCACATTAAACCTTAGACACTAGTACACTCCAAAATTTCATATATATACACCAATTTTAAAATCCATTTTTGCAAGTACTATTCCATTTTTTTTATCACAAAACACACGTTCCTTTTAAAAGAAATAGATATGTCGACATGCATTTTACAAACAAAAGCGTACCTCCCTATTTCATGCTTACACATTGCATATTTTATGATATAGGCAAGGTACTAGCTCCAATTTTTAAAGCCATTTCACAAGTACAAAACCCTTATAATATTTCCAATACACACGTTTTCTTTATAGATAGCATGTCGACACCATAAGAACCAAAACACGGAGTAAAGTGATTACTCTTACACACTAGGCTTTTGAGTACACGTAAAGATCCCATCACAATAAATGTTAGACACTAGCATACACTAGGTTCCATATAAAAACCCCATGCATGCAATGCTTTCGTTCCATTTTCCATGCAAAACCAAAAATCCACCAAATAATTTTAAGTAGTAAACTAGGCATTGGGTCGAAGCTTTAGGTAGGAATTCAAGGGATTCGTGTGGATTTAGGAGAAACACGTTATTGTTTGTGAACCTTGGTCGAGCACACATACACACTACGTACTCATCTCACTCACTTCTCGACTCTATGTCTTGTTTTAACCACCACTTTGGTGTCGTAAGTCCTAACAAAACTCTTTTCAATATTTATATAAAACTTTCATTTGCATTATTTTTATACGTGACACACACAATTGCATTTCTTTATTCGAAAACTAAATAAACGACATATATATGTTTTACGTTCGTCTATATATTTCACACCTTAACAAATAAACTATGTAGAGTTTTGAAACTAAAAAGCTACGTACAACCTATTTTATAATACATTTCTAACGTATACAAACAAGTATCGAAAACTCTTAAAATATTTCTAAGTCTTTTTCTTATAAAAATTCGTCCCATGCCACGTCCAAAACACACGCATATCTTTAATATTTACTTAACGAGCATACCTTTTTATTTTACAAACTAATAGACCTCATGACAAACATTCATTTTCGTATAAAAACTTTATAATAAAAATCGCGTTTTAAATCTATAAAAGACACCAAGCAAATCGATTTGGAAACTAGTTTTGGAAATTAATTAGTATCGACTGGGCCTTAAGGCCCAATCATTTCAAAATAAGCCGATCGTATAAGCTAAGGAAATAAGCAGTTTGACAATGTTTTTATAATCCTAACCTTAGCCCAAAACTCCCGTAGGCCCATTGGATTTAAAAACGCTAACGGGCCTTACATTTCGTTAAAAGCCCATAAACTATCAAATTAACTTTTCGAACTAATAAGCTGGTAGAATAAGCTCAATAAGTTGTTTTGAAACTATTTAAGAAATAAAAACATTAAGTTTTGAAAATTGTGAATTTTGGACTAAAATTGCAAATTTTATGAAAATCGGGTTAAAAGTGTCAACTTTTCAAAGTTTCGGTATAAACTGTCATTTCGTAAATTAAAGGGTGAAAACCGATTTTTATAAACTCTAGGGTGAAAGGTGTAAGAAATATAAAGTTTTGGACGTAAAATGTAAATATATTAAATTTTGGACTAACGGCGTAACGCTAACGCCGTTAGGGTAAAAAGTGTAAATTTTTAGAAAATACAAGGGCCATATATATAAAATTAATATTTTATTTTTTACTTTCCATTTTTACAATCTCACGTAGCGACGTTACGTTTATTTTTTAAAACTATTATTTTTATTAATTAAACGTTACGTTTATTTTCAAACTATTATTATTATTACTATTATTATTATTAGACGTTACGTTTATTTTCAAACTATTATTATTATTAGTATTATTATTATTAAACGTTACGTTATTTTCAAACTATTATTATTATTACTATTATTATTATTAAACGTTACGTTATTTTCAAACTATTATTACTATTACTATTTTTATTATTAAACGTTACGTTATTTTCAAACTATTATTATTATTGCTACTATTATTAAACGTTACGTTTTATTTCAAGCTATCGTTATTATTAAACCTTATGTTATATATAACTAAACTAAACGAACAATATACTATAAAAACCAAAAGTCTTACTAACGGCAAATTAACAAATCATGCATTTAAAAACTACTCGCGATTAAAACCCTAAGACTATCAAACACTAAAACATGCCATATATTATCTAGGTCGTGTGTGGAGCCGTTCCTATTTTGCAAACTGAGTATCGATATTTTTATTCACTACCACTAAGGTGAGTTCATAGCCTCGCCTTTACTTGTTTAAATGTTTTATAAACTGTTGATCCCAGTTGAGCTTAAACGATCTTGTGTAGAAGTTAACTTGATTAAATACTTAAGCTAATATGCGGAATGTAAAAGCTTAACTTAAGAAGAATAATGATTCTCTGTCAACACTTCAATATTATTAATACGAGCACTCAACAATGCTAGGGTTTTACAACCTTGAAGTGAATAATAATACGTACATAAACTAACCCTAGGATCCTCCTTTTATAGACTAAGGAGTCCTACTAGGTTTACAATACCTTTCTCTACACGATAAGTATATTCTAGATAAATATAATATTTACACAATCTATTCTGTATTTATCTAAACTGTTTACATACTTATCCCATCAGCAATAGATTCTGTTAGCAGCATTTATCCTCAGCAGCACTTTGACATCAGCAACAGAATCATTACCACTAGCAGCAGTTTCACTCAGCAGCAGTTTCAGACCCAACAATCCTCCCCTAAACTTATTATTTATTTTTAAATAAGTAAGTTTCTTCTAAGCACAATTAATCACTTGGAGGATGCTTCCAAACACTTCAACTCTTGAGAATTCAGTTGATCAAATATATTCTTATACTTTGACAGCAAATTGAATGCTTGATCATCAGAATCATACTCTTTCTGCAACTTAAGTGATTTATCACCATTAACCATCTGATTGACAATTTTCCAGTATCTTACCACTGGGTAATCCATTTCAGCGAGCATATACAAAGTAATTGGTCCAATATCCAACACATGAACTCCAGAGTCTTGAAAAAGTCTCCATCTTCTTACTTTGTAATCTACTATCTCTGTCCATTCAGAATCATCCATTGAAGGTTCAAACATAAGTTTAAGAGCTCTCCACATAACATTATCAGAAGAAGTTATGATGTGATCAATTTGCTTTATCTCATACTTTTTACCATCAAACTTCTTAGCTCCAAACTTTCCCTTGTATAGCTTCCATAAATCTTCAACATCCTCTCTATCAAAATAATGTAGCATCTGTTGAAATCTAAGAAACCTGTGAGTTTTACCATCAGATCTCTGGACATCATGAAATGCTCCAACATTAGTATCATATCCTGTAGTTACTTTGATAATAGGATATTTGACACCAATTGGTTTAGCATCAACCACTTCAGGATCTTCCATCTTGCCAACCATAGTGTAAACCTTCAATTGTTCTTTTAGAAGCTCTGGAGGAATGTGATCAAAATCATGTTTAAATTCATTACCTTCAGGCATAGAACTGCTTCCTTCCCCAATCTTTCTCTTCTTCTTTGCAATTGATTTTTGAACAACACCTTTTCTTTTATCACCTTGCACAGAAGAGATAGTATTTGCTACATCAATATCAAGCTGTTTAACAACATCAGCTTCTTGAATATGCTCTGCTTCAACTGTCTTTTCAGGTACCAACTTCTTGTTCATCTGAGCAATTTGTTCCAAATCCTCAGCACATCCCATAGCATAAAAAGTATCTGTTCTCTTCTTAGTTTGTTGATACAAGTCAAAAACTTCTTTATTAGAATAAGGTTTCAATTGTACCAATGTCCATCCACCCATATTCTTTAGATACCTTTCATATTCTTTCCTTTGTTGTTTAACAGTTGGACCTTTAAATATCTTTATCTTTCTTCTAGCAGTAGCATTCTCTTTTCTCTTCTTTGTAGTAAAATCTCTATACCAAGATTGCACATCAAAAGTTGAAACTTCATTTTCTTCAATCTTGATCAGTTTATTGAGTTCAATATCAGCAACCATCCTGATCTTCTCATTTGCCCATTCATCATAATTCTTTAAGCCTTCAGCCTCTTTCTCAGCTAACTGTTGTTCTTCTATATTAATCAACTCTTGTTCTCTAAATGCAGCAGCTGTATCATGTTCAACTTGCAATGGCTTAGGCCAAGAATCAAAAGGTACATCAGTGAAATCAATCCCCTTATACATAATCCTTTCCTTTTCAACTTGCTTACCCTTGCCTTTATCAGTAGAAGATGAAGAAATAACCTTCTTTTGTTGAGCAGCAGGTTCTTTAATAACAATTCCTTTTTCAGGTTTTCTAGGTGCTGATGATTTTATTGTTGTTGCAGTTAGTTGTGGTTGTGAAGGAGTTGATACTGGTGTAGTTTTCTTGCTCAATAATACCATGGCTTCAGCAGCAGCATTGTCACCAGACCCAGCAGCAGAGTCTTGTGCATCAGCAGATCCACTAACAGCAGAGTTAGTAATTTCCTTAGCAGTAGATTCTTGAGCAGCAGAGTCAAAACTTTTATCTTTCACCAAATCTCCCAACTTCATCAATGTTTCACCCATTAACCCTGTTGCCTTTACTAATTGCTCAGGCTCCAAAGTTGTAAGTTGTTCTACCACCTTCTCTTGTGTAGCAATCACCTCTTCCATAACAACCTCATTCCCTGATTTAGCAGCAACCACAAAATCTTCAGCATCCTGAGGACTTTCAACATCCATATCACCAATCACTGGAGCCTCCCCTGAAACCATTCCATCATTCAAACCCAGAGCACTATCAGCCTTTTCCAAATTTGCCTCCCCTGAACCCATTGCCTCTTCATTCCTCCCTTGTTTGGAAGCATCATCTTCCAAGTGAGTAGAGACATCAGGAGAACTAACAATCTGAGAGGTGCCCACTTTCTTCAATCTTTTCAGAGAGGTTGAAGATCTTGATTTCTGAAAGGTCTTAATCTGTTTTTGCAATTTGATGATTGTCTTATCCTGATCAGCAACAACAGATGAAAGAGTAATAACCTTGTCCTCCAATGTAGTACATTTCAACCCCAAGTTGGTACAAGTAACCGTCAAATCCTGAATAAGTTTCATAATAGTCTCATCACTTCGACCTGTATTACCTGGTCCGAGAGGTGAATCATGGACATTGTCATCATGTACAAGAGTTTCCGTCAATTCATTGGTCACTAGTCTGTCCTCATCACTTCGACCTGTGTAACCTGGTCTGAGAGGTGAATCGTGGGACATAAACTCAGTATCAAACCTAGTTTGATCATCTGAGCCCCCTATATTTGCCATGTGGCTAGGGTTACCATCCTGAGAATTTGATTCAGAAGAATTATCATCTCTAGATGTTGCCTTGGTTTGGGTCTTAATTATGTTATCACTATCCTGCACTGCTGCTAAGCTAGAAGCAGTAGTGACAGCCCTTGCCAACATGTCCTCATCATCACCTAGGACAGCCTCATCTGGTACAGCCATACTAACACTATCCTGAGGAAGATCAGTGTTCTTTTTAGTGTTCCTACGGGAATAGAGTATTTTAGGTTGTGTAGCATATGCACTAAAATTGGGTGTGTGATGGGAGTCAGTAGGATTTCCTGATCCTTCACCCTGATTGTTTTGCACAAGTTGCACCATTTGAGGTATAAGATTTGTATGTGTGCCTGAAAAACCTTTGCCATGTTTAACCAAGAAAGTAAAAGTTTTAGAAACCAATTTTGGAGCATCATAAGTAGCAACATGACTTCTAAACTTTGTAAGTTGTTTTTGAACAAAGAGTTGTATAAACCTTGGATAAAGCAAATATGAACCAGACTCTTTGATAGTTTGAAACATCCCTTCCAAAATCATTCTTGAAAAATTGAATGGATTACCTTTGCTTAGGCATACCATTGCAGAAGCAATAGTAGTACTAAACTCATGCCATCCAGAAGTTTTAGGACTCAAACAATGAAGAAGAAGATGTATCAAAAACTTGTATTGAGGGCAGAGGAGAGATTTTTGAAATTTTAAATTTGTATGATTCCCCTCATATCCCAAATCTGTTAACCCAGCAAAAATAGCAGAATTGGCAAGACAAGTGGTCTCTGTTTCATCATTGAAAAGAAGAGTTTCTCTTATGAATGATTCAGTTACACGAATCTTTTGTCCATCTACTAAGGCACTAACATATTTTTCCCCATTCATAGTTTTGATTTTAGCGGTAAGCCAAAACTGTTTGATGTGGGAAGCAAATATAGTAGGATTCACAGTGAGTGCATACCTAAGAGAAGTAGCATTCAAAAACTTTACCATGTCTGTGAATTCTTCATTAACTGATTCAGCATCCAAAACAACCACACTATTGTGTTGCTTTGCCCAGGTACGAACGCAATCCATGAATTAGGGTTTAGGGAAATTGGGAATAATTGACTTTGAGAAAATTAGAGTGTTAGGGTTTGTGATAACTTCAATTTGAAATATGAGCAAACCAATTAGGAAGATCAATTAGGTTTTAAACTGATTGAAGAAGTTACACATCCCACCCTCACACTTTCAACCGTAGCAGCACAATAACACGAGCAGCAGAGTGAAATAATCCAGCAGCAGAGTTGACTAAATAAGCTTGGTCAAAAAGTCAAGAATCCTCAGCAATTAATGTGATGATATGCCGTAATCTCTATAAAAACGGACTAAATCTTTTCCCTAATTTAACACAATCAAACCCTAACCGCAATCAAAACGCCAATCAACCAAATCAAAACTTCAATTAACCCAAATCAAATCAAATCAAATCAAAGAATCATGAAATCAACACCCGAAATCATCAATATCTCTTCCGATTCATCATCTGAAGATGAAACCCCCTTTGAAACATATGTGCCGCCCTTCCGTCCTCCTCATGGTGGTTGTAGAACCAAAGAACAAGCGAAGAAGAGAAAGCATGATCTCCCTGTGTTCAAAGATCTTCTGCATTTAAATCAAACCCCAAGCACATCCAGGGGTAAAGCTGCAATGTCCCCAAAATCTCCAACTTCTTCAGAATCATCAGAAGACACAGCTTGGATCCCTGTCAGGCAACCATCCCCAAAAGAGCTTGTGTCCCCTTTCATCTACACATCATCAGATGAAGATGAACCTCCAAATGAACCACCATCCACTCCTGAGAGGCCTCAGTCATCAAGGCCACGACCAAGGAAGTCCACCAAGACAAAGAAGACAAGGAAGACAAACTCTCCTCTTCCAAAAGAAAGAAAGATTGTTCTTGGACTTCCATGCCCTAGGAAGTAATGCTTGTATTCATCTTAGATTTTTGCACTCTTTAATGATTTCAGAAGTAGTTTTTGTAATTTCTCTTGTGATGTATGAACTTCTGAATCTGATGAATGATAAATGTGCTTCTTTTGTTGTCTGAATATTGTTATTGCAAATCATCTTTTAGGCTTATTCCTGCACAATATTAGACCAAACACCACAAAACAAACAAACATATGCACTAGCAGTAGAGTTAGAAATAGCAGCATAGTACATTCCATCACAAACAAATGCTTTAAGATAAGCAGCAGAGTAACAAGCAGCACAATACCTTTTACACACTTGTACAAAAACAAAGAGATAAGTTTTTCAAAGATTTATCATACCAATGTTTGCAATTAAAAATTGAAACCTCCCCACATCAAAGTGTTTAGTGAGAAGATCAGCAACATTGTTATCAGTATGAATTTTAACAATTTGGATCAACTTCTTTTCATAGCAATCCCTGATAAAGTGATGTCTTATCTCAATATGTTTTGTTTTAGAATGAAAAACAGGGTTTTTAATTATGCAAAGTGTGCTGTTGTTATCAATATGAATTTTGGTATTCATGAAATTGTACCCATAATCCAATAATTGATTCTGCATCCATAGAACTTGTCCACAACAACTTGAAGCAGCCACATACTCAGCTTCAGTTGTAGAATTAGCCACCACTGTTTGCTTCTTGCATTGCCATGACACCAATCTGCTTCCTAGAAATTGACAACCCCCTGTTGTAGACTTTCTATCCGATGAAGCTCCAGCATAGTCACTATCTGAATAGGAGACCAAATCAAATGGTGAATCTTTAGGATACCAAAGGCCCAATTTTGGTTGATGCCTCAGATATCTAAAAATTCTCTTCACTGCATTGAGATGTGATTCTATGGGACACACTTGAAATCTTGCACAGGCACACACAACAAACATGATATCAGGCCTTGATGCTGTAAGATACATCAATGAGCCAATCATAGACCTGTACAAGTGTATATCCACTTCCTTTCCATATTCATCCTTCAGCAATGATTTACTGGTGTCCATGGTAGTCTTGGCTGGTTTAGCATCTTCAAAACCAAATTTCTTCAGAATATCATTGACATACTTATCCTGACTGATAAATATACCATTTTCTTTCTGTGTAACTTGCAGACCTAAGAAGAAGGTGAGTTCTCCCATTGAACTCATTGCAAACTTGTCCTTCATAAGCTTCTCAAAACTAACACACATAGCTTTGTTAGTAGACCCAAAGATGATGTCATCAACATAGATTTGAACCAGCAAAATATCATCCTTTTGTCTTTTGAGAAAGAGAGTTTTATCAATTTTTCCTCTGCTAAACCCAGATTCTAGCAAGTATGTTGACAAAGTATCATACCAAGCTCTAGGAGCTTGATGTAGGCCATACATTGCTCTATTGACCTTGTACACTTAGTCAGGATGATCAGGGTCTTCAAAGCCTGGTGGTTGAGACACATACACCTCTTCTGTAATGGTCCCATACAGAAAAGCACTTTTCACATCCATTTGATACACTACAAAATCTTTATATGAAGCATAAGCAAAGAATATTCTAATTGCTTCTATTCTTGCCACTGGAGCAAATACCTCATCATAATCAAGGCCTTCTTGTTGTGTGTATCCCTGTGCTACTAACCTTGCCTTATTCCTTATGACAATTCCTCTCTCATCTCTTTTGCATCTGAAAACCCATTTTGTGCCAATCACTCTTTTTCCATTTGGCAGTTCAACCAAAGTCCAAACTTCTTGCAGCTTAAATTGTAGAAGCTCATCTTGCATTGCTTCCACCCAACTTGCTTCTTGTAAGGCTTTGTAAGTGTTTTTGGGTTCAATTTGAGAAAGAAAACATGCAAACAGGCAATTTTGAAGATCTTTATGACTATTTCTTTGATGCAGAGATCTGGCAAAGAAACTTTGATGTTGAAGATCTTTCAGTGCTTTAGTCATCTGCCTAGTTTGAATAGATGATTGTGGATCACTTAGAATTTGATCTTTTGGATGATCCTTGTGTACTCTTGTGGTAGTTGTAGGACTAACAGGAATATTGAGTTCCAAATTAGTAAAATCTGCAGCAGCTCCAAATAACTGACCATCAAGTGCATCATCATCTGTGTCATAATAAATATTCTCAAGAGGAGGCATATTTGGATCATCAGGATAGATAGAATCATCAATAGGTCTACCCTGAGAGTCCAAATTAGGAAACATTGAAGTAGCAGTAGAGTTAGTAGGCTTGGAAGCAGAATGTGGTGGAGCAGTAGTTGTAACTTTTGGCCTAGCAGTAGAGTCTTCTGAGTCAGTAGCAGAGTCTTCTGGCTTTGTAGGAGAGACATCAACAACTACTTTGAGAGGCTCATTAGTTTCTTTTTCTGCTTCAATAGGTATTTCAATACCTTCTTCAGTTTCCTTAGGTTTCTCTGGAGTGACCACATCTTCTTTAGGACTTGGATCTGACTGAAAGGGAAGTAAGGTAGGACCAACCTTTAACTTCTCAACCAAAACAAATTCTTCTTGTGGTTTGTCAACACTAGCAATAACTGGTACATAGTTCATTGTTTTGGTAAGCATATCAACATTAAACAGCCATTCAGGTCCTTTTCCCTCAGAATTAGATGTGTTCTCAGAAAACTTTATATGCAAATTCTCCTCTACATGTTTGGTTCTCTTATTGTATACTCTAAAAGCTTTACTAATCACAGAGTAACCAACCAAATCCCCTTTATCAGCTTTTTCATCAAATTTGCCTAGCTGATCCTTAGTGTTCAAAATTGTAACAGGACATCCAAATGGTTTGAGAAAATCAATCAGTGGCTTCTTCCTATGAAATAACTCATATGGAGTCTTATTATGAGGCTTGACCACCTTACTTCTGTTCTGCACAAAGCATGCAGTGTTCACAGCTTCAGACCAAAAAGGAATAGGTAGTTTTGAATCAGATAACATTGTTCTTGCAGCCTCAATAAGTGTCCTGTTTCTTCTTTCTGCAACACCATTCTGTTGTGGAGTTCTTGCTACACTATACTGTCTAAGAATTCCTTTCCCCACACAGAATTGATTCATACCACTGTTCTTGAACTCAGTATCATTGTCACATCTTATTATCTTCACCTTGTGATTGTACAGATTTTCAACTCTTGTGATAAATGCCTTGAGTATTTCTGGAGTTTCATCTTTAGTAGCTAGAAAGAATACCCAAGTAAATCTGCTAAAGTCATCAGTGACAACAAGACAATATGACTTCTTGTTCAAGCTTTTGACAAATACAGGCCCAAATAAGTCCATGTGCAGTAGGTGTAATGGCTCAGTATTTGTGTTCACAGTTTTGGACTTGAATGAAACTCTGTGTTGTTTACCCTTTTGACAGGCAACACAAGTTTCACAATTCTCAAAAGTCTTTGTAGGCATTCCTCTGACCAAATTTCCTTTTACCAATTTGTTCATGGTCTTGTAGTTCAGATGTCCCAATCTCCTATGCCATAATTTGGACTCATCAACAGTGGCCTTTGCAATTAGACAAGTCAAAGTCCTCTTAGGAACAATGTTCTTAATATGGTCACTGTATATATTTTCATTTCTAGGGACCTTCAAAAGCACAGATTTGTCATCTGGCAACTGATAGTCAGGAGAAAGGATCATACACTCAGTGTCTGTAAAAAGAACAAAGTTCTTTTTGTCACACATTTGTGAAACACTAAAAAGGTTAAACTTAAGTCCTTTCACAAGAAACACCTTCTCAAAGTCCAAATTTCCAGTTTTAAGAGTTCCTCTTCCTACAATCTTTCCACCTTTTGGATCATTCCCAAAAGCAACATAACCACCATCAAAAGCCTCAAAGTCTTCAAGTTGAGACTCATCTCCTGTCATGTGTCCAGAACATCCACTGTCAACAATAACCATATCCTTAAGCTCATCCAGTAGATTGACCTGCACATGAAAAGTAGAGACATTAGTTCCTCTTGACGACCCAAGCCATTACTGACTTGGATCTGCCCTGTGCATCAACATAATCAAATTTCTTTAAATCACTTGATGCACTACTATCCTTGGAAACAGAATTTGAACCAATAGTTTTTGGTTTCCAAGTCCAGCAAGCTGAGGCCTTAACAGCATAAAAGTGATTACCAACAACTGTATTTGTTAAAACTTTTGGCCCAGAAGTAGAAAGTTTTGTACTAGCAGCAGATTGCTTTCTAGCAGCAGAATGCATACTAGCAGCAGAATGCTTACTAGCAGTAGAGCCAGTAGAAGAACCAGTTGTGGTTTTGAAAACACCATTTGTTTTAGCAGCATAAATAGATCTAGTTGCACCAGATCTCAACAAAACAGCTCTTGGAATCATATTTCTGTTAGGATGTGTGTGAGTTTGTTTAGTTACATATTTGTGATTCACCCTAGTGTATTGATTCCAAACAGGCTTTTGGTGTTCAGGACATCTAACAATCAAGTGGTCAAAGCTACCACACTTATAACAAGCCTTCTTTTGTAATTGAAACTGATTACCTAATCTGTGTGAAACTAGGTTGTTGAAGTTTCTCTGGTTACCCCTAGGCTTATTATTGAACCTTTCCATCTGTTCTCTAGGTACCTCATTGTACTCTACCATTTTCCTAGAGAAGTTATTTTCTAACACAGGTTTGACAAACTTAACCTGTTCAATTTTAGGTTTAAACCTTGTAGGAATTTCTTCCTTTTTCACACTTTGTTCTTGTTTAACCTGTTCCTCATCACTTTCACTATCAGAATACCAATCTTCTATAATAGGAGCTTCAGGAAATTTTCTAGCCTCAACCTTAGGTGTCTCATTAACACTTGTGCTACATTCACCTACAGGTTTTTCAATATTTAGCTCACTAATGAAGGATAGTTCTTTTCCTGGTGGAGCAAAAGCACTTTTGGCTAGAGGAGCCACATCATTATATCCAATTCCACTACCTTTTCTCATCAAGTTATTCTCAATAGATTTATGAACTAAGTCAAAAGCATATTTTTGTTTTTGTACTCTTACTACATGTTTATCTTTTTCAGCAAGAGCTTCCTCTTTTTCTTTTTCAGCTTCTTCTAACTTATTTTTAAGAACTTCTACTTCACTGTTTTTCTTAAAAATTTCAATATCTCTGAGATTAAGTTGATCTACATATTCCTTCTCACATTCTTTGAGATATTCTAACCTTCTTTCAACATTTTGAATACCTACTTTGTAACCTAAGTTATCAAGTTTTAGATGTTCAACTTCTCTATTTAAACTCTCATTCCTAGACTTAAGTTCTTCTATAGTGTCAGCACAAGATTTAAAAGAACATACAGATAAGTCTGAATCATTTGATACCTCAGAGTCAGAGCCTGATGATGAACCATTGGCCATAAGTGCAAAGTTCTGAACCTTGGGTTGAGTAACAGCTACCAAAGAGAAATTTGGTTCTTCTTCAGCCATATCACTCCAATCATAATTTCCCAGTCCATCACAAGATACCAGTGCAGTCTTTGATTCTTCAGTAACCTTCTTTGCAGCATCAACATTCTTCTTTGGAGCTCTACACTCTCTGGCAAAATGTCCCTTCCTATTGCAATTGTAGCACTCTATCTTTGATTTGTCAAAGCCTGGACTGTCCTTAGCTCTATATTTGACTTCTTTTCTAGTCTTCTTCAAGAACTTTCTTGCCCTCAATGTTAACATGGCCATTTGCCATTTAAGATCAATTTCTTCAAGATCATCAGGATCAATGTAATCCAAGTCTTGATTAATAACATGTGACCTTATAGTAGTTGTGAGCTTAGCCAAGAATGCACACAAAGCAATATCACTGGTAGAAATCTTATCATTTGAACTAGCAGCAGATCCATCAGCAGCAGATACTCCATAAGCATTAGAATGAGCAGCAGAGTGAGATTCTTGAGATCCTTTTCCTTTAGAGGATACAAAGGCAAGATTTTGAGTACCAGAAGATGAAGTAGAAGAGGTAGATAGTTCTGATTCATACACTCTTAAATTGTTGTAGAGACTCTCCAACTTCATAGTTTCAAAATCAGGCTTATTCCTCCATACAATTGTGTGCATACTCCATTCAGGTGCAAGACTTCTAAGAAACTTTAGGTTTACATCTTCTTGTGGAACCACATAGCCAACAAGCTTTAGATGACTACCAAGTTGGTTTAGCCTGTTATATGTGCCAATTATCTTCTCTCCACTTTCAGAAGTAAAATTTTCAAACTGATGCTTCAGCATGTTTTTCCTGGATTTCTTAGTAGCATCATTACCTCCAAACCTGAATTCAACAGCATCCATCAATTCTTTTCCAGATTCACAGTCATCAAAGTCCATTTGGAATTCATTAGGTATTCCCATTAAGAGAATACTATGTGCTTTGATTTCCATTTTCCTTACTGTGTTGGCTTCAGCAGACTTAATTGGTATCTCCTTTCCATCAGCACTCTTCTCAGGTACATAATCACCATTAACAATCACATTCCACATGTTGAAATCAATCATGCGAATGTACTGTCTGATCCTTCTCTTCCAAAGCTCATACTCTGCAGGATTCAGCATGGGCACCCTTGAAGCAGTAACCATATGAGTTTCATCACCCATCTTAGCAATAGATTTGGAACATCAAACTTTTAAGAAACAAAATCTTCTTGATAATAACTTCTAGATCACAAGCTCTGATACCACTTGTTGATCCCAGTTGAGCTTAAACGATCTTGTATAGAAGTTAACTTGATTAAATACTTAAGCTAATATGCGGAATGTAAAAGCTTAACTTAAGAAGAATAATGATTCTCTGTCAACACTTCAATATTATTAATACGAGCACTCAACAATGCTAGGGTTTTACAACCTTGAAGTGAATAATAATACGTACATAAACTAACCCTAGGATCCTCCTTTTATAGACTAAGGAGTCCTACTAGGTTTACAATACCTTTCTCTACACGATAAGTATATTCTAGATAAATATAATATTTACACAATCTATTCTGTATTTATCTAAACCGTTTACATACTTATCCCATCAGCAGTAGATTCTGTTAGCAGCATTTATCCTCAGCAGCACTTTGACATCAGCAACAGAATCATTACCACTAGCAGCAGTTTCACTTATAGCAGCAGTTTCACTCAGCAGCAGTTTCAGACCCAACATAAACCCTGCGAGGGGGATACATGCTAGTTTTTACGAACTGAACACAAGTATTTTCTTGGTATGCTTTACCTGATCTCGTTATCGCTTAAGTACCTTTCCTTGCTAAAAGCCCCTCATATCATGAGCCTTAGTCACCCAGAGAGGTGAACGTAAATAATTGTGGATAGATCTATTAGGGATTGACCATCCCCGTTTGGGCGTTGGAGAAAACAATCAAACGCACTTTATTTGAAATCTAATAGGTTACTGGCAAGAACCTATCCCGAGGGCCCCCTGTTACTATAATCCATCATTCGTGATGAGATCTGTTAATCGGCTGAGCGTCATGAGCTTAATGCAATAACAACTGTTTTTAACTTATAATTGTATGGCGGTGCAATTATCACTTATAACTTGTGTTCAATCTTTTAAACTTAAACCTATGAATATCACTCAACTTTTGTTGACTTTTAGCATGTTTATCTCAGGTCTAAAATGAGCAAGGATGGGACGGAAGAACACGAAATTCTTGCAAAGGCTATAAAATTTTACTATCATTCGAAAACGTATTTAACAAATTTTGAAAACCACTGGGACCTCATTCTTTAAAACCTGATATTTATAAAAATTCGAATGATAGATGTTTTAGAAAATCATTTTCTACTGAAAAACTATGAGCTGTGAAGTAACACACAAATCTTTATTCCGCTGCAAATATTTCAAAATTGGGGGTGTTACAGGTTGTGATTGACCCGAGCGTTTAGCGGGATGTGATTGTTTGTGGACCCCCTTCTCAGTGGAGTAGTGCTGCCCCACCGAGGATTTAGGATCCCTTACTCCCTGAGACTATGGTTGTGATTTGCCAGAGCCTTTAGCAGGATGTGAAGGTTGCTTAGTTCCGGCTCCACTGTCTTGTTTATGACAGTAGAGTCTTTGGGAATGGGTATGCCCGAGGACACTGAGTGTGATATCTCAGTGCCCTCCGTTGGCTTTTGTTGCAGGCCTAGTGACTGGGTTATTATTCTCATGGTGTCAGCAGTCAAGGGCGGTTGTGGTTGCCTCATTGTAGGCTTGGGATCAGAGGTCTCAGTGTCGAGTGACTTGGGTTGAGCCACCTTCCTGGACCCCTGTCCCTTCTTCCTCTTTACCTTCTTGGTGGGAGAGGGAACTGGTGAAACTTTATTGTCACCCTGGATAGCAGAACGCATATACATTGTCAGGGTGACAGGTGTAACCTCAAGAGGGTCATGAGAGTAATTTGCCTTGTGTAGGATATCAGGCTCAAAACCTGCTATGTCAGGCTTAACATACTCAGACCCAAGCAAGTCTTGTAGGGCATAGGAAACGAATCTAGGATATGACATGTGTTTTTGCCTAGACTTCCCCCCTAACTTTGCTATGAGGTCCCTGAAGATGATTTCTCCAAGGTCAATCATTTTACCCTCAATGAGACAAAACACTATTATTGCCTGAGTAGTGTTCAATTGCTCAGTAGAGGATTTATTTCCCCAGAGAACCTGAATGACAAAAGTCATTAGAATCCTCCAGGGAGCTGGGAACCAAGTCTTTATTATAGGGGCTTTGGATAAGAGGGACCCTGGTGTCACCTCAGGGTGATTTTTGTCATAGGGTCCCAGTTCCAGTAAGACCTCCTTCACCTCTTTCTCAGAGGGTTGGGCAGTGAAGGTCGTAGTGTAGTCAAGGCCTGTGGCTTTGACAAAAGTTTTATAGTCAAGAGTTAGGGACTTGGTTCCATTATTGACTGTGAACTTTATTTTGGCCTCTTTTGGCGCATCAGGGTTTTCAACCACCGTTGTGCACCAAAATTCCCTCAAATAGTCATGATAGATGACCGAGGGGGTTTTTGTGAATGAGGTGGTCAGAAAGCAGTTCTGAAGGAACTTCACCACATCCGTGTATTCAGGGTACCCTTCAGGATAGGCAAAGTTCCCCACCACATTATTCTTGGTAAGGTCTACGCTTTCCATTTGGAAATCCACATTGGGTGCGTATTTTATGACCTTAGAAGAAGCCATTTGGGTTACATAAAAGCCTGGTTTTTCTAGAAAAATAGGTATCAGTGAGGGAAACACACGCAGTTTTGAAAATTATTTGCAAGAGTTTTGTTATGATTTTAAAAGCGTGTGTGTGTTCCCCTTTTTTTGTGTGGGGGTATTTATAGGGTGAGAATTAGGGTAGTGATGTTGCGGATACCAAAGGTTAATTTGTTCAACTGAAACGGCATAATAATTTTGGTTTGATATCCGCATTAAATATCACGATTCCCATTACCCTATTTTCTCTCACATCGTGGATGAACAGTTGTGCAGCTCTGCAAATAATGCACTTTTGCAGAGTAGAAATCATCACAACTTTTTTGTGTGAGGGAGCATTTAATGCTCAGTGGTGTTTGGTGAGAGAGATGTGGGGGCCCAAGGAGTGGATGCCAGTTGTGTAAGTGACATATATTCCTATTTTTAATAGGATTCAGTTACCTACCTGGGACATTAACTAACTAAATATTTAGAGCATTTAGTTAGGGTATTCAATGCCTTTTTTCATCCTGAGCCCCCTGAATGAATTATCATTCAAAATTTTTTTAGGAAGGGTGTGATCAGGGACCTAGAGAATTTACATCATATTGGAACACTTTTGATCAGTTCCCTGATTCTATGTCCAACATGCCCAGTTCAGCTTTCAATCTTGTGAAAGTGGGTTCATCCAAAGGTTTAGTGAAGATATCAGCTAGCTGATACTCAGTGGGGATGAAATGTAGTTCAATTTCTCCATTAGAGATATGGGCCCTGATGAAGTGGTATCTGATGTCAATGTGTTTGGTTCTTTGATGAAGTACTGGATTGTTTGATATGGCTATGGCACTTGTATTATCATAAAAGATAGGTACCATCTTATACTGAATGCCATAGTCACTCAGTTGGCTCTTCATCCATAGTACATTTGCACAACATCCTGCAGCAGCCATATATTCAGCTTCAGCTGAGGACATGGCCACTGACTATTGTTTCTTTGTACTCCAACACACAAGTTTACCACCAAGAAATTGGCAGGATCCTGAAGATCTTTTCCTATCCATGTTACATCCTGCATAGTCAGAGTCAGTGTACCCTTTGAGATCAAATCCTGAACATTTTGGGTAATACAAACCAAGGTTTGGAGTACCCTTTAGGTACATGATGATTCTCTTGACAGCAGTGAGATGTGATTCTTTAGGGTCAGCCTGGTATCTGGCACACAGGCAGACTGAGAATTGGATATCAGGCCTTAAGGCAAGTAAGTACATCAGGGAGCCAATCATTCCTCTGTATTGGGTTTGATTCACTGACTTTCCAGTGAGATCAGGACCAAGGTTGTTTTGAGGAACCATAGGAGTTTTTACTGAAGAGCAGTCAGTGAGCTCATACTTCTTCAGTAGGTTCCTGAGGTATTTCTCTTAGCAAATGGATATTCCTTTTTCAGTTTGTTTAATTTGGAGTCCAAGAAAGTATGTGAGTTCACCCATCATGCTCATTTCAAACTTTGTGGTCATCAATTTTTCAAACTGTTTGCAAAGTTTGTAACTTGTTGAGCCAAAGATGATGTCATCAACATATACTTGGACAAGAATGACATCATCCTTTGTTCTGTAGATGAACAGTGCGTTGTCAATCTTTCCTCTGACAAACTTGTTTTGGATCAGGAAGGCTGAAAGAGTTTCATACCATGCCCTGGATGCTTGTTTTAGTCCATAGAGGGCTTTGTTAAGCTTGTAGACATGGTTAGGGTATTCACTACTTTCGAAACCAGGAGGCTGTTGCACATAAACATCTTCTTTGATGTTACCATTCAGGAATGCACTTTTAACATCCATTTGGTAAACTTTAAAGTTCATGTAAGTTGCATAGGCAAGGAAGATCCTGATGGCTTCCATTCTAGCAACAGGTGCAAAGGTTTCCTCATAGTCTATACCTTCCTGTTGATTGTATCCTTTGGCAACCAGTCTTGCTTTGTTTTTGATGACTGTGCCATTCTCATCAGTCTTGTTCTTAAAGACCCATTTCATACCAATGATTAAAACACCCTGGGGGCATTCAACAAGGGTCATGACATCATTTCTGTCAAATTGTTCCAATTCATCTCTCATGGCCTGAACCCAACTTTCATAAGTCAGGGCTTCTTTGACATTTTTTGGCTCAATCTCTGAGAGATAGTCAGCATAAAGACATATGTTGGCAGTGGCAGCCTTGAGTTTAGCAGCCTTGCTTCTTGTGAGCATGCCTTCAGTGGGTTCACCAATGATGTTCACAAGCTCAATGATTTTGGATCTAGTCCAGCTATCCTGAGGTTTGGGATAAGAATTTGAGCTTGAAGGAGCCTGATTAGGTTCAGACTCAGGAACATGTGGTGACTCATTATTATGTACTTCAGCGACTACTGTAGGAACAATTTGTTCTGAGGGTTCCTGAACAATTTGTTCAGTGGTGTCAGTCTCATTTGAGACAGGCTGAGTTTCAATGAACTCACTGATAGGTGGTTGGGGTAGGTTGTGAGGGATGATGTAATAGGAGACGTCAGCATCAGCTTGGTATTGGGTTGAGGGATTGTTCTCAGGATGATACTCATCAGGAGGATACCTTGATGAGTCATCAATACCAATTTCTTCTACTGAGGAATTTGAGAACCTGATTGATTCAGTGCACTCATCAACAATAATGTGATAAGTTTCCTCAGTTTGTTGTCTCCTTGTGTTGAACACCCTGAAGGCTTTAGAAACCAGGGAATATCCCAGGAAGTATCCATCATCAGCTTTGGCATCAAATTTACCCAAGTGATCCTTGTGATTATGTATAAACACAGGACACCCAAATACATGAAAGTAGCTGATGTCAGGAATCCTTCCTTTGAATATCTCATAAGGAGTCTTGTTATACCTTTTCACAATGATTGACCTATTTTGAGTGTAGCAGGCTGTTTTAACTGCCTCAGTCCAAAAGTGTTTAGAAAGGACTGAGCCATTTAACATTGTTCTTGCTGCCTCAATGAGTGTTCTATTTCTCCTTTCAGCTACCCCATTTTGTTCAGGAGTATAGGGAGAAGTGAAATTTTGAGAAATTCCTTTCTCATCACAAAAACATTCAAGGTCATGGTTTTTGAATTCAGTGCCATTGTCAGTCCTGATCTGTTTAACTTTGACATCATTTTGATTTTCAATGTTCCTGACAAATGACATGATGGTATCAGCTGCCTGACTCTTCTTGGTCAGGAAGTAAACCCAAATGTATCTTGAGTATTCATCCACAATGACCAGAGTATACTTCTCATGGTGAATGGACATTGGACTGACAGGTCCAAAAAGGTCCATATGAAGAAGATGTAGGCAGCTTCTGATGGAAAAGGTTTATTTGGTTTTGAATGATGCCCTGTGGTGTTTTCCTTTTTCACAAGCAGAACAAGGCTTGTCATTGGTATACACCAGGGATGGAAGGCCTAGAACTTTGTTCTGTTTGGCCAGGTTGTTGATGTTCTTGAAGTTGAGATGAGAGAGTCTCCTATGCCATAGCCAGTTGATTGTCTCACTTGCCTTAGAGAATAGACAAGTCCCATTCTGAGTCAGGGATGACATGTCAAGGACATATACATCATCCCTTCTAGGGGCAACAACACAACTTCCTTATTGGCATTAAAGATGGTCCCTCTCTTGTTATCAAACTGAACTATGTATTTGGCATCACATAGTTGGGAAACACTTATCAGGTTGTACTTGAGACCATTAACATAAGCTATTCTTGTAAAAACTATACCATTGCAGTTTACTGAACCATAACCTTCAGTGGGAGCTGATGAGTTATCACCAAATACTACTTTGGGTCCTGGTTCTTCTGTCACAACCCGCTATTTCCCAGGTCAATCCTATTTTCTAAACTCGAATTTAAATTCTTGACTTTTAATTTGAAACATTTTACGTGAGTCCTTTTACTTGAATCGACGCGAATTTCTAACTAAATTCTAAGTACTCTAGGACTTAGACTAATTGTAGTCCACAACGCTCCGGTACCTTGCTCCTTCTCCAATTCACAATTTTATACAACAAAACAAGTTCCTATTCTTTAAATACTTACGGTTTTTAAATTCGACAAACGTTAAATTTTATTCAAGAATGTAACCCTCGACATACCCGACTTTCTCAACAATTATTTTTAGGGTATTTTTATACTTCCAAAATTATTACAAAAGTACCAAAAATTTTTCCGATGTCCAAGTTAAATTCCTTACACCTTACGTTTAATTACGTATAACTTTTGTTAACTACCAAACTAATACCCAATACATATTTTTACTACCCAATACATTCAATATATATATATATATATATATATATATATATATATATATATATATATATATATATATATATATATATATATATATATATATATATATATATATATATATATATTTATAAAATTTGACACATTTTCTTCCCATCCTAATAAATGAGTCCCCCCCCTTGTAATGTATAAAAATTTCCCTACAAAAATCTACAACATTTCAACCTTATGATCATGTGGAGACAACCAATTTAATTTTGGTGGCTAAAAGCCACATTTTTGTCCTCTCTTTTCCATGGACCAAGACCAAAATCACTTTGACCACCTTTTACCCCATTTGCTATATATATACAAGAGCCTAATACTCCCATTTTTAGTTACAAGAAAGATAACAATCACCTCACCACTTATACATACAATTCGCCACACCTAAGGAGCAAGGGAAGGAAAAAGTGAGCTTGTGGGTAATTACAAGAATACTTAGGGTAGATTAACAAGGGTTTGATACTAATCTTGGGGATTACACAAGTGTTTTTACCAATCTCATCTCACAAACCTCTTTGTAAGTGATTTTACACTACTTATACTTCATGATTTTTCATGAGTTTCATGCTTGTCTAGTATATATACTTGGTTATCACTTGGTACATGTTGAAAATCTTTACATCCA